>JAHRHZ010000030.1:5700125-5838320 GCA_024137785.1 Ginglymostoma cirratum | reverse complement strand
TCCATCCTGGGCCTCCTGCGATGCCACCCGAAGGCTGCAGGAACAGCAAATCATATTCAGCCTGGGAACCCTGCAGCCCAATGGCATCAATGTGGATTTCACAAGCTTCAAAATCTCCCCTCCCCCAACCGCATCCCAAAACCAGCCCAGCTCATCTCCACCTCCCTAACCTGTTTTTCCTCTCACCCCAAGCCACACCCCCATCTCCTATCTACTAACATCATCCCGCCCCCTTGACCTGTCCGTCCTCCCTGGACTGACCTATCTCCTCCCTACCCCCTACCTACACTCACCTTTACTGGCTCCATCCCCGCCTCTTCGACTTGTCTGCCTCCTCTCCACCTATCCTCTCCTCTATCCATCCTCTATCCGCCTCCCCCTCTCTCCCTATTTATTTCAGAACCCTCTTCCCCTCCCCCATTTCTGATGAAGGGTTTAGGCCCGAAACGTCAAGTTTTCCTGCTCCTATGATGCTGCTTGACCTGCTGTGTTCATCCAGCCCCATGCTTGTTATCTCTAAGTCCTACCCTTGTTTGTTTTACCAAAATGCAATACCTCCTTTTTATCCATTCTTCAGCCCACTAACCGAATAGATCAAGATCCCAATGTAATCTTAGGCAACCTTCTTCACTATCCACTATGCCACCAATCTTGGCGTCATCCGCAAAACTTACAGACCATGCCTCCTATATTCTCATCTTAATCATTTATATAAAAGACAAAAGCACCAATCCCTGCGGAACACTGCTGGTCACAGGCCTCCAGTCCGATAAACAACTCTCCACCACCATTCTCTGTCTACTGTCATTAAGCCAAGTTTGTGTCCGATTGGCAAGCTCACCCTGAATCCCAAGTGGTATAACTTTACTAATTAGTCAACCATGCCAAACCTTGTCAAAGGCTTTACTGAAGAAGTAAACAAACACTCTCATCTGCTCTGCCCTTAATCTTCTTGGTTACTTCCTTAAAAACATTTTCTCATGACCACTGTTTTTATTTTCCTTTGGAACTGTCAGCTGAAGTTGAGAAATGGGGTTTTCAACTTTGAGCAGCAGCTTGATTTGGAAAGGAGGAGAGAGCAAACAAACTGATGTCTATTTATTGGAACTGGCCTACAAAGATAATTACAGGTTAACTATCGTTCTAAGAAACTGCAGATGTTTTGGCACCAAGATGTGTTATGCTCAAGGGCTGGCAGCTGGTTGGACGTATCATTGACCAATGCATGGAGAGGCCGGTGCTGGCTAGCCAACGTTAAAGAACGTTGAAAGAGAACTATAGATTGAATTGCTTTGGCAGGAGTTTTTGGGCACAAGGCTTTGTGCTCAAAAGCTGTTGGACGGGCAATCAGTGTTAGAATTTTATATCTCTCAAGTTTAATGTGCAGTTAAAGAATCGTTGATTGCTTCAAAAAAGAATCCCAGTTTCATGGAAGTAAGCGAATATTTCTTGGAGGCTGCTGGAAGCTGTTTGCATTGACAAGTGACTTTGTATCTTGCTTGAAATCCAATCTAGTTGCCTATAATACAACACATCATTCAAGGAGAGATAGTAGGAACTGCCGATGCTGGAGAATCTGAGATAATGAGGCATAGAGAGCTGGATGAACACAGCAGGCCAAGCAGCGCCAGAGGACCAGGAAAGCTGAGGTTTCGGGCCTAGACCCTTCTTCAGAAATGGGGGAGGGGAACGGGATTCTGAAATAATACAGCGGTGGGGGGGGGGCGGGGGGGAGTAGATGCGGATAGAAGATGCATAAAAGAGCAGATACGCGGAGAGGAGACAGACAGGTCAAATAGGCAGGAATGGAGCCAGTAAAGGTGAGTGTAGGTGGGGAGTTAGGGAGGGGATAGGTCACTCCAGGGAGGACGGGATGAGGATGGTAGGTAGGAGGTGGGGGTGGGGCTTGATGTGGGAGGAGTGGATAGGTGGGAAGGATGGACAGACAGGTTAGGGAGGCGGGGATGAGCTGGGCTGGTTTTGGGATGCAGTCGGGGGAGGGGAGATTTTGAAGCTTGTGAAGTCCACATTGATACCATTGGGCTGCAGGGTTCCCAAGCGGAATATGAGGTGCTGTTCCTGCAACCCTCGGGTGGCATCATAGTGGCACTGGAGGCGGCCCAGGATGCACATGTCGTCCAAGGAGTGGGAGGGGGAGTTGAAATGGTTCGTGACTGGGAGGTGCAGTCATTTGTCGCGAACCGAGCATAGGTGCTCCACAAAGCAGTCTCAAAGCCTCCGCTTGGTTTCTCTGATGTAGAGGAGCCCACGTCGGGAACAGCAGATACAGTATACCACATTAGCAGATGTGCAGGTGAACATCTGCTTGATGCGGAGGTCTTCTTGGGGCCTGGGATGGGGGTGAGGGGGTAGGTGTAGAGGCAGGTGTAGCATTTCCTGCGGTTGCAGGGAAAGGTGCCGGGTGTGGTGGGGCTGGTGGAGAGAGGGGAGCGGACAAGGGAGTCATGGAGACAGTGGTCCCTCCAGAAGGCAGATAAGGGTGGGGAGGGAAAAATGTCTTTAGTAGTGGGGTCAAATTGCAGATTGCGGATGGCGGAAGTATCGGAGGATGATGGGTTGGATCTGGAGGTTGGTGGAGCGGTACGTGAGGACGAGGGGTATTCTGTTTTGGTTGTTGTTGCGGGGAGGGGGTGTAGGGATGAGTTGCAGGAAATGCAAGAGACACGGTCAAGGGTGTTTTTGACCACTGTGGAGGGGAAGTCGCGGTCCTTGAAAAACGAGGTCATCTGGGATGTCTGGGAGTGGAATGCCTCATCCTGGGAGCAGATGCGGTGGAGGCGAAGGAATTGGGAATTGGGAATAGGGGATGCATTTTTGCAGGAAGGTGGGCGAGAGGTGGTGTGTTCTAGGTAGCTGTGAGAGTCGGTCGGCTTGAAATGGATATCGGTTTTGAGGTGGTTGCCAGAGATGGAAATAGAGGTGTCCAGGAAGGAGAGAGAGGTATCGAAGATGGTCCAGGTGAACTTAAGGTTGGGTGGAAGGTGTTAGTGAAGTGGATGAACTGTTTGAGCTCCTTGTGGGAGCACAAGGCGGCACCGATATATTCATCGATGTTAAGGAGGAAGAGGTGGGGGATAGGGCCAATGTAGCTTCGAAAGAGGGATTGTTCCACGTGTTCTGCAAAGAGGCAGACATAGCTTGGGCCCATTCGGGTACCCATGGCCATCCCCTTTGTCTGTAGGAAGTGGGAGAAATTAAAGGAGAGGTTGTTAAGGGTGAGGAGTTCAGCCAAGCGGATAAGGGTGTCAGTGGAGGGGGACTGGTTGGGCCTGCAGGACAGGAAGAAGTGGAGGGCCTTTAGGTCATCTGCATGGGGAATGCAAGTGTATGGGGACTGGGCGTCCATGGTAAAGATGACTCCATTTTCTCCCCCTTGGTCCAGGAACACCCAACCTACTTCTGTGACACCACCCATGCCGTCCGCCTCCTCCAAAACTTCCAATCCCCAGGTCCCCAGCACCTCATCTTTACCATGGACATCCAGTCCCCACATATTTGCATTCCCCATGCAGATGGCCTAACAACTTCTCTTTCAATGCCTCCCCGCATCTGCTCCCGAGATGAGGCATTACACTCCCAGACATTCTCGTTTTTCAAGGACTGCAACTTCCTCTCCACAGTGGTCGAAAACACCCTCAACCGTGTCTATCGCATTTCCTGCAACTCATCCCTCACATCCCCACCCCACAGCAACAACCAAAACAGAATCCCCCTCGTCCTCACGTACCACCCCACCCACCTCCGGATCCAATGCAACATCCTCCGACACTTCCACCATCTGCAATCTGACCCCACTACCAAAGACATTTTTCCCTCCCCACCCTTATCCGCCTTCCGGAGGAACCACTGTCTCCGTGACTCCCTTGTCCGCTCCACACTCTCCACCAGCCCCACCACTCCCAGCACTTTTCCCTGCAAACACAGGAAGTGCTACACCTGCCCCTACACCTTTCCCCTCATGCCCATCCCAGGCCCCAAGAAGACCTTCCACATCAAGCGGATGTTCACCTGCACATCTGCTAATGTGGTATACTGCATCCACTGTTCCCGATGTGGCCTCCTCTACATCAGGGAAACCAAGCAGAGACTTGGAGACCGCTTTGTGGAACACCTACGCTCGGTTCACGAAAAACTACTGCACCTCCCAGTCGCGAACCATTTCAACTCCCCCTCCCACTCCTTGGACAACATGTCTATCCTGGGCCTCCTCCAGTGCCACTATGATGCCACCCGAAGGTTGCAGGAATAGCACCTCATATTCCATTTGGGAACCCTGCAGCCCAATGGTACCAATGTGGACTTCACAAGCTTCAAAATCTCCTCTCCCCCGACTGCATCCCAACACCAGCACAGTTCATCCCCGCCTCCCTAACCTGACCGTCCTTCCTCCCACCTATCCACTCCTCCCACCTCAAGCCCCACCCCCACCTACCAGCCTCATCCTGCCTCCCTGACCTGTCCATCCTCCCTGGAGTGACCTATCCCCAACCTAACTCCCCACCTACACTCACCTTTATTGGCTCCATCCCCACCTCTTTGACTTGTCTGTCTCCTCTCCCCTATCTGCTCCTTTATCCATCTTTCACCTGCCTCCCCACTTCTCTCTATTTATTTCAGAATCCCCTTTCCCTCCCCCATTTCTGAAGAAGGGTCCAGACCCGAAACGTCAGCTTTCCTGGTCCTCTGACGCTGCTTGGCCTGCTGTGTTCATCCAGCTCTACGCCTGGTTACATCATTCAAGGAAGTTCATAAAGGCTTGTTACTCATTTTTGAATTGAGTTTCAAACTGCACAGTTACAACTTTTACTTTCCTTTGAATTTATCCCTGAACTTTGACACTGTCTGAGAGAGTAGGGGTTACAATCCAAGAAGATTGGGTTAAATCATAGGCATTAACTGACCTTGTTGCTTAGCTTGGTTCTACTAACGTTACGATATTAGTAAGTAATTAAGTTATAAGTTTTGACGTCTGATATCTGTTATTCTTGAAGTCTGATTAAGAACAATTGGGCACTTATGAGGGTCATTGAATTTTTTAATTTTGCTGTGTTGCAAATTCAGTGTTAATGAGTCTGATTTACTCTGGCTTGCTATCCTTGACTGGTAACACTCTACTAGGTTATTACTCAAGAAATCTAGTCTTTTGATCCTTTCCCCATGTGTACATCCACACATTTCTACTGTCTTCCTTACAATCTTCATGCCCTCTGGTGCACATATGACACAAGTATGCATACAGTTCTGGTTAAGTATGATCTAACCAAGGTTTGTTACAGATTAAGCATAACTTCCCTCATTTGCACACAAACTTGATCAATGACAAATATAAATTTAACCAATGCTCAAGAGACACAGTACATTTAATTTGAGCTCTTGGCTATATCTGCCTCCAACAAAATAAGCTATTTATAAACAAACTGAAGGGAAAGGCTTTAAATTAAAGCAAAGAACATCTGCCAGCTTTAATAAAATATCTTGCTAATAATTAGAACACTAGAAACTTGGGAAACAAAATCAAAATTATGACAGATTTCTAGAATTTGTCAAGTCATCATCTTCTCCAGGAAGGATCCTCAGCTATACTAGGGGGCAAAGAGGTGAATAGGATGCTCCAGGTCTATCTCAGCCAGAACAGGGCTTAAGTTCCACGTTGTTACTTTCATTCTAAACATGCTGGCCATCTTGACAATTGAACTAACTGGCTCTTAATCAATGCTAGAACATATAAACAAAAATATTTCAAAATAATGTTCACAGAATCAAAAAATGGTTACTGCGCACAAGGAGGCCATTCAGCATTTGCATCAACAGCAATTTAGCTAGTCACCTTCCAACGTTTTTTTCATAGCCTTGAATTTTCTTTCCACAATTCAGATATTTGTTGAATACCCTGTTGAAAACCGCAATTGAAACAGCTTCCACCCCATTCTGCTTAGGCAGTGCATTCCATATCCTATACACCATCCAAAAATATTTCTCCTATAAAAAGCACATTCTGGTTAACCAGCTCTTAAATAATTTATTTTAAGATAAATTCAGTGATTACACCAACTATGATTTCTGTTTCCAGCAGCAGGAAGAACGGGAGCTTGGACCAGGTGCCTGTCGGGAAAGGGTGAGTCACTTTAAGCAGCAGCAGCACCTCGGAAAGCACAGGTTTCTGGGAAAGGAGGGACTTTTTTTTTCCCTCACAGCTATATAAGTGAGTGTTTTCTAAACCCGAGACCACACCCTTGTAGGGCCTCCCACCCATCCACCTCCTTATACACCAGGGACAAATCAGGTAAGCTTCTCTTCTTTCTTTTTACTTTCTGATAAGGGGACTAGCAGGGATGGCAGTGCAGGGAGAGGAATGTTCCTCCTGCAGGATGTTTGAGGTGAGGGACGCCATTAGTGTCCCATCCAAGTACATCTGCAGGAAGTGCACCCAACTCTTGCTCCTCCAAGACCGTGTTAGGGAACTGGAGCGGGAGCTGGATGAACTTCGGATCATTCGGGAGGCAGAGTCTGTGATAGATAAGAGTTACAGGGAAGTAGTTACTCCTAGGCACGAAGAAAGCTGGGTAACTGTTAGAAGGGGGAAAAAACAAACAAACAGTCAGTGCAGGGATCCCCTGTGGTCGTTCCCCTGAAAAACAAGTATACCGTTTTAGATACTGTTGGGGGGTGGGGGGAAAACTTACCACGGGCATGCACTGGGGTGCAGGTCTCTGGCACAGAGTCTGTCCCTCTTGCACAGAAGGGAAGGGGGGAAAGGAGGAGAGTGTTAGTCATTGGGGACTCAATAGTTAGAGGGTCAGATAGAAGGTTTGTTGGGAACGAAAGAGACTCACGGTTGGTGTGTTGCCTCCCAGGTGCCAGGGTCCGTGATGTCTCGGATTGTGTCTTTGGGGTCCTGAAGGGAGACGGTGACCAGCCTCAAGTCGTGATCCACATAGGTACCAACGACATAGGTAGAAAGAGGGATAGGGATGTAAGGCAGGATTTCAGGGAGCTAGGGTGGAAGCTGAGAGCTGGAACAAACAGAGTTATCTCTGGTTTGTTACCCATGCCACGTGATAGCGAGGCGAAGAACAGGGAGAGATATCAGCTGAACACGTGGCTGCAGGGATGGAGGAGGAGGGACGGTTTCAGGTATATGGATAATTGGGGCTCATTCTGGGGAAGGTGGGACCTCTACAAACAGGACAGTCTTCACTTGAACCAGAGGGGTACTAATATCCTGGGTGGGAAATTTGCTAGTGCTATTCGGGTGGATTTAAACTAGCTCAACAGGGGCATGGGAACGTGTGGTGTAGTTCCAGTACACAGGAGGATGAAAGAAGGGAGGACATGGACAGGATTTCACCGTCACAGGAGTGTGCTGGCAGACAGCAAGCTGGTTTGAAGTGTGTCTACTTCAACGCCAGGAGTATCCGGAATAAGGTAGGTGAGCTTGCAGCATGGATAGGTACCTGCCCTGGGACTTCGATGCTGGGGCCATTTCGGAGACATGGATAGAGCAAGGTCAGGAATGGGGATGTTGCAGGTTCCAGGGTTTAGATCTTTCATAAAGATCAGGGAAGGTGGTAAAAGAGGGGGAGGTGTGGCTTTGTTAGTCAAGGACAGTATAATGGTGGCTGAAAGAACTTTTGACGAGGGCTCGTCTACTGAGGTGGTATGGGCTGAGGTCAGAAACAGGAGAGGAGAGGTCACACTGTTGGGAGTTTTTTTTTTATAGGCCTCCGCAAAGTTCCAGGGATGTGAAGGAGAGGATTGGCAAAACGATTCTGGGCAGGAGTGAAAGGAACAGGGTGGTCATTATGGGAGACTTTAACTTCCCCAACATTGACTGGAAACGCTATAACTCTAGTACGTCGGATGGATTAGTTTTTGTCCAATGTGTGCAGGAGGGTTTCCTGCCACAGTATATTGAAGGGCCAACAAGAGGGGAGGCCACACTGGATCTGGTACTTGGTAATGAACCAGGCCAGGTGTTTGATTTAGTGGTAGGTGAGCACTTTGGAGAGAGTGACCATAATTCGGTTACGTTTAGTTTAGCGATGGAAAGGGATAGAAACATGCCACTGGGCAAGAGTTATAGATGAGGGAAGGGCAATTATAAAGCGATTAGGCAAAACTTAGGAGGGATAGAATGGGGTAGCAAAATGCAGGGGATGGGGACAATGAAATGTGGAGCTGGTTTAAGGAACAGATATTGCGTGTCCTTGATAGGTATGTCCCTGTCAGGCAGGGAGGACGTGATAAGGTAGGGGAACCTTGGTTTACAAAAGAAATTGTATCTCTTGTTAAGCGGAAGAGGGAGGCTTGTGTGACATTGAGACGAGATGGTTCAGATGAGGCGATGGAGAGTTACAGATTGGCTAGGAAGGATTTAAAGAGAGTGTTAAGAAGAGCAAGGAGGGGACATGAGCAGTCATTAGCAGGTAGAATAAAGGAGAACCCTAAAGCTTTCTATAGGTATGTGAGGAATAAAAAGATGACTAGGGTAAGAATTGGGCCAGTCAAAGACAGAAGTGGGAAGCTGTGTGTGGACCCTGTGGAGATCGGAGAGGTGCTAAACGAATACTTCTCATCTGTTTTCACTCGGGAAAAGGAGAATATTGTAGAGGAGAAGACTGAGATACGGGCAATTAGATTTGAAAGGATTGAGGTTGGTAAGGAGGTGGTGTGAAGGTAGATAAATCCCCTGGGCCGGATGGGATTTTTCCAAGGAAGCTCTGGGAATCTAGGGAGGAGATGGCGGAGCCTTTCGCCTTGATCTTTGAGTCATCATTGTCTACAGGTTTAGTACCAGAGGACTGGAGGATTGCAACTGTTGTCCTTGTTCAAGAAGGGCAGTAGAGATGACCCAGGTAATTATAGACCAGTGAGACTTCCGCCTGTTGTAGGAAAAGTTTTGGAAAGGATTATAAGAGATAGGATTTATAATCATCTAGCAAGCAACAATTTGATTGGAGATAGTCAACATGGATCCGTCAAGGGCAGGTCATGTCTCACAAACCTCTGAGTTTTTTGAGAAGGTGACCAAGCATGTGGATGAGGGTAGGGCAGTTGACATGGTGTACATGGACTTCAGTAAAGCCTTTGATAAGGTTCCACATGGTAGGCTATTGGAGAAAAGGCGGAGGCATGGGATTGAGGGAGATTTCGCAGTTTGGATTAGAAACTGGCTTTCTGAAAGAAGGCAACGAGTGGTGGTTGATGGAAAATATTCAGCCTGGAGTCCGGTTACTAGTGGTGTGCCACAAGAATCTGTTTTGGGACCACTGCTGTTTGTCAGTTTTATAAATGACTTGGACACAGGCATAGGTGGATGGGTTAGTAAGTTTGTTGACACTAAAGTCGGTGGAGTGGTGGACAGTGTGGAAGAATGTTGCAGGTTGCAGGGAGACTTGGATAAACTGCAGAATTGGGCTGAAAGGTAGCAAATGGAGTTCAATGCAGATAAATGTGAGGTGATTCACTTTGGGAAGAATAATAGGAAGGCAGAATACTGGGTCAATGGAAAGATTCTTGGTAGTGTGGATGTGCAGAGGGATCTTGGTGTCCATGTGCATAGATCCCTGAAAGTTGCCTCCCAGGTTGATAGTGCTGTTAAGAAGGCATACGATGTTTTAGGTTTCATTGGTAGAGGGACTGAGTTCCGGAGCCGTGATGTCATGCTGCAACTGTACAAAACGCTAGTGCGGCCTCACTTGGAATATTGCGTACAGTTCTGGTCACCCCATTACAGGAAGGATGTGGAAGCATTGGAAAAGGTGCAGAGGAGATTTACCAGGATGTTGCCTGGTCTGGAGCGAAGGTCTTATGAGAAAAGGCTGAGGGACTTGGGTCTGTTCTCATTGGAGAGAAGGCGGCTAAGAGGGGATTTAATAGAGACATACAAGATGATCAGAGGATTAGATAGGGTGGACAGTGAGAGTCTTTTTCCTAGGATGATGACGTCGGCTCGTACGAGGGGACATAGCTGCAAATTGAGGGGTGATAGATTTAAGACAGATGTCAGAGGCAGGTTCTTTACTCAGAGAGTGGTAAGGGCGTGGAATGCCCTGCCTGCCAATGTAGTTAACTCAGCCACATTAGGGGCATTTAAACAGTCCTTGGATAAGCATATGGATGATGATAGGATAGTGTAGGGGGATGGGCTTAGATTAGTTCACAGGTTGGTGCAACATAGAGGGCCGAAGGGCCTGTTCCGCGCTGTATTGTTCTACGTTCTATATAGGAGTACAATATGGGAGAGCAAGCTATTACTTGAATTTCTCACATTTGAGGTGTTTGATCCTGTTTATTCATTGGAAAAGACAGAGTAGATAAAGATAAACTATTTCTACTGGCTGGGGATTCTAGAACTTGGGGCACAGTCTAAACATTTGACTGACTGTTCAGGAGAGAAATTGGGAAGCAGTTCTGCACACAGGACATCAAATGTTTGGAACACTCTTCCAAAAACAGCAATGGATCTAGATCATTTGTTAATTTTAAATCTGAGGTAGATACTTAAAAATATGGAATTAGGCCATAGACCATCCACGATCTCATCTCATTGTATGCTTGAAGGGCTGAATGGCCTAATCGTCTTCCTTTGCTCCTGTGATATATTACAGCTTTAATTGCTTACCTCCAAGCATTCATGGTGCCACACTGGAGGTTTAAATATGTTTGAACTTATATTTTAAAACTTCTCCCTCCCTAATGCTTTTATTCCTGGTTAATTGGCTCATTAAATTTAACCGCTGCAGCCTGGAGTGCAGTGAACTTGCAGTTGGTGCAGGTGAAATATCCTGGCTCTGGAGCTGTAAGGTGAATACTTCATAATTTCTACAATGACCAAAGTATTCCATCCTGGCATGACTTTAAATTTGATGTACCTCAAAACTTTATTCAGTAATCCTGCTACTGTTTAAAAATAAGCAGTTCCAGCTCTTAAAATCTCTGTATGCATTTTCCCCACGCATGCCTGTTCAAATGTGAATAGAGCCCTTGTCATCCCGGAATTTATTCAGAATGACTGTATAAATATCGTGGGCTTTAATGGATGCTTGAAGTAGAGGCAATGCCAGCTTTATAATTACAGGTAACTAAAACTCCTTGCCTGGATATATCTCCTACCATTTCCCCTGTTAAGACCATCGAGGAATGATATGGTATTTATCACCAAATTATATCAAGCTAGACTTCACTCTGGGATCTGACTTGTCCAGTATTGCCATTAACTGGGACGATAGCAATTACTTTCCTTCCCCAGCCTCTGCATCAAATAATTTCTCATTCTGGATGATTTTAACCTCCACCTCAATTCAACTTGCTCTCTCAAGTTTATTGTCACTAGTCTCTTCCTCTAGGTAATTTCTCAGCCCATATTCATCACCAACTCGTTGACCTTGCCATTCCCATCATATCAGTCACAGATAAAGCCATCTTTGATCGCCTCCTTCTGTCACTCTTGACTCACAAGCCACTTCCAAGCCCCATCCCTGCATCATATATCACCACCTGGCAAAACTTATCTTCTAGTCTGCATACATTTCCAAAATTCTAACTCTCTTCTTTTGTTCACCAATTTTTTACAGCTACTCAATCATCTTCAGCCTGACCTCTACTTTCAATGACTTGGGCTCCCATAAAACAATAAAACTCTCCTTCCCTGGCTGTTCCGCTTGATGTAGCCCTCATATGTGCTCTTTCAAGTCCAAGGAATGCAGATTTGCAAGAATGAGAGATACACCACCTGTTCTGGCTGAAACACAAAATGTTACTCCCATCTATTAAAACTGTTCACCATCTCAGGATCATCTTGGAATGCAAATTCTCCACTGAAAACTGCTTTAAAGCTCTCATCTGTCCCAACTCTGAACCTGCATCATTCTCTCCTGGCTCATGCCTTCTCCAAACTCTCCTTGTCCAAGACATTCACCTCCAATTTACTCAGACCTATTCCCAATAAGTTGCTGACCACACAACTTCCCTCCTTGCCCCATGTTAGCAGATTTTTTTTTTTTTTAAAAGTTCACTCTAATGGCCCTCTTTTCAAAAAAGAAATCCCTTAAACATCCTTGAGAATGATCACTCCACTCCAAAGCTTCTTCTCTCAACTTATTGAACAACTTTCCACATACTTTTGGAGTGGTACTCCATGGCAACAACACCTCATTTTCCACTTGGAAACCCTACAGCTCTCCGGACTCAATATTGAGTTCAATAATTTTAGGGCCTACAATCTCCCACATCCCAGCCCCCTAACTCACACACCAGGCCTTGTTACCACATAGCCTGCCATTACACACCCACTGTTGTTAGTCATTAACAGTCCCCATTAATAACTATACACCCTCCCATCCTGATCGTTAGCAACTCCTGTGTCTGTCCAACTGTCTCTCTCTTTGGGCTCTATCCTATCGTTTACTGCCTACCCCACCCACCTCCCTATTTTCTGCATATAAACTGACGTTTTCCCATCCACCTTCAGTTCTGAGGAAGGGTCACCGGACCCAAAACATTAACTGTTTTCTCCTTCACAGATGCTGCCAGACCTGCTGAACTTTATTTTTCTTCCTGATTTACAGCATCTACAGTTATTTCGGTTTTTATTCAATTCTACCTATCAGATTTCCACTTCTGCCACAAGGCTGAAATTTTTTTTTTAAGTCACATATTCTATGTAACCACGAGAAAGGTAGATTGGAAAGGATGAGGAGGCACAAAATGTTTGTAGACTTTAAGGTGGTTAATCACAAAGCATTCCTTCAATGCCTTTCTACATTCATTCAGCCAGAAAGGGCTGCTCATTGTCACCCACCCTTATATAGCTACTCATAGGAAGAGTCATGATTTGTCACAGCTTTTCTTCTATCTCTAGCATTGTTACCACTGTGTTCCCCAAGGATCGATCCTTACCCTGTTTCTCCTGTCTCACTTACGTGCTGGTCCTCAGTACTATTCAAAAGCAGAGTGTTAGTTTCACTTGTACATTGACAACATCTAGCTTTATCACATCATTTGCACTCACTGCTCTTTGTTAGATAATATATTATCAACTGTTTAATCAACATGCAGTATTTGATAAGCCGAAACTTGGTACAATTAAATATTGAGAAGACTGTAGCCATTGTTTTTTCATTCTAAATTCTGTACCTGGCTAGTGACTCCATCCTGGAAACTGTCAAGAGACTAAATCAGACTGATCACAACCTTAGTGTTAG
Source organism: Ginglymostoma cirratum (assembly GCA_024137785.1). NCBI lineage: Eukaryota > Metazoa > Chordata > Chondrichthyes > Orectolobiformes > Ginglymostomatidae > Ginglymostoma > Ginglymostoma cirratum. The sequence continues at coordinate 5,825,094 of JAHRHZ010000030.1, read as the reverse complement.
AGTCACAGAAACACCAAACTGCTCCAGTGCAGGAAGTAGTGATTTAGCCCATTGTGGCTTTGCCATAGATTTATCGGCTGGCTGAGCAATTTGGCTTAGTGCCAATATCCTGCCGTATTTCAACAAACATGTGAATATTTATTTTTAAAAATGATCTAAATGTCCTCTTGAATGCCTCCATCGAACTCTGCCTCCACCTCATTTCACGGCAGTGCACTCTAGATTCCAACTAGTCACTGGGAAAAAGAATTTTCTCATCTTGCACTTACTTCTTTTGTAAAACACTAAATTTCTACCCTCCCTTTCTTGATCCTATTATGAGCAGGAAGTTTGTCCCCACCTATTCGGTCCAGATTTCCCCACCATTCCCAATCCACGGTTTTGAAAATTTCTATCAGATCTCCTCTTAGCCTCTCCTCTCCAAGAAAAGCAGTTTCTATTTTTCCAATCCATCTTCATAACTGAACTGTCTCATCCCTGGAACCATTCTTGCAAAACTTTTGTGTGCTGTCTCCAATGCTTTCACATCCTTACTAAAGTGTGGTGTACAAGTTTGGCCACAGTATTGAGCTATATAAATTTAGTATAACCTCCTTAAATCTTGTACTCTATGCACTTATTAATGATGTCTAGAATTCTATATGCTTTATTAACTAATCTCTCTGCCTGTCCTGCACTTTTCTTGACATATGCATTGACAAACACAGATCTTTCTGCTCCTGGATTCCCTTTAGACCAGTATGTCTTTATTTTATACTTTCTCTCCGTGTTCTCTGCACTAACATCCATCACTTCATATTTCTCCACATTAAACTTCACCTTTCATCTACCCAGGTAGTTTACCAAATTGCCAATGTCCTTTTACAGTTCCACATTGTACGGCTTCAATTATTCACATTATTTGTTAACAACTTGGATAAAGGCATAGACAGTCAGAGATCCAAATTTGCTGATAACACAAAGTTAGATGCCATTTTAGACAGTGAGGATGATAGCATAAAACTACAAAGGGATATTAATAAACTATGCAATGAATGGGCAAAACTGTGGAACTGGGGTTCAATGCAAGCAGGTATGGAATTATCAAATTTGGTCTTAAAAAACGACTGATCAGGGCACTTTCGAGATGGTATGAAATTAAATATGGTGGAGGGTCAGGTACATAGATCTTTAATATGCCATGAAGAGGTGCAGCATATAATTAAGGTGGCTTTCAGAATGCTGGCCTCTTTATCTAGAAGACTGGAGTATAAGCATGCAGAGTTATGCTGCAGCTAATTCAAACTCTGGCTATATCCCATTTGGAGTACTGTGAGCAGAGCTGAGCACCACATCTTAGGAAGGATGTTTTGGCCTTGGACAGAGTACAATGCAGGATTACAAGAATGATATCTGCACTTCAGTGATTAAAATTATGAGGAGCAACTACGTAAATTAGGCCCGTTTTCTCTAGAATTTCTAAGGTTAGGGGATGATCTGCTCAAAGGCTTCACAATATAACAGGAAAAGATGATGAGTAAAGATAAACTATTTCCACTGGTTGGGGATTCTAGAATTAGAGGGCATAGACCATTCAGGAGAGATGTCAGGAAGCACTCTTACACATAAAAGGGTAGTATGGGTTTGGAACTTTTTCAAAAATGGCTGTTGATGCTAGAGTAATTGTTAATTTTAAATTTGAGAAAGATGAACTTCAGTCAAGCAAGGTATTAAAGGATGCAGGCCAAAGGCAGGTACATGAAGTTAAGTCACAGATCAGCCATGATCTCACTGGATGGAGGAACAGACATGAGGGACTGAATGACCTACTCCTGTTCCTATGTTCACACTGTCCCCTTCAGTTTACAGCAATTGTACCACATTGCTACCAGGAGATAGCAAGAACCGTAGATGCTGGAGCCAGAGTCAATACAGTGTGGAGCTGGAGGAGCACAGCAGGTCAGGCTGTATCAGAGGAGGAGAGTCGACATTTTGGGTTTACACCCTTCATCAGGACTGGGGAGGACAAAGGGAGCTTGGAGCTAAATAGGGGGTGGGGGCCAGGGGGGTGGTGGGGAAGGTAGGTGGGATGGTGATATGTGGATGCAGTTAGGGGGTTATGGAGACTGGTCAGTAGGAAGGGTGGGGCAGATAGGTGGGAAAGATGATGGACAGGTTGGGTCAGGTCAAGGAGGCGGGATGAGAGGGAGGGTTTGACATGGGATGAGGCTGGGGGTGGGGAGATTTTGAAACTGGTGAACTCTATGTTGAGGCCATTGGGCTGTCGGCTCAATTATGTCGGCACAAGTTTACTTGTGGCATCATTGTGACACTGGAGAAGGCCCAGGATGGACATGTCACTGAGGGAGTGGGAAGGGGAGTTAAAATGGTTGATGACCAGAAGATGGTGTTGATTACAGCATACAGAGTGCAGATGCTCTGCAAGTCGGTCACCGAGTCTGCGCTCAATTTCACCGATGTAGAGGAGACCACATCGGGAGGAATGGATAAAGTAGGCCAGGTTGGAGGATGTACAGGTAAATCCCTGTCAGATTTGGAAAGATTATCTGGGGCCTTGGACAGAGGTGAGAGGGGAAGTGTAGGGGCAGGTGTAGCACCTCCTGCAATTGCAGGGAAAAGTGATGGGGTTGGTGGGAAGTGTGGAGTGGACGAGTGAGTCATGGAGGGAGCGGTGATGAGGCAGACGGGGTGGGGAAGGAAGTATCTCTTTGGTGGCAGGGTCAGGTGGTGGAAGTGGCAGAGGATGATGTGCTGGATGCGGAGGTTGGTGGGGTGGTAGGAGAGTACCAAGGGAACTCTGTCCTTATTTTTGTTAGGGGAGGAAGCTTGAGAGCAGAACTGCAGGAAATGTAAGAGATGCAGTTGACAGCATTATGAATTAGAGGAGGAAAGTTGTGGTCCTTGAAGGAGGACGACCTCTGGGAGTGGTATGCTCCACCTTGGGAGTGGATGCAGCAGAGACAGAGGAATTGGGAGTAGGGGATTGCATTTTTGCAGGAGGGTGGGTGAGAGGAGGCGTAGTCAAGGTATCTGTGTGATTTCGATGGGTTTGAAGTAGATGTTGGTGCTGAGATGGTTTATTGCAGCGGAGGCAGAGGCCTTTTCTTCATGGGCTGTATCTTTCCTCACAAGCCTGTTGCACGGCACTTTATCAAACATCATTTGGTAGTCCATGAACATGAACAACAATTCCCTCAAAGCTCTCTGTTGCCTACTCAAAACAGTCTAGTTAGGAGACATTTTTTCCTTAACAAATCCATGCTGGCTCTTCTGAATTAACCCATATCTTTCCATGTGACTACTGATCTTGCCCCAAATAACTGTTTCTGGACATTACCTAACCAGCAAAACTAAATTCATTGATCAATAATTGTTGGTCTAATCTTGACAAACATCTTTGAACAAGAGTGTAATATTTACAATTCTGCAGTCCTTTAGCACTATCCCAAGTATAGAGACGATTCAAAGTTTGTCAGTACCTCTACAATTTCCACATCACTTTCTTCAATCATCTTGGATGCATGTCATCCTGTCTTAGAGTCTTAACAACGAAGTACCAACAGCTTATCCATGCCTTCTCATCAAGTGTAAACACTTCAAATGAATGAATATCCTCCTCAGTCTTCCAGCTGGGACCTCTTCTACTATAGAGAACCTTTTCCCTCAGTCCCTGGGCAATAGCACTGGATTTCATCAACTCCTCTCAGGAATCAGCTCTGCAGTTTTTACTGTGCTACCCAACAGACTTTTTGGTACTTGATTTCAATCAGGAGGCAGAGACAATGAAAATGTTATGCCTAGTTATACTAATGTGCTGGTTCTGCATGTTGAGAGTCTATTGCTGCTGGAACCCAATAACTGAGGCAACTATTCAGGCAGTCCCATGCTTGCGGGCAGGTTCCAACTCACAGGTCAAATTGTTTGCAAGTTGGAACACAATGCAGGACAATGTAAAGCAGCCGTTCGTAAGTCAGATGTTCATCTGTCAGGGACCCCCTGAAGAGATAAGTCATGGCACTGGTAAAGAAGGTTCACAGCAGAGGCTTTCAGACTTTGAATACTTGATATGAAAATCAATTTTAGCCAACTTATTTCACAGCATGAATTTTGGCACTCAAGTAATAAATTGCATTCAATATTCTTTAGCCAATGATATAAAATTTTTGCCAGTATTTTAATTTCAGAGGATGCACAAATGATGCATGCACCAGTTAAGAAACTGCAAGTTACCTTCCGATGATTTACTGTGTAGAGTTAAATTTACACATTCAAAAAGTGATTATACCAGTGATTAATCACTTACAAAACTCTCTTCATAAATCTACACGTTAGATCTTGTGCTCCCACAAATGGGCAACAAAGATGTGCAACAAAGGGGAGCAACAGTACTCTTGCATTTGTGTTTGAATATGTTCAAGAATTGAATGTAGAGTCATAGATTACAAGATGGCGACACCGGCAAGGTAGGTAGTATTTGGACTCCTAGGTCCGTCTACTCCAGGCCTCCAGTTCCTCCCTTCTTTCCTTATCCTTGTCATTCATTGTAGTGTACAAGTGACAATAAACCATCATTCACAAACTAGAGGCATACAGTATGGAAACAGACCCTTCAGTCCAACTAGTTCACATTGACCATGTTCCCAAACTAAACTAGTCCCACCTGCCTCTGTTTGGCCCAAATTCCTCCAAACCTTTCCTATTCTACTTATTCAAATGTCTTTTAAATGTTGTAACCATACCTGCAGCCACCACTTCCTCTGGCAGTTCATTCCACACACTGACCACTCCGTCTAAAAAAAGTTGCCCCTTATGTCCTTTTTAAATCTTTCTCCTCTCGCCTCAAAAATATACTCTCTAATTTTGAACTCCCCCAGCTTAGGGGGAAGACCTTTGCTATTCAACGTATGTATCCCCCTCATGATTTTATAACCTCTAAGGTCAACCCTCAACTTCCTACGCTCCAGTGAAAGAAAATCCCAACCTATCCAGCCTCCTTTTATAACTCAAACCCTCCATTTCCGGCAACATCTTAGTAAACCTTTTCTGAACCCTCTTCAATTTAATAATATCCTTCCAATAGCAGGACAAACAGAACTGCACATAGTACTCTTGAACAGGCCTCATCAACAACCTCAATATGACGTCCTGTTCTCAAAGGTCTGAGTAATGAAGGAAGGCATGCCAAATGTTGCCTTAACCACCCTGTCTACCTGTGACGCAGATTTCAAAGAATTATGTACCTCAACTCCTAGGTCTCTCTGTTCTACAACACTTATGTCAAAAGGACCACCTCCAGCCTTGGCCCATGCAGAGCCAGACATGACAGCCACTTACGCAAGAGGCACAGGAATTGCTCCATGCAGAGAGAATAAAGCTGAGCAGACAGGGGGCAACCTGATGCACTTTCCACCCCCTTCCCCAAAAGTGCAGTGGTGAAGTTCTTGGAGATTCTAGTTTAAAGACTCAAAAGTTCCTGAGCAAAAGTCAATGAATAAAATAACGTTAATACAACTGACATAATAACTACAAATACAAATCTACTTCAATTATCTGATGACAAGTGAATTATAGCATTCAGCACATCAAATCAAGTTCAAAAGTAAAACAGTGTGGATGCTGAAAATCCTGAAATAAACCAAAAATTACTGGATATACTTAGTAGATGATGCAACATATGTGGAGGGAAACAGAGTCAACAGGGATAACCTTTGGGCATAACAGTTATGATGAAAAGTCCTCTCTACCTGAAATATTAACTGTTTCTTTTCACAGCCGATATCTTACCTGCTAAGTATTTCCAGCAATTCTTGCTATTATCTAGATAGTTTCCAATTGAGAGTAACTAAGCTGAAATGATGGATTCTCACTGCAGTACACCAAACAGGCTATTGATATTTTTTAAATCAATTTGTTCAGCCATGTTGTGACACACCTTCTGGACTTTGTGCAACTTGAACCTGGGCCTTCTGGCTCAGAGGCAGGGTTACTACTACTGTACCACAACAATCCTGAAACCAAACAGGCTGTAATATTTCTTCACTGAATCAGTACAGGTCTTGTGCAATTATTTAAGTTGCCGACATTCAAAAGTCAAGGCAACTCTTTTTCGTGATTGTCACCGTTTTGTATCTTTTTAAAATCAACTTTTGCCATTATTTTGGGCCAGTTTAGCTGTTCACCCTATAAACAAATGATACCAAGTGGATGAAAGATGATCAGAAGTATTCAGGAATGTAGATGCGAGGTTAAAATCAGATCTGTCATAATCTTATTGAATGGTGGATTAGGCTTGAAGGGCAAGTCACCTAGTCTTGTTCATTGTTCGCAACAAGGTTCCCACAAGGCAGCTGACTGAACTTGCACAATCCTTTACTAAAGTTAATTAAAAAAGTACTCAGTGTCTGGAATTGCTGCTGATTTTCTTAAAACATTAAAAAGGCAGAGTAGATTTGGCAGCTTTTCCTTAACACTGAAATATTGGGCCTGATTTTCTGAGGAGTGACAATGTTTCAGTATTAAGGAAAAGCTGGCAAGTCTGCCAATTTCACACAGATTGCCACCCTTCAGAAAATGTGGCCCAATGTTTATGTATTTGGAAAAAGCTGGCAAGTCTGTTGATCTGGCCTTTCTTTTAAAAAAAAGACAGAGCTCTGCAGTTCTGAGGGGAGATTCTGATCAGTTACTTCAGAATTGGGAAGCTGTACATCCATTCTGACAGTTCTTTTGCTAGTACTGAACTAATGGGGAAAAGGCAAAAAACACCCCTTTTCACAGCAGTCAGGTGCCACATCATATCATGAAATTTAAAGGTTCTGACAGCCATTTTGATACTTGCTGTCAAATCGTAAGTACACGTGATGTCAGGGTGCTGGGAGGATAAGTTGCCAGGTAGGTAGGATTCAATCTGAGTAGAGTGCCAGGAGATAGGAAGTCATGTTAGTAAGGGTTAAGTTGCCTGGTGTAGGGAGGAGTGGTTTCAATCAGGTCCAGCCTAGCAGAATTGTGTCAAATCAAATGGGGTGTGGTCTGGTCTGGTCTGGTCTGATGGGGGTTGTAAGGAGTCAGGTCTGTTGGAGGGCTAGGGGTCAGGTTAAGCAGGTGGAAGGAGGTGTACAGTAATTGCTCAGCAAAATCTTCAAATTTCTCAGACAATTCCTTCAGAGTCTGCTACAACTGGGAATCTGCAGTGTCCCCATGTGCAACTCCCATCTACAGTGGAATAGCAACTGTCTGACCAGTAGAAAATTCAGGCCCTTAGTGACTGGAGGACACAGCTCTGCATACTAGTAAACATCTGCATATAGCTCTCTTCTAGCAGGCAGAGTGAAAGAGACAGCTAGTCATAGCTCACAATTTAACTCGGGTCGCTACAACTTCACTTTGTGCTTTACATTTGTCAGTATCAGACTTGTAGTTTTATGAAAACTGTGGTATAAAGTTTGCTCATCATCACTGACAAGATTAAATTGGTAACTATACATCAGCTCACATTCAATTTGATTTTGCAAAGAATTAGGACAGAAAATGGTTAAAATTGTATCAATGTATCACATTTTTTTCAAACTAGTGGAGAAACCTTATTAAACACCGTATGAGTAATTCGTGGAATGCATCATTTAAATATATATTTAAAAAGCACCTTCCAATTCACTCCTGTCACTGCTAAAACATGTGGCAGCAATGTACCATCTACAATAACTTATGAATGCTCACTAGACAGCACTTTCCAAGCCCACAACCTCTTCAACCTGGGAGGGCAAGGACAGATGCATGGAATTACCACTGGCTACAAGATCCCATCTAGCCACACACTGTCTTGTTTTGGAACTATATCACTATTCCTTCACCATCAAGGTCAAAATCTGGAACACCTTGCCTAACAGCACTGTGGGTGCACCTACTCCGAAGGACTACAGTAGTTTGTATGTTTAGGAAGGAGAGACAGCCCAAGTAAATGTGCAGTTCTGAGAATCTGGAGGCAACGTGAGAAGTTGGTGCAGAGGGGAAAGAGGTGCTTTTTGCCCTTTATTTGGGCTCAGTGTTTATAAGGTCTTTTAGGATAAACAAAGAGTGACATCATAGGCAAATTGTAAGTTCATTGGTTACTAATTTGACTATTAAAGGTTACCTCCATATTGAAGAAGGGGAATAATTTATCGGCAACTTAAAAGATCAGTACAAAACTTTTAAAAATCAGGAGGGTGTGACTACAAGTGAGGTAGGAAGAGAGATGCAGAAAGTAATAAAGAAGGAGCCCCAGCCCATCAGCTTGTCTAACAGGTTTGAAATTCTTGCTCCGTGTGTGGATGAGAATGTGTGCTATAGGCAGAATAAGCAAACTGACTATAGCATTGTGGTACAGGGAGCCGTTCGATGGTGGTGGTGGGAATGCTGTGTTGCCTGCCTGATGCCCGGATTCAGGATCTCTCATCTCGGGTGCACAGGAAACTGAAGTGCGAGGGGAAAGGTTCAGTTGTTGGTCCACATAGGTATCAATGATACAGGTAGAAAGGTAACAACTTCCGATTACAACCTTAGCCATGAGCAAATTTGTACAGAATCAACAAGATTAAAAGGAGGTAAACACGTGGTTCAAAAGTTGGAGAGAAAGAAATAGGTTTGAATTCAAGGGGCATTGGCATCAGTACTGGGGAAGGAGGGAGTTGTTCCATTGGGATGGGATCCATCTAAATCATACCAGGACAAGAGTCACAGATTTAACCTAAATGGGGAGGGGGAGTTCAGTTGCATGGAAAATGTTAAAGGGGAGAGGGCTCTGCATAGGTTAAAGTTTCCAGCCCAAATAATACAACAGAGTATGGAAAGGGTCAGGAATCTAACTTCAGACACAGCAGATATGGGGATAACTGTGAGGAGGGGGCAGTCAATGCAGGACTCAGGGTTTTGTACTTAAATGCACTCAGTATACAAAAACAAGATAAAAGAGCTTGTAACGCAGATTGAAATTGACCAGTACAATGTTATGGGTACCTCAGACATGGCTTCAAGGGGTTAGGGCTGGGAACTAAATATCCCAGAATACACATCCTATCAGAGTTGTTGGTTTGGTTTGCTAAGCTGACTGGTTTTCATGCAAACGTTTTTGTCTCCCTTCTAGGTGATGTGCTGTGTAGCCTCTGATGAAGCACTGCTGCTCCGTCCCACTCTGAATTTATATGGTTCGGTCTGTCATGGTGGGCAGACTTGTTTCTGGTTTTGTACTGGAAACCAGAGACAAAACGTTTGCATGAAAACCAATCAGCTTGGAGGCAACCATGGCTAACAAGAGAAGTCAAGGACGGTATAAAATCAAAAAAGAAAGCATTGAATGTGGTGAAGATTAGGGGAAAGACAGCAGATTGAGAATTCACAAGGCTGGAGAAGTAGTAAAGAGGGAAAAAGAAATGGCAGAGAAACTGAATAGGTATTTTGCATCAATTTTCACAGTGAAAGACACTTGTAACATATACCGGTATTAGGTCCCAAAGGCCACAGAATCCTGAAGCAGAAAATTAGACAGTTTTCCCAGCTTGTGCTGAACTTCACTGGAGCACTATAACAAGCCCGAAACAATGATGTTGGCGAGGGAACACAGCAGTGTGTAGAAATGGCAAGTAACAGGAAGCTCAGGGTCATTTTTGTAGGCAGAATGTAGGTGTTCTGCAAAGCAGTTGCCCAGTCTGCATTTTGTCTCTCCACTGTAAGGGAGACCACATTGTGAGCAAAACACACAGTAGGCTACATTAAGTGAAATAATATTAAATCACTGCTTCACCTGGAAGATGTGTATGAGGCCTTGGATAGTGAGGAGGGAGGATGTAAGTGGACTAGTGTTACACCTTCTGCAATTGCATGGGAAGGTGCTGTGCGGGTGTGGGGAGGTGTTGGAAGTAGAGGAGTGGTGGACCAAGGACCCAGACGAAACAGTCCCTACAGATGGCTGACAAGGCAGGGCAAGGGAATGCATGTCTGGTGGTAGCATCTCATTGGAAGCGGCAGAAAAGGCAGATGCTGGGCTTGGGCAGAAATGGGGAACAAAATCTCTGTTCAAGACTTACCACAAAGATAATTTGCCTTTGTGAATTGATATTCTTATATATGCCCTGTTAGACCATTCAATCTAATGCCATAGTTAGCCATTATTTGAAGTCATCTTAAACTCACATTTACAATAGCTTCATCTGATCTTTGTATTTTACTTTAATGTTTATTTCACTAGGCACTAAGTGTCTAGAATAATTTTTCAGTAAATTGTCAGGATTTTTGAAGGACAATTTTAAGAAAACTTCCGTCAGATTCTATAGGTGATGATGGTTCCTGCAGCCCCAATTTCTAATTCTAATCTTTAAAACTTCCATCCAGAAGGGGATCACCATTTTATAGTAGCCCTTTCCTGTTGTCGATTATACAAGAACATGCATTTCTACTCTGTTTATAATTGCAACTTCAAGTTCGTCATTAGAAACAACATAATGGAAAGTGGAGTCCTGTCTTTGTATTCATTCAAGATTTAGGATCTTGATTTATTCATCCCACCTCCAATTCAGTAGCACACACAGGGATATTACGCATATGTGTGAATGCAAGGTAAACAATTAATAACAGTGAGGAGTTGCAAGCATAAATTGTCACATGGAAATGTGTGCTGTGGCAATAAGTGGGGTCTGGATGAAGGAAGGAAGGACTGGGTGTTAAATATTCCTGGGTCAAGGTGTTCAGAAGTGATAGAAAAGAAAGAAGGATAACAGTATTAGTTAAGAAGAGCATGCAGTGCCAGAGAAGGCAGATGGCCCAGAAGGTCAATGGACAGAATCAATTTGGCTAGAGCTAAGGAACAAAGAGGATGAAATTATATTGTTTGATGCAGTCTATAGACCACCATTAATGGGAACAATGTAGAAGAACAAATCTGACTGGAAATTTTGGAAAGATGCCAACATTATAGACTTTTAAAAACCCAAATAAGAACCGGGAAACTGATTGTGCCGTGCACTACTAAGGGCAAGAAGATTCCTAGATTCAACAGAGTTATAGCAATAAGCATTCAGTTTGACAAGGATGGAAATGAGGTGGAGCAAGTAAATCAAGTGTCAGTGGGGGGAACATTTAGGAAAGTGATTATTGTATTGCAAGGTTTAGAACAATGGAGGTGAATGCCACCTGTTGATTGAAAGCAGGGAAAAAAAATCAATTGGTGGAAAGGCAAGTTCAATGGAACAAGAATGGAGATGGGCAGGATAAATTGGAACAAAATGCTGACAGGAAAAACTGAAACTGAGCACTTTGAGGGAATATATGGTGACTGTATGTGAACGGTCTCCTGTTTGATGGTAACCAAAGGGGAAAAGTAGGACCAACAAAAGAAAAGGAACACTTAAGACAGGTGTCAGGTTAAAAATACAATTGAGAACCAAAATGAATTCAGAACATTAAGGGCAACCTGAGAAAGTATACTAGAGAAATAAAGAGGAATTATGAGAAAAGACCAACAGCCAACATAAAAGGGAATCGCAAAGACTTTAATAACTATATACGTACTAAAAAAATAGTAAAAGTGGTATTAGGGGTAATTGGGGACCGAAAAGGGAATTAAACATGGAGATAGGGTGATATATAAAATACTTTGCATCTGTCTTTACCAAGAAAGTAGACGCTACCAGGCCATGGGGACAAAGGAGAAAACTCTATCATAGAAGGATTAAAATTGATAAGGAAGTGGTGTCAGAAAGACTGTTTGTACTTAAAGTTAACAACATACTGGGTTGGTTGTGAAGTAGAAATTGCAGTGATAATGGAAATAATCTTTTGGCCTTCCCTAGACCCAGGGGAGCTGCCAGATGACTGCAGAATTGTAAACATTACTCCCTTGTTTATAAAAAATGTTTACGGGCACGTCCAGCATTTACAAACCAGTCAGTCAGTTTAACTTTTACGGTGCGCAAGTTTCTAAAAACATTTATTTGAAATAGAATTTGTCGTCATGTGGAGAAAGGTGGGTTGTTGAGGGAAAGATGGAAATCATGCCTAACTAACTTGTCGGGTTTTTTTTAAAAAAGAGAGACAATGGAAACGGTCAACAAGGGCAATCTGTTAATATGGTGTACATGTACTTCCAGAAAGCCATGCAACAAACCTGTGAAAAAGGTTAGAGCTCATGGAATAAAAGTTACAGTAGCAATGTGGATAAAACATGGCTCAGTAATAGGAAGCAGAGTGTAATGGTTGTATGATATATTTAAAGCTGGAGGTAGGTTTGCTGTAGAGTTCCCCCAGAGCTTGATCCTGCTTTTCCTGATATATACTAAATTGATATATATTAAATCTTGATATTTCAAAGTTTGCGGATGCTATGAAATTTATGAGTTTAAACCAAGAGGAGGGCAGTGTAGAACTTCAAAGGGATATAGCAAAGTTGATGGAGTTAGCATGCAATTGACAAATGAAGTTGAATGCAGAGAAATGTAAGGTGATTGGATGCATTTTGGTAGGAACAGCATTTACAGATAATATAAGGGGCATAATTCTAAAGGGGATGCAGGAGCAGAAGGAGCTTGGTGTATAAATGCACAGATCATTTAAGATGGAAAGATGGGTGGAAAGCACAGTTAACAAATGATACAGTACCCTAGCTTTAATTAATAAGGGCATAGGTACAGAGCTTCCTCCTCTGACCCCATGGCCTGGATAGCATGTACCCCTTCGGTAAAGACAGATGCAAAATACTCATTTCATACCTCAGCCGTAAGAGCAAAGAGGTTATGCCAAACTTGTAGAAAATACATTTTAAGATCTCAGATGAAGTAGTGTGTTCAGTTCTTGGTGCCACATTACAGGAAGGATATGAATACCTTGGAAAGAATGCAGGAAAGATTTACAAGAATGACTCCAAGATTGAAAACTTCAGCTATGAGGACAGACCAGACAGGTTAGGATTATTCTTCTTTGAGAGAAGGCAGGTAAGAGAAGATTCTGATAGAAATTTTCAAAATTGCAAGAGGGTTGGATTGAGCAAATAGAAACAAACAAACAAACAAAACAAAACAAACAAACAAAACAAACAAACAAACCTCCTTTCATAACAAGATCAAGAACTAGTGGGCACAGATTTGAGGTGATTTATGAAAGAGGCAAATGTGTTGAGATTTTCTTTTGAGCATTGAGTGGTCTGGGTCTGGAATGCACAGCCTGCAAGTGTGGTAGAGACATAATTGAGGCATTCCTGAGAGATTTAGATGATTATTTAAGTAGAAACAATATGAATGGATTTGGGCAAAAGGTAGGAGTGTGACACTAAATCATGATGCTCATTTGCAGAGCTGTTGCAGGCCCCATGGGTTGAATCACTTCTTCTGTTCCATAACATAATTCTGAGCAAGTGTAATCATATTTTAGTTTTCCTTTTTGGTCGATAACTCAAAGTCACACAGTGCTATATAGCTAAAACACCAGGCAAATTTTGCAATGTGCAAAGCCCAGTGAACATTTTTAGCTCAACAAGACCACATTGCTTTTGGAGTGGTGAGATTGTTACATTGAGATAATGCAGAAACTTCTGATTCTGCTCTAAGGCAAAACTGCCCAATACTAGCCTTAGACTGATCACGCAGCAGGTTGCTACAGACATGCAAGGACTGTGTAGCCAGAAACATCCAGCAAACAGAAAACATCTCTCTTCCTTCTCCAAGTGAAAAGATAAAACACAAACTCAAAACAAAGATTCCGATGCAAGAGAAGCTCTAGACTCATCGGATCAATAATCAAATCACAGAACAACCATTACTCTAGATGCAAACATGTCATTAATGCTAAAATCAAAAGAAATGAGAAAGTTAACTCCATCTTGTGGTTTTGGATTTTTGATCTTCAGAATTTTGTTCCCTGTCTATATTTTTCCACCCATAGTACGTGTTAAACTACCTGCAATTGGCCATATTTGTGAATGAGCGTACATGAGTAAATTAAAGGTTTTAGAAGAGTATAGTATAAGTTGATCATAGTAATTAGTTTGTTTTCTCTGCTATTTGTTAAAGAATAAGTGTGTTTACAATCACTAGCATTATTTTCTTGCTAATGATGAAACCCTGGTGTGAACTGTTTTTTCTTGAATAGTACAGAGTCAGGTAAACCGATCATCTTGGTGGCTTAAAATTGTGCATTTACACATTCATGATCTCTAAAATAGTGGGGCTTGACTATTTGAGCATTCTTCCCATTTAGGCCATAACACAAGTGCCATGCATATCACCCTTTAGCAGGAAAGGTAAAATGAGCATGAGAAAAAGGAATTCCAAAATACTCTTTTACACTTCACATTAGTCAGTTACACAATGATTTCAAAGTTGGAACTGGTTTAGAAAAGGTGCTTTTCCTTTTTAGAAGCATAAAATGGTAAGAAGTATCCAAAGGGAATGGAAGGAGCGCATGATCTCCCATTCTGAAAATATCTAAAAATTACATTATGTTACACTAATCATTTATGTGGTTTCTAAATACAACTACTGTTACTGTTTGTATTGACATCTGATGTGATAAAACAGTCTAGTCCAAATCCTACGGCCCATTTAACGTGGCTACATTTTAAAACTATATCAGTCTCTGTACACACTTTTGAAACTAGCTATACAAACTTATGCAATTATTTTTAAGAAATTCTTCCAGGCTTTAGCATCAGACAGTTCACTGAAATGTTTTTAAAATTTTTGGAAAATAAGTGATTGCAATAATCCACAGCATTATTTAACAGATATTAAGCCATTAGCTTATTCCAACGAGTACAGATGGTGCAATTTTTTTTTAATTGAATGTAAATGCAAGTCAAATTTTAAAATTATCAGTTCAAACAACTTCCTTTCTACCTTTCTCCGGTTTGACTGTCTAATTCAAATTTCAGTTACCATATATACTCAAGTACAAGTCAACCCCCCATTTTTGGCCAAAAAACTCTGGAAATTTTCCATATATCTCGTGTAAAAGTCAACCCTAGTTCTTCACAGATAACAGATCAATATTTGTGAATCAAGGTATTATCCTGCACATAAATGTTATGAAGAAAATTTTTTTCATGCTATTATGTGCTTTGATGTACAATTCTCACCAATTTGGTGCAAAAGTTTAATGCGCATCAGGTCAGAGTCAGGTGACAATCTTCCTTTGTGCGCTGCTAGGCTGAGCTCAGTACTCCTATAGCACTTGAGGAATACAGTCATATGCCTTGGTGAGGTTTTGAAATTTCTTCATCATTGTGTAAAAATGCCCTCCAGAAAAAAAACCCAAAAAATATACAGCATCGTTTAAACCATGGTGATGTGCAAATTTTAGCTCAGTGTTTTTTAAATCAAGAGAACATTTGGTCACCATATTGGTTTTCAAAACCAGTTTTGTTCTGCAACTGACCATTTGTCATCTTTGTTCCTAGGCAAGACATGGACTGCATGTTTCACCAAGAGAGCAGAGACTAAAACAATTTGCATATATGGTGCTTTTACTGCATTGAAGGCAATAAAGGTACCCCTCAAAGGAGAAATCAAGCAAAATTCAACAAAGTTAAAGGAGATATTAACGGTACAAAAACTTAATCAAAAAGGGAACACTAAAAAAGAATGATCTTAAAGAAAGTAGAGAAACCAAGAGGTTTGCAGAAGAAATTCCTTGTCAGCTCACAGCATAGTCACCAACGCAGTAATGAAAATTGAAGACATAATAACCAGGACTGAAGAATGTGTTGGTGCAGAGTTCTTGGTAGATGTTCCACAGATAAGGAAGGTCAAGGCCATGGAAGGATTAACCACAGTAGATACAAAAGTATAAGCACAGGCAAGAAGATTGACACAAGTCAGGTTACAGAATGCAGAGTTTTAGATCAGCTTAATTACACGCAGAGGGCAAAGTGGAAGGTCAGTCTCAAGAACTTTGGAATTTAACACAGTTACCACTGCAAACATTCCCTGCAACTCTTTCTTCATTATTGGACTGAATAGAGTCAACCCAGAAGGGTGGGTATGGCTGTTGTATATCCAAGCCGAAGTGGAATGTGCAAGGCATCACTTCATCAACCAGTCTGTTCAGACAAAATCTGAAGGATTCTCTGTTTCTGTTCCTTTCCCTCATCATCTGACTGCCCTAAAGAATTTGATAACTTGGAGAGCTAAATGTAAACCCAACTGAGCATTATAATGCAAACCATAAATTCTTCTCTGGTCAAATATTCTAAAACCAAATTTCAAAACATGAAATTAGTCAACCTGATGATAGAAAGAAGAAAACTGGAAGAGCTAGTCAAGCTACTCAGTTTGTGTACACTTTATGCTTATTAATCTGGCAATTACTGATCTCTGACTGAACTACTACTCAGTTCCAGGTCAAAAAATATTGCATATACACTACCCGTTTGGGGCTGACATATCTATCGTTAGATGCAAAATTAATCTTAGCAGTTGAAATTCAAGATGTCCAAGTAAGTAGGCAGTACATGCACTAATACATACAAATTAATTACACAGTGGACTCAAGGACAATATTCCTGCTAATCCGAGATAACAAGGTGAGGAGCTGGATGAACACAGCAGGCCAAGCAGCATCATAGGAGCAGGAAAGCTTGACGTTTCGGGCCTAGACCCTTCATCAGGTCTCGGCCCCAAACGTCAAGCTTTCCTGCTCCTATGATGCTGCTTGGCCTGCTGTGTTCATCCAGCTCCACACCTTGTTATCTCGGATTCTCCAGCATCCGCAGTACCTTTTATCTCTGATACATTATTCCTGCTAATCTTTTTATTCGTCTGCATGAGCCAAGGTCTGTGTGTAGCAGCAATTTCCAGAACCAGACGTTAATGATACAAACCATGTGCAAATCCTCAGAGCAGCACGGTTTAGAGGGAATGTTGCTCAAAAGACCTTTCAGCTTTAAATAAGCTTAGAACCTTTTGAACTCCATTATAACCTATGCAAAGTCAAAGCCAGTGTGAGACTGTATCTACGGGGATATTAAAAGGAGTTTCTACCCAGAGTTAGGTTGGGTCCAAACTCTGGAGTAATGCAATAATTTCAGCATCACACTTGGGCATTCGCAAACCATGAAGGGTCTAGGCCCGAAACGTCAAGATTTCCTGCTCCTATGATGCTGCTTGGCCTTCATCCAGCCCCACGCCTTGTTATCTCGGATTCTCTAGCATCTGCAGTACCTTTTATCTCTGATACAATCGCAAACCATCAAACAGATTTTGGTACTTCAAATAAAAAGAGAGAGTGAAATAGCTTACAAACTGAAGTTTCACTTGTTGAGTTCTTAGTGATTCATTTTTGATGAACTACATTCATTATTTACTGATCTATAATATATTAAATGAACCAATTTCCAGAATTGCACAACTCAGTAAAATAGACTGAAAAGTATTTAGGAATTAGGTCAAAAAGAACTAAAATTCTCATCCCAAAGGTATTTTGTTAAAATCAGAAAATAAGGGAAGCAGGTTATCTAATTAGTCTTGGACTAATATTAAAATTGAAGTCTGCCAAAGGAATATCATTAACAGAAAGTTGAATCTGACTGACCTTCATTCGGAACACAAAACTAAAGAAAAACTTTACAATATATCCACAGCAGCAAAAATTCAAATCTTTCTTTATTATAAATCTCCAATTGATTGTTATTTTTTATTCTGTTAATTTCATAACATACAGAAATAATTGTTAATTCTCTAAAAATTCAGGTTTGGTATAACCTTCAGGTGAGAAAGGGTTTAGATGGTTACTATTTCAGAATTCCAACAACTACAATATTTTATTAAGAGGGGAGGATATTGAGAGCAGAGCTGCAGATAAAAGTCACCATTTCCAAGATATCTATTATGTCTTATTATTTTAAATATATTTTGAGGTGGTGTTATTTAAAATTAAATAGCTAAATATAAAACAAGTTTGCAAAAAAATTGAACTAGTTGGAGAACAAGAGCTTTTCTGCAACAGAGGCTGAGGAGCTAGGAAACGTAGAGGCTTAATCAATACTTGTTAACTGATGTAAAATACACTGTGGGAAGTTCACTGAGTGAAGTAAACCAAAATAGATTTTAGGAACTAATAAAATCTTTGTTGTCATTAGGCTAAGTGCGACTATAGACCGCCTCATTCAAAATTGTTCCCTGATTGCAGAGGAGCTATTAGTATCTTGAGTATTGGGAGCCAAAATACTTCCTATTCTTACCTGGTCTGGCCTACTTGCGACTCCAGACCCACAGCAACGTGGTTGACTTTTAACTGCCCTCTAGGCATGGGATGGCAGTAAATGCTGCCTAGCTAGCAACACCCACATCCCATGAATAAACAATTTTTAAAAAAGTAAAAACGTTCATTATTTCAGCGGGTTTTAAGGCAAATGACAGTATCGCTTTCTGGAAGGTCACATTTTTAGGTTACTATTTGCTAGACAGTCTTTTGGACACTTTTTCTGAATAATTTCAAACAGCTTGGCAATTTCACACACTTCCTGCTCAAAAAACTTGTTTAAAACCTTGAGATCTAATATAGCACAGAACTCCGAAGTCTATTTGGGGACCATAAAATGGAATGCAGACAGTTGTACATTTCTGCTTGAAAATGAAACCTGAAAATTATGCCTGAACTTAGCATTTTGCTGTTCGAGTCATGTTACTACATTCACATTAAATAAATGATCCCATTGACTACTTAGTGAAGTTTAGGATTACAGTTTTGAAATTAACACTATACGTTTTAATGGCTATCCTTAAAAGCAAAGCTATTCATCTGTAGTGACTCTTCTCTGTTGTGGCTGTGTACACAGCTAATACTATGGTAAAATGCTGTGTGATGATCTTCGCAAGAAACATTAGAGATATCTTGCATAAATTTACTGCCACCAAACCTCTTCCTTGCTGTTAGTATACGTACTGATGCTAAGTGGGGAAGGGTGCCCACATGACACCTTCAGGAAAAGATATAGTTAATCTTGATAAACAGTAAAGCTTAATACATAGTACTTAATAACTAGTTACATTACATCTCGGATAGATGATTGTCTCTTGTGAGACATCAGGCTCATTTAAAATTACACATTGCTGCCAGTGTAACATCCTGGTACATAACTTTAAAGAGCACTGAACAAATAAAATACTGGTTAGCTCTTTCAAGAAACAGTCCTTTATATCCTCTTTGGTGAAGCTTGTATGATGATGTCTTTTATGGACAGTGAGTTCTCCACTTCACCCTGAAACTCAGCAGGCAATGCTCAACCCTGACTAAAAATGGGTATGGTGACTCTTTCATCCTTGAAGTGAGGTTGGGTAAGGCCCAAACTGAGGCAAGAAGAAACTGAAGTACCGAGTGTGGCCAGCTGTTTTCCAATAGGGGACTCAAAACACAAAAGAGCTGCTGTTGAGCAAGCTGGGTCATGGGCCTGAACAAGCATTTGTTACAAACAGTCTCAGTTATTGGCGCCATATTTTGCAAGTTCAACTGTTGCTTCTTAGAACCTACCAGTTCCTCAGATCAAGATAATCTGGTCTGTTGTGTGTTTCTGGGTTACACGGATCCAGAAACAAAGCCAATTGGTAAAGTCTACAAACAATACTAAAGTAGGCAATGTAATGGAATGAGACCATGCATATTAAAAAAAAAAGTGGGTGCAAATGGGTAGAACAAAGCAAGAGGTTGGGCTCCAATAGCAAACAGTACAGTATATATTAGATGACAGGTAGTCAGCTACCAGATAACTGAATTACAGGTGTATTTACCATCACTGCATTCTTCACGTTTCTGCAGAAAATTAAAAATATAGAAAGCAATCCAAATTCAGTGTAAGATTCAGAACTGGCATGAGAAGCCCTCATTTTGTAGCAATCATCACTTTTTCTTGATAGTCTGAATATTTACTTGGGAAAGTTTTGAATCTCATTCATTCCATCAGTCTTCATATGGTTTCTCAACATGACATGTATGCAGTAAGAAAACCTACCCATAATGAAAACATATAATTTACTTCATGCAGGATGACTCAACAAAATCTGTAGATAACATTCTACTTTTTATTGTCTTGTAGCAGGAAGAAAGTAGTGGGGGAGGAGGAAAGGAAGACGTAAATACGCTTGTACACCTGTTAAAATTGTACTGGCAAATGTTGGAGTAACTGACTCAGAATTCAGTTGGCAAAGATATTCTGTCAGATTTAATTACAAGAGTTTAATATTTGTGCTTCTGAATATGTACATTAAGGCAAACTATAGGATTACTACCTCACAACTATGTCACAAATTAATATTTGATGTCAAGAGATGGCATCATTCCACATCAGTTGAAGGGCTTTGTATTTGACAATAGTTACTATTGGTGATCTGGTATGATGTATCGCTCAAACTGCTTTGAAGGCTTATTTGCGTCCATTGATTCTAGCGCACAAGTTCAAGTAACACTTCGGAATAAATTGGTAGGGCATTAGCAGGACTGGTACTAGTTCAGAATTTGGGGTCAGAAAAGAAAGTAATTTGATATACTTACATACTGCTCAAGGATTCATAAGACAGTCGTATTTCCTTAAAATTAAGCATCCATGAGAGACTAAACTGAAATTTGGCAATAAAAAAAAGTCACATTGTCCTACCAGATCATAGGGCTATTCTCTTAGAGAGGTAACTGGAGCTGGTTTAACCTGAGGGCCACCACACCTCAAGCAAGGAGAGTACATCATGATAACCTCAGCCAGTGCAGTAAATGGATCAATGCTGTTGGCAACAAGTTGCATCATACCCCAGCCATTCAGCCAACTGAGCAATAGTGCTTCATCTTGTACAAACTGAACTTCGATTACTTTTGACTAGAGATACATGTCAACAGTATAACTCTGTACTTCCTTTTTACAATACTTTAAAAAGTGTCTAAACCTAGAGCATTAATTGTGAATAAAGCAATTTGCCCCGACCAAACAGTAGTTTGAAATAATGAGAAAAATAAAATTCAGCTCATAAAGGTAGAGAATTAAGAAAGGTAAAAAGTGTCAGAGTTGAGGGGGTGGTAGTCTATTTTGTAGCAGCAAAATAACAAAAGTAACTTGTTGGGAAAGTGACGTGGAAAGGGGAAAAGAGGAACAAATAAACTAATCATGTTGCACAAATAGGATTACAATTATTATTTGAATTACAACTACATGTCCACATACATAACAGTAGAAGATCAAGTTATTTGTTATTCAGTGCCTCAACTTTGCAGTTTGAGGGAGTTATTGTATGCCTTGGTGCTGTTGGGGCTGTACATTGAATTAGGCTGCAGCCTTCATCTTGTCTAATTAAGGTTAACACAGACACAAACCTCATTAGCTTGTCTTTAGACTCAAGCAACATGTGTGTTTACTCTCAGGGAAGTAAGTCAAATATGACTAGGGTTGCCGTTCCTTTCAACTAAAATAGTAAAATTCAGTGTTATTTTTCCAAATAGATTATACCACATATAGTTCAAGACATATAAAGTAATAGGAAAACATTGTGTAAATCTAGATAGATCAGCTGCAAATCATTTGGGTGTCAAGAATAAATAGAATTACAGCTGTATTGGTACCTGCAGCCTATTCTGATGTAGCTATATTGTAAATGAGATTGCTGTTTCACAGTTATTACATAAAAAACTATTCTTCCCCTTAGGCTGTACCTTGTGTTAATGACAAAGAAATAATTAGGCTTCCATTAAAATCACCAGAAGTCTGGCTCCTTTGGATCATAGCATGCAAGAATAATAGAAACAGTTGGGACCCCTGACAAATCATCCACCTTTACAACTAAGAATAATAGATACTTCAAAGACAAATACTGTAATACAATAATCTTAGCTATCGTGTGAAGGACTGCTAGAAACCTAAAAACGAGAAAGGCAAATATTTCTTAACATTCATGTGTGTACAACTCTGGAAAAAATCCAGTCAAACCTCACTTTAAAATGCACACTTCCATAGTATGTAGATTGGTCCCTTACGAGTCAAATTCAGCACACGATCATCATTCGGCACAGAAATACTTCCTGCACTTTTAAAATTTAGCATTCTTACACTGTTTGTGGCTTCTGTTTATTGATGATAATCACTTGAGTTAAGCTGGGTACAAAGTTCACAAATTGAAAATCAAGGATTTAAAATGGGACTATTTTGAATTGTTTAGTCATAAACAAAACCGCACAAAAGTGTCACTGTTGTGCATTATAGAGGCAACACAAACTTCCTGAACAGCACAAGCCAGGACGAATGCTATGTGCTCCCTCTTTTACAGTGTTAACTACCAAGTAAAATAAAAGCTTTGTTCCACTAGCTCTCATCACAAGGCAGTAATATCTCAACAATGGAGAAGGCAGAGGCACCAGATGGCCAAATCAGCAAAATAATTCAAAATGTTGTAAATGCATCCACAAAAGTGCAAATGTTGATAAATGCACAAACAGCATGGAAATACAGAATTAAACTTTGATATCAGAAGTGATCATTTTTGGAGGACTATAGATTACAAATTGCAGATAATGTCAGACTCCCCATGGAGTAGGCACCAAGTCGCATCACACTACAACATCAGAAGAATTCCCTGCAGGGTGCAAGGAAATTCAGTTTAGCATTATTAATTTCAATAACAGTTAGCTATAGAGTAACACTGCTAACCATAACTCTCAAGTAAAAGGTGTGCACAGCAAAGAAAGAAAAACATGAATACTTAGAGCTTAAATAGCTGAAACTAACAATAATCAGTGTGGGGCAAGCATTCAGGTTGAAAGCAAATTAGCTCATTGCGAAGGGATGCGGACTTTGCTTTGTTGTTTTGTGAAAATGCTAGGTATACAAAATCCACAAGCCAAAAATCACTTGGCATTGCTTTTGTATTGTAATAACTGGCACATGTGAAGTAGTTTTTAAGTACTGGTCATTAAATCACCTGTTATATAATTGTTTTCTAAACACTTGGATTGAAGGCTCTCCTGAGGGTTGAGCCAGTAACAAATATAGGTGCACATTAGGATTGCGACTAGAGGGGTGGAAGATGGAAATTGAAGAATACAAATCAGATTACCTGCATTCTAAAAGGTAGCATTTATTCCCATAATTCCTATGACTTTGATAGTAGGAGTAAAAACTGAATTTCATAATGCCACAAAAGACTTAATGACGCAGCATACAAATCCCACACGTTACACATGATACTTTAAAGAAATTTGGTTTCTTCTACTAAAGCTAGATTCCTACGACTCTCAGAATGCACTGTTAAAAACAAATGAGCAAACAAAATTATATCTAAGTAGTTTCTAGTACAACCTCAGCACATCCAAATATGCTTTAAAGATAGTCAAGTACTTTGCAGTGTTGTCAGTGTTTTCCTTCAGGAAACACAGCATTTAATTCTGCTTAGGGTTTCAACAAATGGCTACATAGTCAAGACCAGATAACCTGCTTTTATGATATTGACTATGAAATACACATTGGCTAGAACAGGGCGAGAACTGCCCTGCTCTTCGGCAAAAGAGTGCAGAAATTTCTAAAGTCCTTCCCAGGGAACAGACATGGTCTGAGGTTAATATTTTATAGTACACTGAGTGTTAATAAATTCACAAGAAATATGGAATGGCAATGAAGTTGAAATGCAGAAGGTAAAAACCAAAATATTGCAGTTCTGGAGCTCTACTGAATTGTTAAGATGCAGCCAATATCACAAGTTTTTCATGCAAAAAGTTCAAATCCCAACACTCAAACACTGGTTTCAGGGGTGGCACTCCCAATAGTGCAACAATTCTCTGTACTAGCGCGGCAGTCTGAATTGTGTTTCAGTTTTTGGAATAGAACTCTAGTAGCGCAACCTTCCGACTTTGAAAATGCTCTTCCTGAGCCAAGGCTGACACCATTATTCCTCTTCCCCAAACAAATTACTTCACAATCCAAAAGCCTCCAAAAACCAAGTCTGCAAAGTATAGTTGCATTCCTTGCTTTATCAGTCAAGCTTAAATAATGCACACCGAAGTGTAAATAGTCTATTCTGATACTGAAAATGGATTTTTTTGACACTTGTCACTTCTCAATATCTGTGCCTCACTACATGGCTGTTTACACAGAAAATTTTTCTAAATGCTCCTCTCAGTAAAGGGGAAGTCAGAAAATCGAATACCAACTGAATAAATAATGTGCATTGACCAAATTAGAATATCTATAGCTAGCTGTACAGGCGCTATCAAGGTTCCATTGCACAGTGAATTTTAAAACATCTTAGTTATATAACAACCTCATACTTGTATGTCAGTTCTTTCTATATTAGTATCAAAGGAATATACAAAAGGATATACATGGACACAGTCATGACATTGAGATTTTTTTGTTTATATATGCATTCATTTAAACTGCACAAATAAGACTGAGTTGAAATTAATATTATATTCTGTTCAATCTAAGCTACACAATAGTGGTCCAGTAAATAGTGCAAGGCATTACACTCAGAAAAAATAGCAATATTGAGTAGTTTAACCTACAGGAATTCCTCTTACTGCTTTCTGCAGATCCTGGAGCTGACATTACTGAAGGAAGGAAAGTAAACAGTAGTACACAGAAGCACAGTATTGGTCGAGTCACAACCCCAGTTACCAAGCTGTTCCGGCAATCTGCATCTTTTCAACACAAAAGAAAAAGACAGGACTGTGGTGTCAGGCAAGCATAACACACAATGTTAGTTTTTCGTGGCTCGCGCAGATATCCCATACAAAATCTAAATGTGATCTGTCAAGAGATTTGCAATAGTAGCAATATACACATTGGAACATACCACACATTGTTTTAAAGGGTAGGGGATTAGGGAAAAGGCACCAAACAATCTTTAATCATGTTTTAGAAAAAACACAATTACATGAAGACAATCAAAATTTCAATTTTTTAAATATAATAAAGTGTGCCGGAAATATAGCATATATAATTCTCATTTGCAATTTGAGCTTAAAACGTCTACATCCCACCTATACACGTTTCCCAAGCCCCAATTCAAATGGTGTGATTGCAAAACAAGCCTGGCTACTACCACTATAATATACTAGTCCTATTTTTGGTGTTAAGTGTTAACAGATTTAAAAGCTAAAAATCACCATGTAAGTGTTTTTTTCATTCATAGAATCCTTAGTGTGGGAACAGGCCATTCGACCCAACAAGTTCACACCGCCCCTCCAAACAGCACCCCATCCAGACCCAATGCTCCTGCATTTCCCTTGTCTAACCCATCTAACCTAAACATCCCTGAACACCAGGGGCAACTTAGCATAGCCAATCCACCTAGCCTGCATATCTTTGGACTGTGGGAGGAAACCCAAGCAGACACAGGGAGAACGTGCAAACTCCACACAGACAGTCGCCTGAGGTTGGAATCGAGCGCGGGTCCCTGGCCCTGAGAGGCAGCAGTGCTAACCACTGAGCTACCATGCCACCGTGTATCCATTCACAGGATGTGGGCATTGTCACCTGGACCAGCATTTCTTGTCTATTACTGGTTGTGCTCAAGAAGGTAGTGGCCTTCTCGAGTTACTGCAGTCCATGTATTGTAGGTGGACCCACAACGTGGTTAGGAAAAGAATTCTGGGATTTTGATAGAAGGAATTATGATATATTTTCAAGTTTTGGATGTGAACTTGTAGGTGGTGGTTTGTCCGTATATTTTATACCCTTGTCCTTCTAGATAGTAGTGGTTGTGGGTTTTAAAGGTGGTAAGGAGCTTGATGAACTTCTGCAGTGCATCTTGTGAGACACACTGCTGCCACTAAGCATCGGTGAAGGAATTCATGGATGTGGTGCTAATCATATAGGTTTTGTCGTGGATGGTGTTAAACTTGAGTACTGATGGCACTTCATTCATTCAAGCAAGTGGGGAGTATTACATACACTCCTGGTTTATGGCTTATAGCTGGTGGACAGGCTTTGGTCAAGTAAGGCAATGGGAGATACTAGCTGCAGAATTTCCAGCCTCTGACCTGCTCTTGTGGCCACTACATTTATATGGCTAATCTAGTTTAGTTTCTGGTCAACGCTAACCCCCAGAATGTTGATAGTGGAGGAATCAGTGATTGCAACACCACTGAATACAAAGGGATGATGGTTAGAGTCTCCCTTTTTGGAAGATGGTCATTCCTTGACATTTGTGCTGTGTGAACGTTACTTGTCACTTTTCAGCCCAAGCCTCAACATTGTCCAGGTATTAGAGATAAAAGGTACTGCAGATGCTGGAGAATCCGAGATAACAAGCATGGGGCTGGATGAACACAGCAGGTCAAGCAGCATCATAGGAGCAGGAAAACTTGACGTTTCGGGCCTGAACCCTTCATCAGAAATGGGGGAGGGGAAGAGGGTTCTGAAATAAATAGGGAGAGAGGGGGAGGCGGATAGAGGAGAGGATAGGTGGAGAGGAGGCAGACAAGTCGGAGAGGCGGGGATGGAGCCAGTAAAGGTGAGTGTAGGTAGGGTGGTAGGGTGGAGATAGGTCAGTCCAGGGAGGACGGACAGGTCAAGGGGCCGGGATGATGTTAGTAGATAGGAGATGGGGGTGTGGCTTGAGGTGAGTGGAAAAACAGGTTAGGGAGGTGGAGATGAGCTGGGCTGGTTTTGGGATACGGTTGGGGGAGGAGAGATTTTGAAGCTTGTGAAATCCACATTGATGCCATTGGGCTTCAGGGTTCCCAGGCTGAATATGATTTGCTGTTCCTGCAGCCTTCGGGTGGCATCGCAGGAGGCCCAGGATGGACATGTTGTCTGAGGAATGGGAGGGGGAGTTGAAATGGTTCGCAACTGGGAGGTGCAGTTGTTTGTTGCGAACTGAGCGCAGGTGTTCTGCAAAGCGGTCCCCAAGCCTCCGCTTGGTTTCCCCAATGTAGAGGAAGCCACAACGAGTACAGCGGATGCAGTATACCACATTGGCAGATGTGCAGGTGAACATCTGCCTGATGTGGAAAGTCTTCTTGGGGCCTGGGATTGGGGTGAGGGAGGAGGTGTGGGGGCAGGTGTAGCACTTCCTGCGGTTACAAGGAAAAGTGCCGGGTGTGGTGGGGCTGGAGGGGAGTGTGGAGCAGACAAGGGAGTCGCTGAGGGAGTGGTCCCTCCGGAAGGCAGATAATGGTGGGGAGGGAAAAATGTCTTTGGTGGTGGGGTCTGATCGCAGATGGCGGAAGTGTCGGAGGATGATGCGTTGGATCCGGAGGTTGGTGGGGTGGTATGTGAGAACGAGGGGGATTCTTTTTTGGTTATTATTGCGGGGACGGGGCGTGAGGGATGTGTTCCGGGAAATGCGGGAGACACGGTCGAGGGCGTTCTCGACCACTGTGGGGGGCCACAGTGATGCCACCCGAAGGCTGCAGGAACAGAAAATCATATTCAGCCTGGGAACCCTGCAGCCCAATGGCATCAATGTGGATTTCACAAGCTTCAAAATCTCCCCTCCCCCAACCGCATCCCAAAACCAGCCCAGCTCATCTCCACCTCCCTAACCTGTTTTTCCTCTCACCTCAAACCACACCCCCATCTCCTATCTACTAACATCATCCCGGCCCCTTGACCTGTCCGTCCTCCCTGGACTGACCTATCTCCTCCCTACCCCCCTACCTACACTCACCTTTACTGGCTCCATCCCCGCCTCTCCGACTTGTCTGCCTCCTCTCCACCTATCCTCTCCTCTATCCGCCTCCCCCTCTCTCCCTATTTATTTCAGAACCCTCTTCCCCTCCCCCATTTCTGATGAAGGGTTCAGGCCCGAAACGTCAAGTTTTCCTGCTCCTATGATGCTGCTTGACCTGCTGTGTTCATCCAGCCCCATGCTTGTTATCTCGGATTCTCCAGGTATTGCTGTATTTGGAAATGGGCTGCTTCAGTATCTAATGTTCCAATTCTATTTTTTTCTTAAATTACAGAATTTGAGCTTATTTCCATTTCTGTGACAATTCTTTAAACACCACAAGTATCTGTGATACCATAATTTATTATTTCATTTTTTACAGATCATTATCTGTGTAAGTGTACAGGAGAATCCATTTGGTCCATTAACTTAAAAAAGGTGCCTGTTTTATGGCACCTGAACAAGTTTCCATTTTAGTAGCATTTTGTGGTTAGCAGAGCAATTCCTTGCTGTGCTGACATGGACTTGACATAATTGCCTATTTGAATTACAGTATATCCAAGCTACAATATTGGAACTAAAAGTGTTTAAAGAAATGCTTACAAATACAGGCATATTCCATAAAATGTCAAAAAAACTAATTTCATTCTCTATAGATCTAAGGAACTTTATCATTTCACATCACAGTCATGTAAATAAAGAAGTGAGGTCATTGGTGCAGTACTATTGCAGTATTAAGAACTTAAAAACAAAAATAAGTATGCTTCTTACTGCAGATGAAACATGCAACACATAAATTACTGCACTGTACGAGTTAAATGTGATGTAACAATGAGCTTTCTTTTATTTACTCGTGGGACATGGACATTGCTGGCAGCCAAACATTTATTGTCCATCCCTTGTTGCTGTTGCCCTTGAGGTGGTAGTGGTGAGCTGCCATGTTAAACCATTGCAGTCCATGCGCTATAGGTACACACACAATGCCTTGAATGGAGCAAATTCCAGGATTCTGACCTAGCGACAGTGAAGGAACAGTGATGTATTTCTAAGTCAGATGGTGAGAGGGGCTTGGAGGGTAACATGCAGGTGGTGGTGTTCCCACGTATCTGCTGGCCTTGTCCTTCTACATGGAAGTGGTAGTCGGTTTGGAAGGTGTTGTCTAAGGATTTTTGGCTAATTTATGCAGAGTATCTATAAATAGTACACAGGGCTTATACTGGGCATTGTGGTGGAGGTAGTGGACGCTTGTAGATGTGGCGC
Organism: Ginglymostoma cirratum; assembly: GCA_024137785.1. Classification (NCBI taxonomy): domain Eukaryota; kingdom Metazoa; phylum Chordata; class Chondrichthyes; order Orectolobiformes; family Ginglymostomatidae; genus Ginglymostoma; species Ginglymostoma cirratum. Next base: position 5,796,238 of record JAHRHZ010000030.1, on the reverse strand, counting down.
CAATCAAATGGGCTGTTTTGTCTTAGATGCTGTCAGCTTCTTGATTGTTGTTGATGCTCCAGGTTAGTGGGGAGCATTCTGTCACAGTCCTGACTTGTGCTCTGCAGATGACAGACAGGCTTGAGTCAGTAGGATAGTTACTCACCATAGTATTCATAGCCTCTGCTCTTGCAGCCACTGTGTTCATGTGGTGAGTCCAGTCTGGTCAATGATAACCCCAAGGATGTTAATCGTGGGAGATTCAGTAATGGTAACATTACATGTCTAGGGATTGGTGGTTAGATTGCCTCTTATTGGAGGTGGTCATTATCTGGCATTTGTGTAGCACGAATATTACTTGCTACTTGTCAGCTCAAGCCTGGATATGATCCAGACTGCATTGCATTTGAACACAGACTGCTTCTCTAAGAAAGTCATGAATGGTGCCGAATGTTGTACAATCGTTGGCAAACATCCTGACTTCTGACCTTATGATGGAGGGAAGGTCACTGATGAAGCAGCTGAAAGTGGCTAGGCCTAGGACACTAGCCTGAGGAACTCCTGAGAGATGGCTCTGGAGTTGAGAGGACTGATCTCCAACAATCACATCTGTTTTTCAACAAGCCAGGATATCACTTCAACCAGCAGAGAGTTTGCTCCAGCTGAGGAGTCTTAGCAAAACTGAAATCAATGTCACACTGCCAAATGCAGCCTTGGTGTCAAAGGCAGTCATTCTCACCTCACCTCTGGAATTCAACTCTTTTGCTGATATTTGAATCAAGGCTGTAATGAGGTCAGGCGCCGAGTGATCCTGGCAGAACCCAAACTTGATGTTAGTCAGCACATTGTTGTTGAGCAGGTGCCATTTGATAGCACCGTTGACAACACCTTCTATCACTTTACTAATAATTTAGGGGATTGAGACTAGGCTGGTGCAACAGTAATTGGTCAGGTTGATTCTGTCCTGCTTTTTGTGTACAAGTCATATCTGGTCCACTTTCCACATTGTTGGGTAGATGGCAGTCTTGCAACTGTCCTGGAATGACCGGCTAGGAGTGTGGCACATTTTGGAGCACAAGTCTTCAGTACTAATTACTGGAATGTTGTCAGCGCCTATAGCCATTGCAGTGTCCAGTGCCTTCAATTATTTCTTGTTATTATGTGGAATGAATTGAATTGGTTGAAGATGCTGGGGAATACTGGAGGAAATAGGACATTAGAAAAAGACAAGAGCAGATCCTACAAGCCTGCTCAGCCATTTAATGTGATAGTTTACCTGGTTGTGGTCTGAACTCCACATTCCCATCAAAGCTCAATCTCTTGTCCAATAAAAATCTAACTCAGCATGGAACAAATTCAATAACACAGACTCTTGTTAAGAGAATGCCACCTTCTCACCCCCCTCAGACAGGAGCTTTCTCCTTATCTGTACCTTAAAAATGGAGTTCTTGCATTGCTAAACTGGCATCAATAAGATCTTCGTTGACTTTCCATCTCAACTCCATGTTTCAGCACTACTATATCCTTCAATTCTCTTAGTACTGCAGAATCTATTGACTTCTATTAGAAGTGAATATACTCAGCATCTGAGCATTCACAGATCTCTGGTGTTCAGAATTTTAAAGATTAAAATCCCTCTCAAGGGGGAAATTTCTCATTTCAGTCCTAAATGAGTGTTCCCCTATTCTGAAATTATGACCAATTTGCTAGATTTCCCAGGGAGGGGGAATATATTTTCAGCATACACCTGACAATGCCCCTTGAGAATTTTAGTTCAATTACATCGCATCTCATTCTTCTAAACTCTAGGGAATATAAACCTAGTCTTTGTAACTTCTCATCATAGGATAATCTCCTCAGCCTAGGAATCAGTCCCATGAACCTCCACCACATATCCTTTCGGAAAACTAAATATTTTCTGATGTAAAGTAACTAAAACATGGATCACGAAGACTGACCATACAAATGCCCTCTCTTTAATTGTACACCAACCAATAAATTTGGTAACAGAACTAATTGTCGTCTTCATTGCACATTGCATCTGCATGCTAACTTTGCAATTCATGTACAAGGAGACCAGGTCCCTCTGAATGCCAGCATCTCTTCCTCTTGCACCATTCCAAAACAAAAACACTGCAGTTTTGTTTTACTTATCAAAGCAGATAGCTGCAGACTTTTACACATTACAATCTATCTGCTATTCATGTAACTTCTCTCCAGACAGCCTCTTTGCATCCTTCTCACCACTTTCTTTTCCAACTTAACTTTGCATCATTAGCATATTACAATACAATTAGTGCACTGGTCCAACCACTGATCCTTGCAAGATCCACTGGTTTTAGCTGCCAAACTCAAAGTCCCATCTACTTTTACACTTTTCTGTATATTAATCAATCCTTGATCCACGCCAATATATTACCCCAATTCCACGAGTCCTAATTTTGTAAAATAGCCTTTTTTTTATTCATTTATGGGATGCGGACATAGTTGATTGGGTCAGCATTAATTGTCCATTCCTGATGTATGCTCGTCATATCAAATGCTCGTTGAAATTCCAAACACTAACTTGATCGAATTTTTTGAAAAAGTTACAAAAGGGGATTGAGGAGGGCAGAGTAGTGGACATGCTCTATATGGACTTCACTAAGATGTTTGACAAGGTTCCTCATGGTAGACTGGTTAGTAGCGTTAGATCACATGGAATACAGAGAGAACCAGTCATTTGGATATAGAACTGGCTCAAAGGAAGAAGATAGATGGTGGCGGTGAAGGGTTGCTTTTCAGACTGGAGGCCTGCGACCATCGATGTGCCACAAGGATCAGTGCTGGGTGGCCGCTTTTTGTCATTCAGAAATTATCTGGATGTGAACGTAGGAGATATGGTTAGTAAGTTTGCAGATGTCACCAAAATTTGTGGTTTAGTGGACAGTGAAGGAGGTTACCTCCAGAGTACAATGGGATCTTGATCAGATGACCCCAGGAGCGGCAGATGGAGTTTAATGTAGATAAAAAAGTGAGTTGTTGAATTTTGAGAAGGCAAATCAGGGCAGGACTGATACACTCAACAGTAACGTCCTGGGAAGTGTTGTTGAACAAAGAAACCTTGGAATGCACGTTCAAAATCCCTTGAAACTAGAGTCACAGGTAGCCAGGATAGCAAAGAAGGCATTTGATATGCTTGCCTTTATGAGTCAGTGCACTGACTACCGGAGTTGGGATGTCATAGAGGCTGTACAGGACATTGGTTAGACCACTGCTGAAATACTGTGTGCAATTCTGGTCTCCCTGCTATAAGGAGGATGTTGCAAAACTTGAAAGGGTTCAGAAAAAATTTACAAGGATGTTGCCAGGGTTGGAGGGTTTGAGCTATAGGGAGAGGCTGAATAGGCTGCGGCTATTTTCCCTGGAGCGTCGGAGGCTGTGAGGTGATCTTAGAGGTTTTGTAAAATTATGAGGGGCACGGATACGGTGAATACACAAGGTCTTTTCCCTGTGGTGGGAAGAGTAAAAAGTTAGAGGGCATAGGTTTAAGGTAAGGGGAAAGATGTAAAAGGACCTAAGGGGCAACCTTTTCACACAAGAGGGTGGTACATGTATGGAATGAGCTGCCAGAGGAAGTGGTAGAGACTGATACGATTACAACATTTAAAAGGCATCTGGATGGGTATATGAATAGGAAGCATTTAGAGGGATATGGGCCAAATGCTGGCACATAGGACTAGATTAATTTAGGATAACTGGTTGGCATGGACGAGTTGGACCAAAGGGTCTGTTTCCGTGCTTTACAGCTCTATGATGCTATACATCCACTGGTTTCCCCTTTTCCATCTTATTAGTTATATCAACAAAAAGCTCCTAATACATTTGTAAAACATGATTTCCTTTTCATAAATCCTTGCTAATTCTGCTTAATAATATGGTTTTCTAAGTGCTTTGCATCAGGCCCCAATAATATATTATGTTTTGATGGTAGGTTCCCTTTTCTGACTTCTTCCTCTCTCAAGCATGGTAATACGCATGTTATCTGCCGATCTTTAGGGAGTGCTGTAGACTTGGAATTTTGGAAGACCAAAAGCATAGACAATCTCTGGGGCTGCTGCTTTAAAACATCAGGTTGTCAGGTCTAAATAGATTTTCTGCTCTTAGCCTTATAATTTTTTCAGTATTTATTTACTTTCATTAATCTCTTCCATTTATTTTTCAAATGTTTATGATCTATACATTATATCTTTTGCCAATTTACTTTCATTTTCTCTTTGCTCATCAAATTTTTGCTCTTCTCTTGCTGAAATTTAATTTGACTCAGTCCTCAAGCAGACAAATCATTTTTGGCAACATAAGTCTTTTGATCTAATGCTTTTAACTCCTTGTTAGGCACAGTTAGTTAACATTTTCCTTGTGGTGCTTTTCTGCCTTTAGAGGAATTTTTATTTGTCAATTTTAATTCGTTAAACACAAGCCATTGCTTACCCAGAGATAAAAGGTACTGCAGATGCTGGAGAATCCGAGATAACAAGGCGTGGGGCTGGATGAACACAGCAGGCCAAGCAGCATCATAGGAGCAGGAAAACTTGACATTTCGGGCCTAGACCCTTCATCAGAAATGGGGGAGGGGAAGAGGGTTCTGAAATAAATAGGGAGAGAGGGGGAGGCGGATAGAGGAGAGGATAGGTGGAGAGGAGGCAGACAGGTCGAAAAGGCGGGGATGGAGCCAGTAAAGGTGAGTGTAGGTGGGGGGGTAGGGAGGAGATAGGTCAGTCCAGGGAGGACGGACAGGTCAAGGGGGCGGGATGATGTTAGTAGATAGGAGATGGGATGGGGCTTGAGGTGGGAGGAGGGGATAGGTGAGAGGAAAAACAGGTTAGGGAGGTGGAGATGAGCTGGGCTGGTTTTGGGATGCGGTTGGTGAAATAAATAGGGAGAGTGGAACAATCCCTCTTCCGTACCTACGCTGGCCCTAAACCCCACCTCTTCCTCCGTTACATTGATGACTGCATCGGCGCCGCCTCGTGCTCCTACGAGGAGCTCGAACAGTTCATCCACTTCACCAACACCTTCCACGCCAACCTTATGTTCACCTGGAATATCTCCAACACTTCTCTCCTCTTCCTGGACCTCTCTGTCTCCATCTTGGGTAACCACCTAGAAACCGACGTCCATTTCAAGCCCACTGACTCCCACAGCTACCTGGAATACACCTCCTCCCACCCACCCTCCTGCAAAAATGCCATCCCCTATTCCCAATTCCTTTGCCTCCGCCGCATCTGCTCACAGGATGAGACATTCCACTCCCGTACATCTCAGATGACCTCATTCTTCAGGGACCGCAACTTCCCCCTCACAGTGGTCGAGAACGCCCTCGACCGTGTCTCCCGCATTTCCCGGAACACATCCCTCACGCCCCGTCCCCGCAATAATAACCAAAAAAGAATCCACCTCGTCCTCACGTACCACCCCACCAACCTCCGGATCCAACGCATCATCCTCCGACACTTCCGCCATCTGCAGTCAGGCCCCACCACCAAAGACATCTTTCCCTCCCCACCCTTAGCTGCCTTCCGGAGGGACCACTCCCTCCGCGAGTCCCTTGTCCGCTCCACACTCCCCTCCAGCCCCACCACACCCGGCACTTTTCCCTGCAACCGCAGGAAGTGCTACACTTGCCCCCACACCTCCTCCCTCACCCCAATCCCAGACCCCAAGACGACTTTCCACATCAGGCAGATGTTCACCTGCACATCTGCTAATGTGGTGTACTGCATCTGCTGCACCCGTTGTGGCTTCCTCTACATCGGGGAAACCAAGCGGAGGCTTGGGGACTGCTTTGCAGAACACCTGCGCTCAGTTCGCAACAAACAACTGTACCTCCCAATCGCGAACCATTTCAACTCTCCCTCCCATTCCTCAGACAACATGTTCATCCTGGGTCTCCTGCAATGCCACAGTGATGCCACCCGAAGGCAGCAGGAACAACAAATCATATTCAGCCTGGGAACCCTGAAGCCCAATGGTATCAATGTGGATTTCACAAGCTTCAAAATCTCCCCTCCTCCCACCTCAAGCCCCACCCCCATCTCCTATCTACTAACATCATCCCGCCCCCTTGACCTGTCCGTCCTCCCTACACCCCCACCTACACTCACCTTTACTGGCTCCATCCCCACCTCTTCGACCTGTCTGCCTCCTCTCCACCTATCCTCTCCTCTATCCATCCTCTATCCGCCTCCCCCTCTCCCTATTTATTTCAGAACCCTCTTCCCCTCCCCCATTTCTGATGAAGGGTCTATGCCTGAAACGTCAAGTTTTCCTGCTCCCATGCTGCTGCTTGGCCTGCTGTGTTCATCCAGCCCCACGCCTTGTTATCTCCATTGCTTACCCACATTGTTTTAAAAATATAGTTTCCCAATCTACCATAGCGGCCCCACCCTTCTTTATTTGATTTGATGAGATTTAAGATCTAATTTTGGATTTAATTAAATAGTGTTCAAAGCCAATATAAAATTCCACCATGATATGGTCACTCTTCCCTAAAGGCCCCTTTGAGGTTCTAAGTTAACCTTTCCCATTGCACAACACAAGAAAACTTATTCCAGTTGATTATTTGGCATAGCAATCACAAAATGTATTTTATAATACATTTTATCTAAATGCCGTGAACCTGTCCTCCGGCTTACCCAGTCTATATGAAGCTTAAAGTCCTCCAATTACTATATTAGCCTTATTACTCCAATCTTGTGATTTATATTCACATGCTTCACTATAATTTCTGCATAAAACCCACAAACAACTCCAATGCTTACTGCTCTTTTGTTTGTTTCTATTTTTAGCTCCATTTAACTTATTCTACTACTTATCTCTTCTGGTGGCCACAGGCATTTTTGTGCAGAAAGTCATCTGCTGGCCTGGCAGAAGGGAGATCCCAAATTGACCCTGTATGCTGTCCTCCACACTATTCAGGAAAGATGGGATGTAATCCTGAGGGTCAACAGGAGGAGATGACCTCTTTGCCTATCTAAACAAACTGGATGGAGATTGCAGAGAAGGTAGCAGCAATCTTGCAGAGAACCAGGCTGCAGTGCTACAAGGATGTTAATGACATTCTGCCATGGGTGTGTACCCCACTCTACATTTATTAGAGGTTATCAGACAAGTGCAAGAGTGCAGCTGTTATGGAAGGAGAGCTACAATGTTGGTGGCAATGGGGGTAAATCTGCAGCAGCATGTAAGGGCTTGTTTATATCTTAATGCACTTCATTCCATGCTCAGATTCATTTTTGAGATGGGGCAGTCTAACACGCTCCAGTTCTCAAAACTTTAGTTCAGAAGAAATCTGATAATGGTTTTTCCACTATTTCCATCCCAAACCTAACTTCACCAGTCAACATACAAGTTTGGGTTAGGGTTAGGTCTATAGTTTATAGGTTAGTTTATAGTTCTCGTAATAGGGCCCAGCTTTTTGCTCATTAGAAAGCATATAGAAATAGAGCACAAAGCTATCCTGTAGGACAGTAGCAAGCTTGATCTGGTCATTGTTTGCTGTCTATTAAGCAAACTTGCAAATAACCTAAGGACCATCAGTTTCAGACTTCGAAGTGTTCAGTCTGCCTTTAAATCTTTCATAAATCCTGAGAGAACAGACCAACATTTTGGAAGTGTAAAATTACTTCTATGGTTAAAAATTCAGATATTGAAAATAAAATCTTTAAAAACCACAAGTCATTACAATATCTCTAATCTAAAGAAGTCATGCAATATTCCATCCATTATTTTGCATAATACTTACTCATAGCACAACCTTAAAAAAAAATCAGTAAGTGAATATATTTTTATAACACATTGCTTTATTATAGACTTGTACAAGAAACCCAACACCTAATTCAAGTAGAATAATGTTCTGCTCTAAAGGAGTGCAACCATAGTGATTTTCTACATCATCTAGTGAACAGCAAACAAATTTGTTGATCTGTAGTTCATAAATCCAACGTATAAAGTGAGGCAAGAGTTTTGCTTTTCTAAAAAGAAACTATATTCCTTGAAATATAACATACACATTGAGAAATAGGACACAAATTACAATTCACAATTCCACACAGTTTTCAAACTCAACCACGCCATTGTGATACAAATAGCAATTGTCGTGGTCAAAGTCAAGCTTTGAAAATAAAACCTATATACTTAAGATATCATAGATCAAAACGAAAAACTTAAAACGTGTAAATCCATTATTCTGTTGTTATCTTACTATCTAAAGCAAATTAGCTTCCTGCAAATGGGTTGTTTTCAGAGTAAAAGTACAAGTAGGGCAAAGGTGCCACAGGGGCCAGTGATTTGGCTCGAGGTATTCACAAATTATATCAACAATTTGGATGAGGAGGTCAAGTGTAATACTATCAAGTTTGCAGACGACAAAACCAGGTGAGAGTGACAATGGCGAAGAGGACACAAAGAGGCTTCAGGGCAATTTAGACAAGTTTGAATGCATAGGCAAATACATGGCAGATGCAACATAATATAGATTAACGTGAAGTTGTCCTTTTTCAGTAGGAAAAATACATTGCCAGTGTATTATATTGGGAAACGTAGACATACGAGAGCGCTTGGGAGTCTTTAACACGAGTCATTGAAAGCAAACAATCAAGGCTGCAAGTGGTATGCTGGCATTCATTGCAATAGTATTTGATACAGCAGCAAGGAAGCCTGAATGCAGCCGTGTAAGAACTTGTTAAGACCATAGTTTTGGTCTCCTTGTGCAAGAATACAGAGGCCATGGAAGGAGCGCAAGTAAGTTTTACAAGGCTGATTTTTGTGATGGCAGAGTTGTCCTGAAGAAAGATTGGGTTACCTGTAATCACCGAGGTGTAGATACCACTGCATGCAATTAGTGACTTGCTAGCACATGCCAGAAATCGGAGCAATAGATTTCAGCATATTCTATGCCTTGTCCTTTTTGCCTTCAGGAATATTCCTCCTAACAGCCAGAAAGTTTTTTTTCTTAAAGTAAATCTCTGCAGAGAGAAATGTGTTTTTCTCATTTCCTAAAGAGTGTGTGCATGTATTTTGCATTATTTAAGGGATGTACATTTTTTACTCTATATGTTAACCAGCTAATGCATCTTCTGAACAAGTTTTGTTTTCCTAATAAAACAATTTATTTATTAAAGAAATCTAGTTGATAATTTTTTTTAAAATTTAAAACCTGATACAGATAAACCACTCTGGTAACTGGGAGAAATATTTTGATTTTGTTGTGATCTATGGAGTAACAGCACCAAACAGTGTGCTCCTCCAGCCTTGCTTGTAACAAGATGTTACGGGAATAATTAATATAATTAATGATTTTTTTCCTATCGGCACAAAAAGGACCTTAAAATGTTGCTTCAGTTTTGCTTACTAATCAAAACTTAGCAAAATATGAGGTCTGTAAATTGATTTTATTACAAGCAGTACTTTAAGTACAAATTCATTGTTCTGTTGACCAAACAGGCATTATAACTTCAAAATGGACAAACTGGCCAATATTTGTGCAATGTCTGACCAAATTAACACAACATAAAGGCGCAAAAATATATAATTACCAGCACAATAGCATTTGAAAAATTAAAAAAAAACACAAAAATACAGAGTAGGACAAGAAGTGATGTGGAAATTTGATAGCATGATCATAAGATTGTTCAGATCGTTAGGTGTTATGACATATGGAACTATAAAGGTGTTTCAAAAAATTTGGCAAAATGTAATTTGAAAGACAAAATCTAAAAACATTGCACGAAAAATTAGCACTATTTAGCATTAAGCATATTCTCCAGTGTTCTTCTGTGGAGAGATCTGGACCTAGTTTAATAATGCTTCATACCATTACATGATTTTTCCTCCCCTTATTACCTTTGTATTACAGGTCACATGCTAAGTAATCAGCTGCATAATACAGCCTCTTAAATTGGAGTAAAGTTAGACCAGTTCAATGTCAAAAGAACTCAATACAGTAAATACTAACATCTGCAAAGGTCACTGAACTTCTGTACAAATAGAATACTGCAGATGCTAAAGATCTGAAATAAAAACAAAATGCTGGAGAAACCCAGCAGGTCTTACAGCATCTGTAAAGAGGGAAATAGTTCACATTTTCAAGTCAATGAGTCTTTTTCAGAAGCAAAGGAGGCTGGAAATGATCAACTTTATACTGTTACAACGTAGGATTGGAAGCAAGTGGAACAGACAGTGAATGTATCCAGAGAAAAAGGCAGAGAGTTCCAATGGTAGTAATCATTTTCTCATTTCTGCTTCCTGTCTTTTTTGTTTTGCTATCTCTAGCTTCTTCATTCTCTCACCTTCAAGCTGCTTTAACTCTAATTGAATATCACCTGATTTCGACAGTCACTCCCGAGAATACAAAGCAAGTAAACTATTGTATTGTATTTGTACAATACTCATTTTTGCATCTTTTATTACTCTTGTACTTGTCTCTTCTATTTCCTTTAAACAAAAACGCCATGCCAATACCTCAATGATCTCTTCCTTGATAGCTCTGCCAGGCAATGCTACCTCCAGTTTACATGCCAAGTCAATTAGCCTGATCTTTGAATGATCCTCTAAGATTGCCAAGAACAACTCTGCCACCTGCAGGAAATTCTTTGCCATTTCCAAAGCAATACCTTAAATGCAGTACAGAGCCTGGCTCTTCCTTCTTTACCTTTGTTATTTGTTAATATCACATCCAGATCAGCATTAAACAATGCTTCAAATCAATCATGGCCAAGCTCCCAAATTTTGTTATAACTCACTGAGGGCTTGCTGGAAATCAAGCACTGTTATTACAAAGTCATCATAAAGTTAAGGATTTTTAAACGTACACAGAATTTCTCAATTTAACTGTCATTTAGGTCCAGGTTGACAGAAGCACGGATCAGGTTTCTGCACTTGATGATAATTACTATTTATTACAAATAATTAAACTCTTACTACAGATAAACAACAATGAACTGTTTGCACATAACTATGCTAGTTAAAACTCCAACCACTGAACCACCTATCTGGTCTTTCCTTCTGTTCATATACCCATGTTTATTCTCTGCCTGTGCGTGTGTGTAAGGATGAGTTTATAAAGGGGTTAGGGAATTGACCAGGACAGTTATATGCTGACAGATTATACTTGTTTACCAATAGCTAGAGTCTATTTACATATAATAAATAACAATTCTTGTTAAGTACAGAAACCTGATCCATGCTTTCTGTGAACCTGGGTCTGAAAATTAGGTAAATTAGGGAATTCTGCAGAGTTTAATTTTTTTTAAAAAACTTTTGTGATGATTCCAGGAAAAGCAGGGCTTTATTTCCAGCCCACTACCCTAGTGAGGCACACCAGAGCCAAACTGTTATTGCAGGCAGGAGGCATTTGTCATTGTCAACTGGTCACTTCACAGACTGATCAGCTACTTATTGCCCATCAAATGTCCATTCATACACAGGCTCGAGGTTCCAATTCATCTTTATTTAGGCTTTCTCCAATGTTTGCACTAACAGCTGTGTAAACAGTACTTACAATGAATGTCAGGTAACTTGTTTTTTTTAAAAAAAGTGTAGTAATCCTTCAATCTTTGGCTTTTAAAACAGCTCTTTTCCCATTTCAGTTCACAATTAAAAAATATTAAAAACAACAGTACTTACGTAAGAGATAGTAAGAACTGCCAATACTAGAGTCAGAGATAACAGTGTGGAGGTGGAGGAGCACAGCGGGCCAGGCAGCATCAAAGGAGCAGGAAAGTTGACATTTTGGGTTGGGACCCTTCTTCAGAAATGGGAGAGGGGGAAGGGAGCTCTGAAATAAATAGAGACAGGAGGGGTGGGGCTGGGGAAGGTAGTTGGGATGGTGATAGGTGAGTGCAGGTAGGGGCTGGGGGTAGGGAGATTTTGAAACTGGTAAAGTCCATAGAGACCATTGGGTTGTAGGTTCCCAAGGCTGAATAGGAGGTGCTGCTCCTCCACTTTCTAGGTGGTGTCATTGTGACACTGGAGGCGGCCCAGGATGGACATGTCGCCCAGAGAGTGGGAGGGGGGAGTTGAAATGGTTCGCAACTGGAAGACGTTGATTTCAACAACATCAGATCATAAACACTGTCCTTCATTTTGATTCACCTCCGCACTTCACTCTCCCTAATGTCTTGTTTACATGGGTTTGCTTTCTGCAGACCGGATCTTTTTCCTGCAATGAACTCCTATCACTAACACCTATTCTGAATTTGTATCTCAATCTACTATCAGGACGCCATTTGCATTTTTCATTGGGCACCCTTACCATCCTATATGTTTGCTCCCCTTTTCCTTTGTCAATAGCATAAAGAAACATTATTTGCCACCCCCTTTCAGTTCCAAAGCAGAAGCATGTTGATCTCAAAACTCACTCTCTCTCTCCATAGATGCTGCCAGACTCTGCTGGATTTTTCCAGAAATTTGTTTTTAATCTCTGAAATTTTATAGTTGCAATTTATGAGACCAACAGAACTGAATTCAAATTCTGTCTTACAATCACAATATCTTTACATAAAAGCATAAGTGCAAACTACTTCAATCGACCTTTGGACTCACACTTAGTGCACTTTTGAGTTATAAAATCATGAAAGCAAGAGTTGCCTAATCTCTCAAATTGTACTTTCAAAGAAAGATAAAGCTCAACTACAATATACAACACTCATGATGGGACTAAATGTTCTTGGGGAAAGACCCATAATTCTACTCATTATTTACTTCAGAAGTTGCTGGAACAGAGCATCTGGCAATGTATCCATTTTCTGGCACCCTTCAGTGAAAAATTGTTTTGCACTGTAACTTTCTGAAAATGGAAGCTGATAAAGGGACAGCAATGGAGCACTTGGAACGTTAATGAGCGATTTTCAACTGATTAAATTTAAAAGATAAGTAATGAAACAAGGATGGTTGAAGAGGAAGATAAATTTGAGTTACATCAGGAAAGAGAAATTAAGAGATGGAGAGAAAGATTAGATCAAGTGACGTAAAAAAAGAGAAAACAAAACAAAAGAAAAACTTAACCTTTGACAAGGTTTATAATATTGGATTGTTCACATAGAGAACCAAAATTCAATAATTTAATATGATCCTTTTCTACACCAGTTATCATGTTTTTAAAAAAGGTAAGAAACAGTTAAGTTCTGGCTTGAACTTTCTGCAGTGAAGTTAGGGACAATAACACAAGAAAGATGACATCTTGGCTAATCAAGGAGGCTAGGAACATTCATGAAGTTATAAACGGGTTTTGCCCAAGTTGTTGAGCCAGTGTGCAAATATTAGTCAAACCACTGCACATCATAATGCTCTAACTTTAATCATACACTGAAGTATTTGAAGGTTTCTTTATCCCCATTGCCAGTTTGTACATCTCATAAAATTAACTCCAATTTACACTTGAGCATTGTCAGACTCAATACATAGAACTGATTTGTACCAAAACCAGTGGAAACAAGATAAACTGCAATCAATTTTTCTCAATCTGCACAGATATCAAGGTGCTATTGTTCTCCGTTTCGAACTTAAATCTATCCTCCAATTAATTTATATACATCTTGAGTTACTAATACCAGAGCAGACAGAGCTCTTTATTTTAGCAAAAGGTGACTGACAGGTGACCTCACAGGGGTCTTGACAATTCTGAAGGGGTTTAATAGGGTGATTAAGAAAAAAATGTTGTCAGTTTGTGGGGTATTCCAAAATTAGGGGTCATAAATACAAGACAAATAAATTCAAGAAGAAATTCAAGACAAGCTTCTTTGAGTCAAAGTGGTTGGGATGTGCAATCTGCTACCAAATGAATGAGTATCCCAGGTGCAATCTAGTTTAATTAAGTCCACGAGAGAAAAAGGAATAAGGATATGGTTCAGATGAAGTTGACAGGAAGGAACTCATGTAAACCATAAACACTAGATGTGTTTGTTTTCTCCCTAAAGAGGGCACCAAAGGTGTGTTGCAAAATGCATGAAGCAAAAGAAATAAATGGACCAGCAAGTTCTGGTGATTGCAACTCACCTCAAATCTCCTGAACTTGCTCACAGATTTTTCAAATGAATAACAACGATGTGTGTCATTATCGCACCATTATATGTCATGACACATAATTTCAATGATCCAAGTAATTATGGTCATCCCAATGGAACTATCTTTGCTCAAGTTTTATTTTACTTTTATAATTTTGACGTAAACGATAACAATAATTTAGAAGCATAAATACTTTTCCTTTGAAAAAAAGTGTGCATCTGCCTCTTGGATATATTCAGAAGATTAAGTAGTTACGCTTCTAAATTATTGACCATGCAGGATACTGAATCATTGCATCTGTATTGAATAAGTTTTGTTTTTGATACTAGGCTAATTGTGTTTATTAAGAAACCGTGTTAAATTGATCTTGCTGTTTAAAACATGATATAGATTTAATTAGACGTATTGATACTGGAGTAATTATTTTTATTTTACGTTGTGACCCTTGGTGTGGTGGGACTAGAGTGATGGCACACCCTTCCAGCCTAGGTTGTAAGAAATCAGAGCCAAGTAGTGATAGTACAAGACACGTAATGACCAAATTACTGAGACATAATATTTTTAAAGTGGGTTCTTCAATATCCTTGGCATAAATGTATTACATCTATTAAATGGAATGTCCACTAGTTCCTGCGAATAACTAAAGAAAAAGTACTCAATACAGAATGTGTTAGCTTGGAAGATTCCAATTGATTTATGTAATAAAAGATAGTGGCCAGAAGCAATCAACCATATAGCTCCAGTGGGGACTTGGAAACTTGTCTAAAACTTTTCAGGAAGTTAAGAGCCGTTAAGTAACCTGATCACAGCAAAAATAGTTTGAACAAAATAATCACAAGTGCTGTATGATCACAAAGATAACAAAGCTTCCTCCATACACTAAAATTAGGAAAGGAGGAAACAGATATTCAGAACAACTTCAGCTTTTGACATTGAGCAGTGATTATTACAATGACTATATTAAATCATTCTACAGTTACTGTGAAGAGAATTATCCAGATGCAGACTTATTCCAGCATTTACCTTACCTCTAACTAAAATATTCCAACTGGGTCTGCTCAAGGTCTGAACGAGCCAGAAATGGGTAATGCAATTTTTGGGTTTTACAAATCAGAGACCATTGACACCACAGATGCCCTGCATGGCATTACTGCCATCACTGCATGGGTTATACTAAAAATTAACTTTTTTGTCGGCAGTGGGTGAGGGGCGTGGCTTAGGAATTGAGACCCGATTTTTTGCTTCTCCACCAGACCAGAACTTAAGATATGTTTCTATCTTTGTCCGTGATACGCAGATGGTGGAGAGTAGCAGGGCTGAGCCCAGGGCTCATCCACTCCCATTTGCTTTGTCTCTTTTTCTTTTCTTCTTTTTGTTTTTACTCTTTTTCTTTTCTTCTTTTTGTTTTTACTCTTTTTCTTTTCTTTGAAGCCTAGAGAGTGGTGGGTAAAGGATGCCGCTTTGGCAGCAGCAACGCCAGGACAAGTCAGACATGGCTCCACCCCAGGCCGGGGTCTCTTGGCAAGCGAGGAGCAGGGACCAGGCCAATTCCCCTGGCCCAGACTTGCAGGCTGAGCCAAGGATCCAGGTACCTAAAGGAGCCGGACCCGAATGACCAGCGACGGCCTCTGGAGGAGCATTGGATGGTGAACAGGAAGTATGGAACCTGTGCATCACTGGGCCCACGGTTCCAACTCCGACACAGTGGTCACAAACCGAGACCCCAGAGCCTGTTGCAGACACCCAGATGCACATTCCAAAGCCCCTGGCCAGCATCAAGCAGTAACTGGAGGAACAGCAGAGAAGGAAAAGAGATAAAAATGAACTCTATTTGCAGTACATTCTTGCATTACCTTGTGTTTCAACACGGCGCCACAGTGCAGCAACACTTTGCGCATAACATGCAAAAAGTCACTTTTCACTGACTTTTATATACGCGACACTAAACTTAAATCTAATTATGACCCTTGAATGAAAAGGGGCACAAAAGTTCAACCACACTTCTTAGTAGCTAAAATCAACTGTAAAAGGAATTTTTTACAGTTGCTCAGGATCTTTTCAAAGTGGCAAGACAGTGACAGCCATTTGATCAAGTGGTGAAAACGTCATTTTCCCATTAGGATTGTTCACTGCTCCCTTCAAAACCATGTGAGTGATCAATTTATAAACTGGATGTAACGGTCGTCCCCGGCAGTAAGTCTCAATAAAGTAATCTCTTTGCTATCATAACAGGCATCAAAAGCAAGATAATCAAATAAGAAACCCTACCTTTCAAAGCTTCAATTTTTTTTCTGTTTTGAGAAAAAAAAAGATGTTAATAAGTGCATGTGGCATTTGTAAATGATGCAAATTTCAAGACAACTATTGAAAAATAAAAAATCTCTGATAGGGTCAGAAGTTTGACTCAGAGTCAAATAGTACTCAGGGATGTAAAATGTCTAATTTAACCTTAACAGTGACCAGGGAGGGGGACAGAGTTGGTGGATAGAGTGTGGAATTTGTTCCATTAGGAGAACTGAGGGACATGTATAGATTTTGGAAAAATCCAGTACTTCGTGTAAAATATATTTTAATTGACTACCAAATATCATTTCCTGGTGTCCATGCTAGCTGGCATTATAAAAGGCTTGATCTCCTCAGTCAGTCTTCATTTTAAAACATTCTCAACACATCTGTGCTTGCAAGCTATTCCTCAACCGCTAATTTCACTTCCACCTCTAAAGCCCTTTGAAAATACCTTCACTTCCTAAACCCACATCCATCATTTCTCCAACTGCTTGGTTGAATCTTACTAATCAGATTCCTGCTCATTACAGCAGTGAGATGACCCCAGCCACAAAGTATTTTATATGGTCACCCACACCACTCTCTAATGTCTTGCCACTTTTTCTCAGTGAAGTCATACCATCCTTTCTTGGTACCATTCTTAACTATTGTAGCAAAGTTTACCTCTGGAATGTCAAACAGCCTATGCCTCAGAAATGGAGCCAGCTACCACTTGTATGCTCACAATACCTATTTCAAACTTTGCACCACTTGTCTCAACTCCTTCACTATCTGTGTTGTTAAGACTGAAGCCATCACCTTTGGCCCCCACCACAAACTCCATATACTTACTACCACTTATATCTATTGCCCAGCCACTGTCACAAGTTGATTCTAACAGTGGTCAACTACTACTTATCCAAAATCCTATTCCACATATCAGGTTCCACTCCCTCCAAGTCTTCTGGTGTCCAAATTCACATTCACATGTTTAAACTGCCTCTAGGCTCTGTGCCTCACATATAAAACCTTTCCCCAAACCCTTCTCCTCTCTTGAATTTCCTCCCAAGATCCTTTCGTTTCTCCACATTTTAATCCTTTGAGGCCTTTCTTAAAACCCAAACTTTATCTGTCTCCTTTTTCATCTGTGAAGTCGTATAAATGCAAGTTGTCATTCTCAAACTTCATCATGTCAACACCCTTGTTCCAACAGAATGACACCCCCAACCCATTAATCTGAAAAAAATGACATAAACCTTAACTTAGGCTCTTTGTCCCATTAGAAACAGGAATGGGCCACATTTCCATGCATCTTCTGACACAGCAAGCTGCCATCACTGCTCTTACAGTGGCAAGTCCTTCCCCAATTCAAAAAAGATCCCAAACTCCTCTTTTGCAAAGAAACTAACTGTCTCCTAATGCCTACATTCTCACTTCAGACATTAACCTGGAGAACCGGGGAACCAAGATTTAAAAAAAAACACAAACAGCCAGAATTCTTACTCCATGAAAGCTTCAAATGATCATCTTCATGCTGCATTGTTCAAGCATTCCCTCAAGTACCAGAAATATAGGCAGTATTGTGTCATAAACTTGTATTAGTTACCTCTTTTGTTTCTTGTGGTTTTCCAACTGAATTATCTGTAACTGTTTATATCGCTCAAGTTCACATTGTTCACAGATATCCTCCAGGTGAAGCAAGTGACCCTCTAACTCTTGAAATTCTGTTTCCAATTCAGCTGCAAAAAAAAAAGTAATCAAATCTCAAACATATTACTGCTTTGAAAATAATTGTTTGTTCCAACATACAATTGACATAGCATACAAAATGATATGTACTCAATCGAAGTCCACTAAGTCAGGAATCGGTAACAGATAAAGGAAGCAGGTAACAGATCCGGTAGATAAATCAGATCTGGAATAGACTAGAATTTTTAGGGTGTTTACGAAAAAAAAAAGTGACATGAAAAGGTAGCAGGTAGGCAATTGGGTAGTAATTTAAACGGAACTCTAAACCAAGACAGTGGCTTAAACCAGCACTGTGAAACTCAAGTACCATGCCAAATTTACAGGTTAGCTTAATAAATATAATTGAAGTATAATTGAATTATAAAAAGTATTAGCACAGAGTCATAGAGATATTCATTATCATTAATAGTTTATAAAAGGTACCACCTAACTCGTTTTTACATTTATGATCACGAATGGGCAAGCTGAGACCTATTGCTGGAATTCATGCAGGATATGGAGGAGTCAAAAGGTTTCTTTAATCTTCGGGGATCAGGCATTAGAAGTGTCTCCAGATGCTTGACCGAGCTCAGATTTCCAAGCTTAAGGATCAATTAAAGTGACTACAGAGCATCAAAGAGATTGAGGGACCCAGATTTTCAGCTGGCTAGACAATCATTAATTCAGCACAGATCAGAGGTGTGCACAGAGGACCCTGCAGAATCGCCATCGTGACGGACTCTGAAGGAATTGTCCCGGAAATTGACAGAACACTTGCAAAAATTGAAAAAAAGACATGGTTCATGAAGTTAAAAGAATATTGAGTACATATTTGAATTACATTCTTCATAATAGTTTTGCAGCATTTTTGTTTTGCAAAATATTAAGATGGACTTATTGCAAAGTATTTTTCCTGCATTTCTAATTCTGACAGGCTGCCTACCACAGTCAAATCTCTTGCAACACTGCAGGGCTGATGTGTTACTGTATTTAAGATACTATTAAATAAGTGTGCTGAGAATACAGCAGCTAAATTTAGATTTTCAATTTCCCAATATTTTTGTTTGCTAGCAATTAGAAATGCAAATAGAGAGAACATTTAAAGGATTAAATAATCTTCATGCTATTTGTGATCACATTAAACAACAAGAAATGTGAGAACTAATATGAAGCAATGACAGCTGTTATAGTATAAATGTTTGCTCAACCTCTTTCCAGCTAGTTTGGCACAGTCAGACAGTTATTCTTAAACAGAAGAATCTAAAATTACAGCATTAACTGCTGCCAGATGGCCAGCCGCATCGCCGACATAACTTTATAAATTGTCTCACGTTCCTCTGAGCCACATTTCAAATTACAATTCCATAAAATTATACTATAAATCTTAAAACGTCATTCCCGTAGATTTACAGGCACTCAAATGAAATGCTGCAAAACATATGCAGCACTCATACTTCCATCCACATTTAAAAACTTCACTCTACAAGAAGCACAGATTGCAAGTTGAAATTTAAACTTTGACTCAACTAAAACAGTGATATAGAACTTTGCAGCACAAAAAAGATCCATCACATTTGCCACCTCTCAAAAGGGTTTAATTCCATTTGCTTGTCCTCTTTAAATTCTGCTTAATTGTACAATAGGGTGACCCAGAAGCACATAAAGCAACTACAGAAGTGGAGATGCAATCCTAGCACTGATGGATATCCATTCTCCTTCAATCATTATAACAGCATATCAGTCACTGAAGGTTATTTAAGACAGACAGGTCAAAGAAACTTAAACAATTTCAAATTCCTAAATGCAGCACTACCAACATGTAAATACATTTAACCTAAACATTAGGCATATAGACAGAATCCTGGATAACCTATAGCAGCTCATTTCCACTTTTTCTGAATTTATTAGTCATTATTTACTATTCATGATGAAGTCTCCTCTAACTGTGTGGAGTTCAAATACAGGTTGTGACCACTTCGCTGATCGCTTTCTCTTCCAGTTTGCTGATTTGATCCCAGGATTCCAATCACCTGCCGTTTTAATTCTTAAACCCACACAGGGCTCTCTGCTCCTGGCTTCCTGTGCTATTGCAATGAAGTTCAAGGCACAGTACCTCATCTTCAATCAGGCATCTTACAGGCTTCCAGATGTAACACCAAGTTCAACAACTTCAGATCAAAACTGTTTCTTATATTTTCAGACAGCAGGTTCTTGTAATGATTCCGACACCACTTATACATCCTCCAGCCTTAAATTTTGTTTTTTTGCTAGTCCTATTATCTTATCCCTTTTACCAAGTATCTATACCCCTTTTGTAATTTAATCTCTCCCTCCTCCAACCTTCTTTTCTTGCTGCCATCACACTTTCCCTGACTCAGTAACATTTCGGTTTTGGCAAAAAGTTATCAATGCTGTTCCAAGTGGTGTGTAAGATAGCTATTGCCCTAAAATATTTATTTACACAAGATGACATGATCGATCACACGTATGATAAGTGACCAAAGGCAATTGCCCCTTTCCTTATAAAAAGAAAGCATGCACTGTGTTTTTCAGGTTCGAATTACCCAGATGGTTAAAAGAAAATCACCATAAACAAACTGAAAACTGTGCTTTTCAGTTTGTCCAAATTTTGACCGTCTGGTATGTCATGAGCAGCTGCTTAGCTTGATGTTCATTACAAGTAATGAACTGGCTAATGTGGTCCTTAATCTCATTGCTTATCTTTGGTCACCAAAGCATTTTTCTTGCCTCTCTCAGACCGGACATCATTCCTTCTTTGTGCGTGCAGATGTGCTCCAACATCTCTATGCTCATTTCTTAAGGGATATTGATGACTTCCTTTGTACAAGATGCCATCAATACGTTGTTTACGCTCAATACTCTCTCATAGCAACAGATCTATCTTTGATAGTGGTGAAACTACTGGGCTGAAACTACTTCCAGTCACGTAGCTTGACCTGAGGAAAACACTCAACTGCCAGATTTAACGTCTTTGCTGGGTTGATAGCTTCCAAAAGTAAAACATTTAAAACATGTCAAAGGCTGCAGAAAAGACTTTTTAAAAGAGTCAACCAGGATGTAATTTCTGACTTTGTCAAGAGTTGCCAGCATACACTTTCTTTGTATAACGGCATGGTGGCTAGCACTGCTGCCTCACAGCGCCAGGGACCCGGGTTCGATTCCACCCTCGGGTAACTGTCTGTGTGGAGTTTGCACATTCTCCCTGTGTCTGCATGGGTTTCCTCCGGGTACTCCGGTTTCCTCCCACAGTCCAAAGATGTGCAGGATAGGTGGATTGGCCATGCTAAATTGCCTGTAGTGTCCAGGGATGTGTAGATTAAGTGGGTTATAGGGGGATGAGTCTGGGTGGGATGCTCTGAGGGTCGGTGTGGACTTGTTGGGCTGAAGGGCCTGTTTCCACACTGTAGGGATTCTATCTATCTAAAAAGAACTGACTGAAGGGTTTCAGAGAGTTCAGGAAGGGCATACTTTGATTTGAGAGGTGACAACACATTCAAGATCTTGAGAGGAAAGGGATGTTTCAAATAGGCCAGTAGTTGCAAAGAAAGGTCTAAATTTTTTCTTTTTAAATGGGGTGAAAATGGTAGATTTGAAAGAGAGAACATCTGTATCTGAGACTAATGTCAGTTAACATGGTAACTAAAATGATAAAATGTGTGATCAACAGGTTAGTAGGAATAGGATCCTTAGAGCAATAGTGGATCATCAACAAAATGAGTTCTGTCAAGACGTGAGGAGACATGAGAAATCAGGATCAGAAATAGGGAAAGGGAGAGGATCACAGAATCAGTACAAAGGAAGTCCTTCAGCCCATCAAGTGTGCACTGGCAAAAATATACTACTGACACTAATTCCACTTTCCTGCACCAGGCCCATAACCTTTAAATGTTATGATACTTCAAGTACTCTTCCAAGCACTTTTGAAAAGTTGCAAGGTTTTCCACCTTAACTATCCTCTCAGGCAGGGCGTTCCGGACTCTCACCACCTGGGCAAAAGTTATTTCTCAAAAAAACCCTCTAAACTTGCTGCCTTCCACTTTAAAATTATGCCCCTTGTTCCTGGCCCTTCAAAGGGGAATAGCTCCTTTCTGTTCAACTTGTCCATGCCCCTCAATATTATATACCTCTATCAGGAACCCCCTCAACATTCTCTGCTCCAAGAAAACAACCCAAGCTTCTCCAGCTTCTCTTCATAGCTGAAATGCTCCATCCAAAGCTACATCCTGGTGAATCTTCTCTGCATCTCTCTAGTGCAATCAAAACCTTCCTATAGTGTGGTGACCAGAACAGCACACAGCAGTTCAGCTGCAGCCTAACCAAAGTTTAGTACAGCTCCAACGTGACCTCCCTCTCTTACAATCTATGACACGACTGTTAAAGGCAAGTATCCCGAATGCCTTCTTAACTACCTTATTAACCTGCCGTGCCACCTTCAGAGTTTTGTAAATATTTTCCCCAAGATCCCCCTATTCCTGGGAGCTTGCCATAATCATTGAGTACTTCCTTGTCTAGTTCCCTCTGCCAAAGCACATCACCTCACATTTATCAAGATTAACCTGACCAATCTGATTATATCCTCCTGTAACACCACCATCCTTACTGTCAACTACATGGCCAATCTTTATGTCATCCATAACTTACTCATATCCCCCACATTCTCGTCTACATCATTTATGAATATCACAAACACGAAAGAAACCAGCACTGATCCTGTAGTACACTAATGCATACCAGGCTCCAGTCACACGAACAGCTTACTTCCACCACTGTGTCTCCTGTCACTAAGCCAATTTCGGATCCATCTTGCCAAAAGTTATCCTGGATCCTATGAGATTTCACTGTCTTTATTAGATTGCCCGTGTAGGAACTAGTCAAAAATCTTGGTGAAATCCAAATAAACAACAATCGACCAACCTACCTTCATCCAAACACTTGATCATCTCCTCAAAAAATTCCACCAGATTTGTTTGTCAGGGAGGTCATGCCTAAGTCATGCTGACTATCCCTGATCAAATACTGCCTTTCTAAATGAAGACTAATTTTCACCTTCCCTATTTTCTCCACTATATGGATTTCAGCAAGGCTTTGCCAAGTTCCCACATGGGTAAGTGATAAAGGAGGCAAAATCTCACGGGATCCAGGGTAACTTTGCAAGGTAGAACCAAAATTAGCTTAGTGATAGGAGACAGAGGGTGGAGGAAGTAGGTTGCTCATGTGACTGGAGCCTGATCTGCAATAGCGCATGACAGGGATCAGTGCTGGTTTCCTTATTGTTTGTGATATTCATGAATGATGTCAGACCCACTAGTCACTAGCTCCCTAGTCTATCTCAATCACCCTTCTTGTGAACTGGAACCACATTAGCTGTCCTCCAGACCATGCGGCCAAGATGATTAAAAAAATTTAGGTTAGGGCCTCGTTATTGGATCCAAAAATTGACCTAGTGGCAAAAAGCTGGTGGTGGTCAAAGATTGTTTTCGTGACTGGAAGTCTACATCCAGAGGAGTACCAAAGGGTTCAGTGACAGGTCCCTTTTTATTTGTGATGTACATTAACAATCTAGACATGGACAACCTAGATTGAGATGTAGAATACAAGAGCAAGGTTACAGCTTTCTAAAACATTGTTTAGGCCCCAGCTGGAATGCCGTGTGCAGTTCTGGTCACTACACTATCGGAAGGATATGACTGCACTGGAGACAACACAGAAGAGATTCACAAGGTTGTTGCTTGGGATGAAAAGTGTCAGTTATGAGGAGAGGCTTTGTAGGCGGGGTTTGTTTTCTTTGGAGAAGAGGGGCAGAGGGGGAATCTGAAATGAGGTATACAAAAATTATCAGATGTGTAAATCATGAGCAGCTTTTCCCCATGGCAGAGGTATCTAAGACCAGAGGACACAAGTTTAAAGTGAAGAACAAAGAACAGTACAGCACAGGAACAGACCCTTTGGCTGATCAAGACTGTACTGACACATGAAGCTTTTCTAAACTAAAAAGTTTTCTTCTATGTGGTCTGTATCCTTTTATTTCCTGCCTAGTTGTACATCTGTCAAGATGCCTTTAAAAAAATTGTTGTGTCTGCCTCATCACCTCTGGCAGCACATTCCAAAAACTTGCCACCCTGCCTTTTAAAAAAAAATTTGCCTCTCTCATCCCCTTTAAACATACTTCTTTTACCTAACCCTACGTCCCCTAGTAATTCTAACAAGATTCTAACTATCCATTCTATCCGTGCCTTTCATAACTTTGCAAACTTCTATCAGATCGTCCCTCATCCTTTGATGTTCAAGTGAAAGCAAACCAAGTTCGTCCAACCTCTCCTTATAGGTAATACCCTCCAAACTATGCAACATCCTGATAAATTGTTTCTGTACCCTCTCCAAGCCTCCACATTCTTCTGGTAGTGTGGCACCAGTCCAGTATGCAATATTCTAAATGCGGACTAACTAAAGTTTTACATGGCTACAACATGGATCACCAATTTTATACTCTATGCCCTGACTGAAGGAAAGCAGGTCATATGCCTTCTTGACTACCTTATCTGCTTGAGTTGCCATTTTCAGGGAACTACAGCCCCATACATCTAGATCGCTCTATGATGCTGCTAAGGGTTCTGCATACTTCCCTCCTGCATTAGGTCTGCCAAAATGCTTCACTTCATACGTGTCCAGATAAAACTTCATCTGCCACTTCTCTGCTCAAGTCTCTAGCCTATCTACATCTTGACGTATCCTCTATCAATCCTCACTATCCGCAGCTCTCCCAATCTTTATGTTGTCCCCAAACTTACTAATCAGGCCAGCTACATTCTCCTCTAAATCATCTATAAAAATTACAACCAACAGGATTCCCAGCACTGATCCTGCAGAACACCACTGGTTGCAATTGTTCAGTCAGAAAAACACCCTTCCACCACTCCTGTTTTCTACAACGAAGCCAGTTCTGTATCCACCTTACTAATTCACCACAAATCCAATGCAACTTCAACTTTTGTATCAGCCTGCCATGTGGGACTTTGTCAAAGGCTTTGCTAAAGGCCATATAGACAGCATCTCCCAACCTGCCTTCAATTAGCTTTGTCACTTCCTCAAAAAAATTCACTCAGGTTCGTTAGACATTGCGTGGGGGAAGCTAAGCCATGTTGCCTATCATTAATAAGCCCATATTTTCCAAATGTGAGAGTGAAGAATAAGTAGTTTACAGGACAGCCAAGAAAATTTTGTTTCACCCAATGCACGGTAGAAATATGGAAAATGCTGCCTGAGGGGGTCGTGGAGACATGTATTCTTGCAACATTTGAGAAGTATCTGAATCTCTTAAAATACCGAGACACAATAGGCTATGGCCCAAGAGCAGGTAAACAGGATTAGTGTAGTTTGGTGTTTGCTGGTCAGCATTGACATGGTGGGCTAAAGAGCTTATTTCTATGCTATATGACTATGAAGGTAGGAGGTATGATCAGTGAGCTCTCAGATAAAAAAATTGCCAGTGAGGTAAATAGCAAGGAGGAAAGTCTTAGTCTTTAGATGATATAGATGAACTGGCCAGATTAGTTAAAGCCTGAAATATGAGATGCAATGTATTTTGGGAGGATTAACAAGGCAAAGGAATGCACAATGAATTACAGGACCCTAGAAAGTAAAGGATCAGAGGGACCCCAGTGTGCATGTCCTTAGACCCGTCTTCATAACTCAAGATACTTGTGAAGAAGGGTCACTGGACTTGAAACGTTAACTCTGCTTTCTGCCACAGATGCTGCCAGATCTGTTGTTTCTTTCCTGCAATTTCTATTTGTCCTTCTGATTTCCAGCATCCACAGTTCTTTGAGTTTTTTGCATATATTTAAGGCTGGGGCAGTTGGTTTATAGGAAATGCGATGAAAATGTCTTTCACCCAGTGCCTGAAAGAGTGGTAAAAGGTGGGAATCCTCATGTTATTTTACTATTTAGATGAACACCTGAAATGCCATAGCATATGAGGCTACGGGACAGGCGCTAGAAAACGGGATTAGAGTTAATAGCCATTTGATGACCGGAACGAATCCGATGGAGAGCATTTTACAGTATGACAAAATGTCTATGACAATGCATTTAGCCAGACTGGTGAAAATGTTCCCTTAGAAATCAGACAAAAAACCAAGACAAACCCAGAGTTCAACTGAAAGAGTACAAAAAGACCCCAAAAGGGCTGGAACTTGATCTGTAACTCTGCTGACAGCTCACAAAACAGAGGCTTTTCCGCTAATCTTGATTAAGTTTAACACAGTTCTGTGACTACTGTTCACCTTTCAGGATATATTCGATTTGTCAGTGAGCTAGTCATTCATGCAGCTTTGGAAGTTCCTACAGGCGTTATTATTTTCATTTGCAGCCAGGCTCTTCAATCACCTTTCCTTTCTTAAAATGACTTGTCATCTTGCAACAAAAGGATGCTTGCATGTAAAGAGCTGAGTGGTGGAATTCATGAAACTGGTCTAAAGCAGTTACTACAACAGATTTCCACATTTTTATTCTTGTTCTAATATGCCAACTTGCTTGCTTCAATTTCTGCAACTACTCCTGATCCCTTTTACAAAAATGATTACAGCTCTTCATTCACATCTTGTAGTGATGATAACTCTTGGGTCTGTTTCTCGTGTGCAAAATGTAGTACTCTGTCAGTTCACTTCACGGCCTATTTAACCCATTTATAGTCCAGCAGTTTATAAACACTTTGTATATACTTGTTCTGAACTACAGTAACTGCTATCCAAGAGAATGCAAATCAATGTTTCTATTTAGTAGGTTCTTCTTTTAAGTACATATAATTTGTTTTAACCATAAAAATGTAACTTCAGTTTTTAAAAAAGGTTGATTAGTGAACACTTCATTAAAATCTTAAAACATTGACCTAAAATCAAAGGCAGAATAAACTGTTGTTAACAAAGGGGAAAGCAGTAACATTATTCAGCTAAATATTTTTCACTTGACATGGTTGGCAAATTTATAAATCAAAACAGACTGCTCTGAATTGTATTGCCTTCGGGCTGGTACAATGGGTGTACAGAAAACTACTGCTTATTCTTCACTCTGTAAAGGCTACAGTGCCAGAGGAAAACAAATCCTGGAGTGTTTGAAACACACCCATGCAGATACTCTCAACATCAGTGTCTATTCTAAAGAGTAATATCTAAGAATAGGAAGAGAACTCAAACTGATTCCAAGATTTGATACATGCAGTGAAATGACTCTCAAAAACAACTAATCATGATATACAAAATATATACAATCTAAGCTTTTCACAATAATGCATATACAGAGCTCCTTTGTGCTCGCACAATCCACCTTTTTATAAAACTACCTTTATCTAGCTAATACATTTACCCATAGTGATCATGAAAATATTTATAAAATCACCCAATAAATAAATCACAAACACCAATATATATATATAAACACCATTTGAGTTAATGAGCAGTAAATTAATTCCAGACCCTTTAATTTTATTAAAGGGACAAATTTTGGGATCCAAGCTTTCTTTTATTGATCAATTGATTTATTAATTGATTTATTTACTGTCACATGTACTGAAATACAGTGGAAAGCTCTGTTTACAGTGGTACAGGCAGAGCATAGTAAGCAAAGGATGTACAGATCAAAAAGACTTAGACCGAGGCATTCAGGTTACATTGCACAAGGCGTGCATTGAGATCAATATTAGCAAGATCAGCGTTATTTGAGACTAGAGGATCAATTCATCAGTCTGTCGTCAGCTGGGAAGAAGCTGTTCCTGAACCTGCGCGTGCACATGTGCAGGCTTCTGTATCTTTTGCCTGACAGAAGAGGTTGTAAGAGATCATTACCAGGGTGTATTGGGTCTTTGATGACATTGGCAGCCCTTCCGCAGCAGCAAGCCATGTAAATGGAGTCCATAGACGGAAGGTTGGCTTCCACGATGATCTGGGCTGTGCACACCACTTTCTGTAGTTTCATATGGTTCTGGGCAGAGCAATTGCCATACCAGACCATTATGCAGCCGGACAGTATGCTTTCAATGGTGCATCATAGACATTGGTGAGGGACCTAATGGACGTACGAAATTTCCTGAACCGCCTGACTAAGGACGGACATTGTTGCGCCTTCTTGGCCGTTGCAGCTACATAGGAAGTCCAGAATAGGTTGTTGGTTATCGTCACTCCGAGGAACTTGGTGCTCTTCACCCTCTCAAGCTCAGTTCCGTTGATATGATGGGGCGTGATCTCCTCCTTTCTTTCTGAAGCCAATAATCAGTTCTTTAGTTATGCCGACGTGGAGAGACAGATTGTTTTCATTCCACCATGTCACCAAGCCCTTTATCTCCCTTCTGTAGTTTGTCTCATCATTGCTAGATATCCGTCCCACTTAAGGTGGTGTCATGATGTTGAGAGCGAACTTGTAGACGACGATGGTTCAGAATTTAGCAACGCAGTCATAGGTGTAAAGAGAGTAAGTAGGGGGCCAAGGACATCTTTGGAGGGGCTCCACTGTTATTGTGGGTGAGGTGAACTTACCTATTTTCACGATTGCTGCCGGTGGGTCATAAAGCTGAGGATTCAATTGCAGAGGGCAGAGCCAAGACCAAGGTCATGGAGTTTTGAGATCAGTTTGGAAGGGATAATGGTGTTGAAGGCAGAACTGTAGTCAATGAGCAGGAGTCTGGCTTAGATGTCTTTGATGTCCAGGGATGCGTGCAGGGTTAGGGAGATGGTGTCTTCTGAGGACCATTATATTGGTAGGCAAATTGTAAGGGACTGAGGTGGGTTGGGGGTACTAGAGTCTGGGCCCATTGCTTTCCTTGGGTTGACTCGCAGGAAGACCGATCCGATGTCTGAAGCAGTACTGGAGGGAACAGGTGTGTCTGTGGCTGTTGGGGCAGGCATGACAATGCCGCTGGTATTCTGCTCAAACTAAGCATAGAAAGCATTGAGCACGTCAGGGAGGGAATATGTCTTTACTAACTAAAAACTGAAAGAACTGCAGATGCTGTAAATCAGGAACAAAAACAAAGTTGCTGGCAAAGTTCAGCAGGTCTGGCAGCATCCGTGAAGGAAAAAACAGTTAACATTTCGGGTCCAGCGACCCTTCCTCAGAACCGTCTTTATCCGCTATCTTGTGCTGCTTCATTTTGTATGCCGTAATGTCATTTAGGTCTTGCCATATGCGGCAGGAGCCCGTTTGGTAGGTTTGGGCTTCTTACTTGGTCCCATACTGTCTCTTGGCATCCTTGATGGCTTTGCAGAGGTCATATCTAGATTTCTTGTATTGGTCCGGGTTACCCAACTGCACGCTGGGTCTTCAGTAGGAAGTGGATTTCCTGGCTCAGCCAAGGTTTACGGTTGGGGAACACTTTGGATCGACTTCTTTGGTATGCAGTCCTCCACATATTTGCCAATGAAGTCCATGACTGTGCATAGACATACTCGTCTAGGTTTTCCGTTGAACACGGTCCAGTCTGCCGATTCCAAGCAGTCCCGGAGACAGTCTTCCACTGCCTTAGACAAGCACTGTGCTTATTTTTGTGAAGGATTATGCCGTTTCAGCTTCTGCTTGCAAGTTGGGAGGAGGAACACTATGCTGTGATCTGATTTTCTGATGTGGGCAGGGGATGGAGCAGTAAGCTTCTTTGATGGTTGCGTAGCATTGGTCCAGAATGTTCGGTCCCCTGGTAGGGCAGATGTGTTGGTGGTACTTTGGCATCACCCACTTGAGGTTGGCCATGAAGTCACCGGCCACAATGAATAGGGCCTCGGGGAATTTTGTCTTTAGTGTGTTTGTGGTGGTGTAAATCTTGTCTAGGGCATTCTTCATACCCATATGGGTTGGTATATAGACTGATGTCAGGACAGTAGATTTGAACTCTCGTGGCAGGTAGTAGGAACAGCATTTTACTGTAAGGTATTCTAGGTCCGGGGAGCAATGGCTTCCCAGGGTCGCTGCTACATCCAAGGACCGGGTGGTATTGACCAGAAAGCATACCCCACCACCCTTCACTTTACCAGAGGAGACCGTGCAGTCCTTGAGGTATATGGAGAACCCATCAGCTTGTAGAGTGCAGTCAGGGGTGAGCCAGACTTGGAGCAGAGCACACAACAGTCTCTGGTGGTCATAACTGAGAGATGGTAATATATTATCCCATTTACACTGAAGATATCCAAAATCACATGCTTTTGAATCCATGAAGGCCATTGTTTTGTTTTCAGCACGTTAACTCTCAACAGTAAGTCATGGATTCTAATACCACTTTTTGATTTTAAGTACATGTATCTAAAATGTCAATGAAATGTTAAGACTGAAGAAATTTTACACTGTTAAAGATGCCTTCCTTTAGGTGAAACGTTAATTCAAAGCCCACTCTGTCACTAAGTGAAATTAAAAAGATCTGACTGCACTATTCAAACAATAGGGAGTTCTACCAAAATCCTGGTCAACATTGCTCCTTCAGTTCACATCCTGCATCTCATTTGTGGTTTGGGGGAAACTTGCTGTACACAAATTGGCTGCTGCACTTGTTTGTATAATATCATTCATTCACTGCCTGAGAATGTAAAAGCACTACTTAAATACAAGCTTTTGCATACCAAAACCAAAATTAAACAGTATATATTACTCTCTTACTTCACAAATTTGTAGACTTTAGTCTGGGCAGATTAGAAACAAGCAAGAACTAGATTTGTTTTGAAGTTTAATTTATTAGATCACAATAACTGATGTTGTTAAGCTATTTAAAAGTGAAGGCCCAAAATAATTCAGTGATTCAGCATTTATCTGTTGCTTGTCTCACTGTACAATATGAAACAGTTTTATTTCCATATTTTTGGCTTGTAATAGGTTCAAAATATCAAAGGAAATGTTGAGTGAACACCAGAGATTCACCACTGATACCAAAGAAACTTGCAGGCACATCACCCAGTTAATGCCTGCTTAAGTAATTAGAACTTTTATTTTGGAACAAGAGTCAAGACAACTCTGAAATGCCTTGACAAGGATAATTAAACATTTACTAAGACAAATATTCAAATGGCTGCTTTCAATCATTGGTAAGATCAGAAATCACAACACCAGGTTTAGTCCAACAGGTTTACTTGAAAACACAAGGTTTCAGAGTCTTACTCCTACTTCAGATGTTACTGAGAGAGGTAGTATCAGACACAGAATTTAAGTAAAAGATCAAAGGGTCACACCATTGATGAAGACATACTAAACAAACCTAAGATGCTGTTACATCTTTAATCAGTTAGGAAGCTTTAATTGATTAATGTGTGTATGTAAATCACCAGATTCCTTTGAATTCACTGTCCTGAGAAAACTAAAAGGTCTCAGCAGTGTAAAAAAGAGGTGACATTTTAGGTCAGACAATGCACGTTGGTTTGAGGCCTTTTAGGTGTGAGGCCTCCGCCCCGTGCCCTGTTTAGAATGGGTTTGTGTTTTGATTTGGAGTCAAACTGGTTTTATTTCTAAAGTAGGAATTTATAAAATGCCACATTAACTGACTGTCTATAAAGTTGTGTTATTTTTGAACAAAATAGAATGTATCCACAAATACAAATTCACCCCTTAATTCACACATCCCTGAGAGCACGCGTGCAGGAGAGTAGAGCGTGGTGAGGTCACTTGTAGTGTGACATGAACCCAAGACCCTGGTTCAGCCTGTCCTCATGGGTACTGAACTTGGCCATCAGCTTCTGCTCAGTGACTCTGCGTTGTTGTGTATCCCGAAGTCCACCTTGCAGGATGCTTACCTGAAGATCAGAGGCTAAATTTCCTTGGCCGCCGAAGTGTTCTCCCACTGGGAGGGAACATCCCTGTCAGCAATTGTTGTACGGTAGTGCAGAGGCTTAAAGAAGAGAAAAGGCAGTGAAGAAATTGAGCAGATTGGCCTATTTCCATACTGCCCTCGACAGTCACATTTTCAGATTGCTAATGACGTGATTTGGGGTATGAGGACGTAGAACATAGAACAGTACAGCACAGTACAGGCCCTCTGGCCCATGATGTTGTGCCGAACTTTTACCCTAATCCTAAGGTCTATCTAACCTCCACTGCTACCTTATACTATCATCCATATGCCTATCTAATAGCCACTTAAATGCCCCTAATGAGGCCAACTCCACTACCCTCTCTGCCAATGCATTCCATGCCCCTACCACTGAGTAAAGAACCTACCTCTGACGCCTCCCCGATATCTACCTCCTTTGACTTTAAAACTACGTCCCCTCGTAAAAGCTACTTCCACCTGAGGGAAAAGTCTCTGGCTGTCTACTCTATCTATACCTCTTGATCATTTTGCACACCCCTATCAAGTCACCTCTCATCCTTCGTCGTTCTGAAGAGAAAAGCCTTAGCTCTCTCAACCTTTCCTCGTACGACCTTCCCTCCATTCCAGGCAACATCCTGCTAAATCTCCTCTGCACCTTTTTCAACGCTTCCACATCTTTCCTGTAATGAGGTGACCAGAACTGGACACAATACTCCAGATGTGGCTGAACCAGGCTTTTGTATAGCTGGAGCATAACTTCACGGTTCTTGAACGCAATCCCTCTACTAATGAAAGCTAACACACCATACGCCTTCTTAACAACTCTATCCACCTGGGTGGCAGCTTTCAGGGAACTGTGAACACAAACCCCAAGATCCCTCTGCTCCTCCACACTGCCAAGAATCTTTCCATTAACCCTGTATTCTGCTTTCAAGTTTGTCCTTCCAAAATGAATCACCTCACACTTTTCAGGGTTAAACTCCATCTGCCACTTCTCAGCCCAGCTCTGCATTCTATCAATGTCCCTTTGTAACCTAGAACAGCCCTGCACACTGTCCACAATATGACCCACCTTCATATCGTCCACGAACTTGCTAATCCACCCTTCCACTCCTTCATCCAAATCATTTACAAAAATCACAAATAGGAGAGGACCCAGAACAGATCCTTGTGGTACACCACTCGTAACTGAGCTCCATGTTGAATATTTTCCTATGCGTGGGATGGTCTCAAGAAATTAAATTCACAAAGCAGAGATGAAATATGTAGAATAGGATTAACATATGGTTTCATGAATATGCATATGGTTAAAACAACAAATTTCAGAACAAACTTGCATTCATATAGTCCTTCATGCACCTTCAGGGCATCCAAAAGCACTTTACAGCTCCCAAAGAACTTGTCATGTCACAGAAACAATTGTATTATATGAAGCACAGGAGCCAATTTGTCCATTTAATAGGTCTCACAAACAGAAATAAACCTAATCAGCACTCCGAAAGAACTCCAATACCATCTCCAAAGAGTGCTGTGGGTTCTTTGACATCCACTTCAAAGAAGAAACTGGACCTCCATTTAACAGCTCAACTGAAAGTTGACATTCCCAACAGTACAGCACAACTTTAAAGCTGCACTCAAGCATCATGGTAAGCTCCATGCTCTAGATTTAGCTTGACTTTGAACTCTATGGAGTTTGTTTCCATATTTAGGCATTCAGGTGTGGGCATACTTTGAAAGTAGAGATCAGTGATGCCAAATTCATCTCTCGATACCTCCAGAACACAGTGCAATTTTCAGAATGAGGGTGAGGGGAGAGAAAAGCACCAGGATCTGTTCAAGTCCAATTAACTGGCTGTGGAGCTTGCTAAGAACTCTTAACAACCTGGAGAGGGTCAAAAGGAAATTTACACAGCAGTAAGCATAAAAAGCAAATAGCCTGGGGTATACAAGTGTAAACATGCCAGAAGCACTCTGGAGAGCCAGAAGTATGATACTGCAGCCAAATTAAAATGCTGAAAAAAACAGGCTTAAATGAAACTGAAGTGCTCAAGCCATGGCGTGAAATAGCATTTTTATTTAGCATAGTTCAATTGCATTGAGTATACAATTTGGTCACTTGAAGGTGCCATGTGGTAGCTGGCCTACTGATCATTTCCAATGGAAAGCCCCATCGTGGTTGCTGTCTGCCTTTCAGCTTTGCACACCAGAGCCAGGTTAAGAGTGTTGGTGCTATTAGCTAGGCTCCAAGCTTGCCTTCAGCACAATTAGGGGCTTCACTTATTAAATGAGCATTGCATTGGTTACACAAGGGCAGGACCTAGAAATAATCCAGGTGTTGTGTTCTCACACCTGGACTGATGAACTGATAAGTTCAGTAGCATTAGTTCCAAGCTCTTGTGGTGAGAATCAGCTCCATGAAATCAGAATTCTAACAAAAAGGGGAAATACGTAGTCAACAAAACATGTCAGGGATGAAGTTGACTAGCACTCAGAATCAACAGCAGAGATTTCCCACAATCAGTCACATCTGTTCAAAGTGATGAAAGTAGCATGTTCACTTTGCGCTGCCTGTGAATTAAATCAAATGACTTCCCACCTTGTTGTGCCTGCACTGCAATTCAATACAATTAAGGATCGTTCGATAGCCCTCAACCCCACCTTTGTGCCTAATTCCCATAACCCGGGGCTACCTTACTAATCTATCTCGGTCTTGAATATACCTAACAAGCCAATTTACTGCAGAACACTGTAGAGATAAGTCCATGAATTCACCAAACTTTGAGAGAAAATCTCACCTGTCTTAAATGAGCAACTCTGTGCTGATTATGTTTTCAGGTCCTAGTCTCCCTCAAGGGGAAAACATCCTATTTACATCTATCGTGTCAATTTTGTCAAGAATCTTGTATGTTTCAGCATCATTGCCTCTCATTCTTCTAAACTCCAATAAATACAAACCCAATCTTTCCTCACAGGAATATCCCTCCATAGCCAGATTCAACCTTTGCTGGACAGCTTCCAATGCCTGTACATCTTAAATAAGAGGCCAAAAACCATTTAGTGTTCCAGATGTGGTCTGACGTTATTGTTATTTGTAAAGTTTTAGCAAGATCTCCATATTTTTACACTTCATTTTCTTTAAAGTAAACACAAAGAATCCATTTTTCTTCTCTATTAACTGAACACATATGCTACATATACAAGGATACTCAAATCCCTGTGTTGTAGCCTTCTGCAGTCTTTCTCCATTAAAATAAAACTCAATTCTTCTAAACTCTGTATCAAAGTGCACAACTCCACATTTTCCCACACTACAGTCCATCTTCCACATTTCTGTCCACTTGTTTAACATGTCTATATCCCTCTGTTGACTCATCCTCAGTCCTTGCATTTCCACCCAATTTTCAGCCACAAAGTTTGTGACAGTACATTTAGTTCCATCATCTAAGACATTAATATTTACTGTAAACAATCATGCCTCCAGCATGGAATCCAGTGGCATTCCACAAGATATTGGCTGTCATCCTGAAAATACCTGTCTTATCCCAACTTTGTCTTCTATTAGTTAGCCAAATCTCTATCCATGCTAATTTATTATCCTGAACACCATGCACTCTTACCATATTAAGTATTGAGGCACTTTATCAAAAGCCTTTTGGAAATCCAAATATATTACATCTACTGACTCTCCTTTACCTACCCTGTCCATTACTCCTAAGAATTCAAGTAGATTTGTCAGCAAGATTTCCCCTTCACGAAGCCACGTCAACTCTACTTGATTATATTATGCATTTCTAAATTTTATAGTATTGCAGCCTTTATAAAAGGCTTTTCCCAAGGACAGACACTAAGCTAATTGGCCTGAAGTTACTTTCTTTGTGCCCAATTTTTTTGGAGAAAGGGTGTCACTTTGGCAATTATTCAACCCTCTGGGTTTCCAAGAACCTTAGGGCCTTAGAGAATTACTACTTTTGCACTCACGATCTCTGTAGCTGCTTCTTTAAAATGTTATGATGCAATCCATCAGGTCCAGGATGCACGGGCCTTTAGCCCCATTAGTTTCCTCGAGCAATAATTACTGTGTTTATTTCCTCCTTGATATTAGACTTCCGAAGCTTCCCAGGACTCAAAAGGTCAACTGTGTTTTCTCTCCACAGATGCTGCCAGACTGAAGTTTCTCCAGCAATTTTTGTTTTTGTCTCACCCAAATGTTGTTTGGCATGGGCCACAGTAGATCTGGACAGAAGAAATGCAGAAGCCATTCTGCAACTGAATTGCGTCAGTTGTGCTGAAACCACCGGTGCTAGAGTCAAATTGCAGCACAGATCTTGAGTTAAGGTTGCTAAATAAGATAGAGGTTTATCATTCTTAGCTCAAAAATAAATATGAAAATCAAACATCCTGCTGCTCAGAACAGATTTCATTGTTTTGAGGTATTTTTGGAGAATTAAGGAAATTTTGAATTGCTACTTTCGGTCAGTCATGTGTTCTCTGCAAAATAAATCAGCTTGTTAGAGACTGTCACATATCACCAATTACAGTAACAATACAGAAACAAGCAATTTGGCTCAATCAGTTCACAATGATTTTCTTTATTCATTCATGGGATATGGGCTGTGCTGACTGCTTCAATATTTATTAGCCAATCTTAGTTGCCTTGAGAAAGGGATAGCGAGTTGTCTTCTTGAACTGCTGCAGCACATTTTATGTAGGTATCCCCACAATGCTGTTCGGAAGGGAGTTCCAGGACTCTAACCCAGCAACACTGAGGAACAGCAATATATTTAGGATGGTGAGTGACATTCCTCATGAGGAAACATGAGAAACATAATCACAGGTTTCCTTATTTCTATATCAGCTCCAATTTTGATTAGCATCTGTTCTGTGCCCAGATCCAAACCATTGACTGACAGTCGTACTGATCAGACCTGGACCCAAAACCAAACCCGTTAAAACACGCAAAAGCTACCTCCCTCAAATTTATATCCACTTTTGTACAACAAAATTTTTAAAATCTAGTCTTGTTTGTTCTCTGCCCCCAAATCTCATTCTTTTTGTATTTGCATTACAACGTTCATTGGCTCTCTTCAGTTTTAAATGATTTGCCACTTCTGGTAAGGATTCTGGAAACTATTAGTAGTTTCCAATTTTTTTTTTTTTAAAATAGAATGTACCTAGTTCTGTAACTTTTAAGAAATTTCAAAGCATCATTCTGTAGCTCTACATATAGTCCTGCGTGCCAATTTCAGTTTCAATGAAAAAAGATGCATGTGCAATATACAAATTCATATAACGATCATACCTTATTTTTGCATTTTGCAGTTGTTAACTGTGGATGAGAAAGTACTATTTCAAAAACCAGTGTCTGAAACACTGGCAACAATTTTGAAAGCAAGTAACCCGATATCCATGGCAGGCATTGTAAACAACTGTTTGAAGGAGCAATAATTGAAGTTTAGATTGCAGATAATCTTCAGCCAAAGATGTACATTGATGCAGATCTTGTGAGCAACACTAAGTTGAATGGTAACCATCACTAGTCCACAGACCAATGAAAAAGAAAGAGACATGTGCAGATCTTCACTAGCCAGAAGGTGCTGGTTTTTTTTGCAGTGAAAAACCGAGATTAAACCTGAAGAAAACCAGTTACCTTTCCTGCAACAGTTACAGTGAACTAGCCACTCTATACTTCTCAAATCAGGGAAAGATATTTGAATGTCAAAAAGGGTCTAGCCAATCAAAGAAGGTTCATCTCAATATTGGAACTGGGAAAACAAAGATCACTAAACTGACTTTCCAGTTTTTCTACCTTCCCCAATTATCTATTGTGTCTCTGTGCGCGTCTGTGTGTGCGCGCACACATGTACTTATGCATACACCGATGGGTGTGACAGCGACTGTAAGTAAGGGGAGTTTATAAAGGGGATAAGAGTTTTAATTAGTGGTTACATACCAAAAAATTGTCTGTTTACCTTTAGCTACAGTCAATTACTCGTAACAAAATAATTCTTGGTGAGTACAGAAACCTGGCCCGTACTTCCTACGGTCTGAAAGTCAGGTAAATGGAGGTAAAAAGCTGGATCCAGAAATCTGTAACCAGAACTATGATTCAAATGTTGCCCTCAAACTCATCTTCTATTATTTTCTTATTCTCTTGCTAGAAGTAAGAGGAGAGGTAGGTCATTCAGCCCTTTGAGTACATTCTACCATTCAATATTTATTTGTGGACCATTTACCCTCATCTCATAACGAGAACAGAAAAGAGCAGAGTTCAGAGTTCATTCAGAGTAGAGCAAAGGGGTTGATAAATTACCATGCACAAATGCAAAAACTGAACGCTAACAACCCAACTGTGCCACTTCCTATTGTTAGTGATATATTATTACAGAGCCAGTCTTCATGTAAAGCTTTTGCAAACTGGATATCAATACAAAGTACATGCACATTGCTTGCAATTTTTTTTTGGTATATTTGCATTGGAAACTATTGGTGTCATCCATAAACTATGCACATATATAAGCTGACATCATGATATAACTCAATTATGGGGCAGTTGGAACAATGCACTTACAGGGATGGGTGTTTTGGTCCTCATTAGGCAGACAAAAACTCATGTTCTTGGACCTAGTCTTAAGTAGTCTACTAAAGTAGGTTAAATCAGCTTGAGACACAGGTATGAGGAAAAGCATGCAGGAAACATAAGTAGTAGGAAAATATGGTAAGATTACAAAACTGCAGCATTTGCTCAACAAGTCAGGTTGCCTGGTGAAGTAAATATTAATCTCAGCAGAATTAACACCTCAGGATACAAAAGCAAGTTTAGCTGACACTTGATGTACTTCCCACAGTAGTGTTTTGACTTTCAGTCAGGTCATTAGATTTAGAGAAAGAAAAATCATCCACTTCAAAAGCACTACAGAACACACCTGGTGGTTAATTGAGAGCAATTTAGGAGGCCTACAGAGATACTTAGAGAGGAGGATCTTTATGCTTGGTCATGACCACTGCATCCAAGAAGCAATTGCAAGAAAGAAATGGCAGATCACGCTTTTGTATTTTGGTGAATATTAATAATAAAAAATCAAAAGTAAAAGATGCAATTTATTCAACATATCCCAGTATATTTTAATCTACAGTTAAATGCACAGAATGTGCAAGTTGGCAAACACAACAAACATTGGAGTTTGTTCACTGAGATTTTACAGAAGGTAACAAAATGTACACTGAAGAAGTTGGTTTGAGTGATCTGGATAAAAGCAGAGTATCACATTAACTATTTGCACACCCTAGTGTTTTGGGGTTGTGTTGTATTAATAACCATTTTCTTAAAGGTTTCTTTCTCACGATAGTTGAAGACCATAAGTACAAATAGGTGAGCTGCAAACCAAATCCACATTCCTTTTGATGCAGGAATAAGTCAAGCTGTCAAGCGATTTGAGGGGTAAGCAACACTGCTTTTCACAGAATGCCAGCAAGAGATTTGGTTCAACCAACTGGAATAGAATGCAGGAAATAAAAGATCAAATTGCTACTAGGAGCTGATAACAGCCAGAATTGAAATGTTTCTACAAGCATTAACATTCATGTGTTTAAGTTGCTTTACAAATCAAACAGTCCTGTTTCTAAAAAACCCAGAAATACTGGAACTGATCAAGGCTTGGAAAAAGAAAGTTGCAGTTATATGGCGCTTTTCATAACCAGTGAATATCGCAAAGCAGTTTACAGCCAATGAAATACTCTGTTGCAATATATGGAATGCTGCAGCTCATGTTCTGTAAACTCTCACAGATAGCAATATGACATCGAACAGATAATTTGGTTTTGTAATGTTGATATTGGGGGTGGGGCTCACGTAGAACTTACATAACACCATCAATAACACTTTTGCTCCTCTTAAAAATAGTGCTGCAGGACTTTTTTTTACATCCACCCTCAGCAAAACTATGCCTCATCAGAAGGACAGCACCGACAGTAATGCAGCATTCCCTTTGTACTGCATTAAAGTGGCAGCCTTCTTGTGCCCAAGCATTGAAGTGGGATTTGAACCGGAATCCCGTGACAATGTAAAGGCTGCCCACGTTTAAAAAGGCACAAAATGGTCAACAAGGGTTAAACAGAATTGGACAGCCTGCTCCAGCATTTAAGTGAAACATAATGATACCTTTGAACAGGGCTACTCCAAGGTGAACAGGGGGCCCTATACAAGCAACCATCCAAGACAGTTTGATAAGAGGATATGCAAGGATAGATACAAGTTCATGAAATATGACAAGTAATTTATTCCAGCATCAATGAAAGGATGTTGTCCCATTAGGTGAACAGCACTAATTAGAACAAGGGGTGTAAGTCTCAGTCCATGAACCAGTCTGCCTAACTCATTAAGCAGCTATGAAAACAACAGCTGAAGTTACTGTGTAATAATCAGTTGTTTCTTGAAGGTTACGCACAGTATTAAGAAGCAGGTTCTAGTTAAAGATTCTTCAGATAATAATAGATAGATTTCAACATAATTATAGATACACATATATAAGTGAAATAATAGAAGCATTAAAGGGAAAAACATTTAAACATAGGTGTGTGTTAATTTCAGGAAATCGCTTCCCTTATCTCTAAAAAGATGCCTGGCATGTCCTGAATGAAACAGATTGTTCACAACTGATTAAAAAAGTGCTAACAGTACGAGTAGCTGTAAAACTCTAAAATACTATGAATCTTATAGCTGTTAGTTAAAACCAACCGCCTTTTGTGTTTTTATATACATATAAAAAAATTGGGGCAGTGGAAAATAAGAGGAATAACAGAATTTGATAAGAGATAGGGCATGCAATACAATGAATAACAGAATTCAAACAGTCCTTAGAGATAAGCAAGTCTGGGAGAAGCCCAAAGGAGTATAACCAGTAACAGTGAAATGCAAATAGGATGCATAGAAAGATCCCAAAGCCTGGCAATTACAAATATCTGTTAAAACACAATGAGATCATGGAAACTTGAAATCAATGCCCATCATTGATTAGGCGTTTCACGGAATTAGGGATATGGGATAAGGGGAAGGGCTCAGTGACCATGTTGTGTGAGATTATTGTAAAAAAAAGTATAGAAATGCTGTATTTCACTACAAAAATCAGTGTGCATGATTGCTCTTTTCTGATTGGAGTTGTAGATTAAGGGAATGGCTGGGTTCTCACGTCAAGGCCAGATTCGGGGAAGGTCTTTGGCACTCTTTGCATTATCCAGTTGTTGCTTGAATAAAAGTCTGCCACTTGCCAGAGTGCTGCCTGCCACCTGAGTCTCTGTCCCTGGTCAGAGGGGCGGTTACTCTCCCACAACAAAGATCATGGCTAATGCTCAATTTCATTAGAACATTTGACAAGAAAAGAAATCAGAATGCACAAGCTTTTTGACAAATGATTGTTACTTGCGTTTTTGTTTGAGGTCAGCATTTAAGATAGCTACCTTACAAATTTAAGTTAATTTCACAACTGAAGCTTCAAGTTAATTCATTAATGAAAGTAAAGTTTGATTGTTCATTGTCACTGCCAAGGCCAAGAGTTTCTGCTTTAGGCTCAATCGGAAATCTGGCACTAAATACAGTCAAAATTGCACTAGCTTTCTGATATACCTCAAACCCTACTAAGCATGCATGTTGTAGTTTGGAGCTCTGAATAGTGATCATTGAGGCTCCAACTTCTTACCATTACATGGCTGACCAAGAATCTCTCCCGTTCTTATCACCTGTCATTGGCACATGTTGGAAGGATTTGCAAGTTGATACTGAACCTGTTTAACCATAGTATGAACACAATGGCCATCATGTCTTAGTGTGGGACTTGAACTTGAAGCTTCTAGATGCTAGTCACTGCACAACAAGACCTCTTAGCCACAGAATACTCAACCACAACCACAACAATAAAAACATATCAACTTCATTATGTTTGGCATCTAAACACAAACTAATTGTGTTTGAGGTTTTTCATTGGTCTTTGAGGGATCTCGGTCTTCTGCTGAAACTCGACATTTAGTGCCTGAAAATGCCAACTAGCTGTTGGTTTGAAATCTTTGCTAGACTCGGCTTCCTTAAGTATATACATACACATTGCATTTCTAGTGATGGTGTGCCCATTTTGGTAACTTTCAAGGATCCAGTCCGATACATGCTTCAACAGCATTTGGTACTTGGGTACCGTGTTCCACCTTCTTCCATTCTTTCACCAGCTTTTCATCATAAATTCCCTTGGAGCAGCATAAATATTTGCTGAGTTAGCAAATGTTACAGTTTTTGGCTGGAAACTAGCTATATGCTTCATTCTGCTTTCTGGAGGATGCATTTCTATTTATTGGTTACAATGTCACACGTAGTCTGCTCTGAGGGCGTCTTGTATTTAGTTTTGGAAAGTATAGGCTAAAACATGATTTTTGGAGATGAAAATTGAGTTGAATTTTCATACATGTTACCATTCATGCTATCTGTCCAAAGCAGTATTAAAGTATCACTTTAATACTTTATACTTTTATACTTTACTCGTAACTAGTTTTAGTGCAAGGAATGATTTAAGTAAGAAATCTGACTATTACTTTAAAAGACAGATGATAACAAAGTTAGTACCAATACACAAAACTTCCAGGTAACAAATTAACTGCACTGGTCCTTCCAGGAAGAAACTCCATATTCATTCCACATTCACAAATGTGAATTAGCAATACATTAATTTAGGTAGTGTGTTAGCACAGTCAAGGAAATGGATTAATGCCCATCATGAGAAACTATTTTGGTCTACTCTCATGAACCTGTAATGTACCTACAATTCTATAATTTCAGTATTTTGGACCATCAGATGTAATCAGGATGAGAAAATGGACTTATGTAGAGATGAAGAACTTTGAATAAAAAAAGTTTCATTTTAGAGTGTTTACTGGAAAACAAAAAGCTATAGTTTGAAATGACAACGCACATTGACTACTCAATTTTAACAGGGTCCATTGCTGCAATTATAACAATATTGATTACTTCTGGGCTAATTGCTGACAATTAAATCTTGCCAAGTATGTACAGCAGTTTCTGCTTGAACACTTAAGATGCTATATGTGCTATAATTAAGTTGTCATTATTGGCATAGAGATTACTAAAATATCATTGAACATTAATTAACATGATGAAGTAAGTTGTATTCACAATGTATAAACTTGCAAGAACATTGGTTGGATAAAGAGAAGCAATGGTCATCAACAACACTTGGAAAATATTTTGAGTCATTTGATTGGTTTGGTTTTTACATTATCAGTAAAATGTACTTAGGAATACGAAATCTAAACTACAGTGAAGAGAAAGAAATATGCATGCATCTGTGACATTTAAAGTGCAATTAGTTATGCAAATTGCATAAATTGTATTTACAATGTCACAAAAGATGCATGTTGTCTTTTGCATATGGAATGCACTTCCCTTACCACCACACCCAGATACTGTACAAAGAATTTCATTCTTTAGTTTAAATAGAAAATGTCAAGTTCTGCAAAATAAATAGTAGAGAAAGATTTATATTGAAAAACATTGAAGCTTAGCATCATACCGCTCAGGAATGGAAATAATGAAGAATAAAGAAATTAAAATTCAAAACTGAGAACACAAAAGAAACAAGCAGCTGAAACAGGTCAAACTGCTCCAAAAAGCTAAAGGTGGTGGCTTGTTATCAAGAACAGAAATTGCTGAAGAAATTCAGCAGTCTGGCAGAACTGTGAGAAGAA
Source organism: Ginglymostoma cirratum (assembly GCA_024137785.1). NCBI lineage: Eukaryota > Metazoa > Chordata > Chondrichthyes > Orectolobiformes > Ginglymostomatidae > Ginglymostoma > Ginglymostoma cirratum. The sequence goes on along the minus strand of JAHRHZ010000030.1, from coordinate 5,752,689 downwards.
AGCAAAGTTAACAGAGTCTGGTGCTCCTATGATGCTGCTTGGCTTGCTGTGTTCATCCAGCTCTACACCTTGTTATCTCAGAGTCTGGTGAATCTTCACTAGAACTATTTTCAATGGCCATTGCTATTCTTTATCCAACTAATAATCAGAATTGTTGAAAGAGTCACTGCACTCGAAATGTTAACACTGCTTTCTTCCCAAAGACGCTGCTAGGCCCGTTGAGTTTCTCCAGCAATTTCTGTGGTTTCAGATTTCCAGTATTCACGGCTATTTGATTAATATTGCTTTACTGTGTTGAATGTTCCTACATTTGGGAAACCTACAAAGAAAGTAACATTTACAACGCAAAATCACCAAGAAAATCTTAATGGCACTTCATATAGAATTGGATACATTTGGAAACTATTTCTCAGCATGATCTATTCTTGTGAACTACTCAAACTACTCTAAACGCTTTCTTTACTACCCCTTCTAATTATGTTGCAACTCTCAAGAACAATATACCTGAGCCCCTAAGTTTGAAACACTACCCAGGGCCGTATCATTAACTGTGCAAGTCTTGCCCTTGTTTGTCTTATTAAACTGCAATAACTCACATTTATCTATATTAAATCTATCTGCCATTCCTAAGCTCATTGACCCAATAGGTCAAGATCCCATTGTAATCTGAGATAACCTTCTTTCACTATAACACCAATATGGATGTTATCTGCAAACTTACTAACCATGTCTCCTAAGTTCTCATTCAAATCCTGTTTTCTCAACTCCAAAATGGGCAATGTTCCAAGAAGGAGACTCTGAAGCTTATCTGGATGTGGGGCAATATTGGCCTTAAAAGACAGAGAAGAGCTTGCTTCTAATTGCACAAAATGGTGCCAGTTTATCCATCAAACCGCATCATGCTTTGACTCCAAATACATTAATGTAGCAGTAATACAACAGCAAAGAAAATCCTGCACTATGGACCCCACAACCTCATGGGATACCCTAGCCCATGTGCCTAAAAACCTCTGAATTGAGAACCATCATGTCTAATCACATGAACAACAGTGGCAAAACTTGCTAATTTGAGTAATTTTCATCCTCAAATTGAGGGACAGCCAATGAATTTTTTGTCTCTATAACTGATGTGCCAATTTTAACAGATGTATTTCTAGTATAATGAATGACCACTATGCGTGACATTGGTGACATACACATTTGGATGAAAAGCGTACATATATACTGATTCCTACACCATGGATAGCACTGAAGAATACAAGGTAACTGATCCAACAAGTGATGCTTCTGAAGTGGTTTAAACCAATTGGAACACTGCATCAAGATCTAATAATTTTTTTAAACATTCATTTCAATATTTTGTAGAAGTGTTTTAATATAATTATATAGGTTAAAAAGGCAAATTCAATTTTGTACTGATATATGTTTCATATCAAATGTTGGTTAGGCTGGGAGAGAAAAGTAATACATATGCATAACAAACAACTAGTACAACAAAGCTTTGCAAAAAGGAACAGGTAGTAGACTTACAATTTTTAATGTGGCGAATCATTAAAGCATAGAAGCACAATGACCTGAGGGCCAAGAGACTTTGCAAACAGTGGTCAAATCACAGTTCAGGTGATACACATTTACTGAAGGTAATTCAGAGAACAGACCAATTCACCTAAACTAGATACACTAAGATGAAAGTGCATACAGTTATGGAAAGGCCTTAAAGAACATAAAAACTAAATGCTTAAAGATAAACAGCACCGAAGTTTATTTTCAAGGTACCTAGGTTAAGAAAATGCATTTGCATTGGTGGGAATTACATTTAGAATCTAGTTTTAAAAATGCTTGTTCAAAAGATGATAAATACTTGAAATAAATAAAGAACTAAATTAGTGATGCTCACATTGTAGCTGAATGATAAATTGAATGATGAGACTGAATATTGGAGCAGCTACAATCAAAGCCATTCAATAAGATCATGGCTGATTTTTTGTGGGCTCAGACCCACTTACCCGCGCTCTCACCGTATCCCTTCTTTCCTTTATTGTTCAAAAAATCTACCTTAGCTTTAAAAACGTTTACTGAAGTAGCGTCAACTACTTCACTGGGCAAGGAATTCCAGAGATTAACAACCTCTGGGTGAAGAAGTTCCTTCTCAATTCAGTCCTAAATTTGCTCCGTCTAATCTTGAGGCCATGCCCTCTTGTCCTAGCTTCACCTGCCAGTGGAAACATCCTCTCTACTTCTATCTTATCTATTCCCTTAATAGTTTTATATGTTTCTAGAAGATCCCCCCTCAATCTTCTGAAGACAAGGCTTAATTATTTGTATTCATCTTCAACTAAAATGGCCAAAGTATTTAAATATTAGTCGCTAGACTATCATAGAATCCTTACAGTGCAGAAAGAGGCCATTTGGCCATTGAGTCTACACTGACCCTCCAAAGATCATTCCACACAGATTCAGACCCCCAACCTCCCACCCCCCATCCAATTCATGTAACCCTGTGTTTGCTAGGTGGATTAGCCACAGTTTGTACATCCCTGGACACTGGCAACTTACCATGGCCAATGCACCTAACCCGCACATCTCTGGGCTGTGGAAGGGAGCCAGAGCACCCAGTGGAAACCCACAGAGACACAGAGAATGTGTGCAGCTTGCAGAATCACTCAAGCCTGGAATCGAACCTGGATCCCTAGCATTGTGAGGCAGCACTGCTAACCACCAATCCACCATGCTGCCCTAAAACTCAACGGTTCACTGCCTTACAAGTCACCGACGTCCAAAGGCTTATTTTTTAGCACTTGAAATCAAGGTATTGCGCTTCCGTGTTTGTTCTGACCAAGTGTAAAGCTGTCCCAAGTAAACTAAGTCCTGTTATCAATCCATGGAATTTCTCTTGACCCCCACTCCCCGCCCTAACCAACTCACTCTTCTGGATTTCAATACTGACTAATTAATAATTAAATCCCTCATAGTCATTAACCAAAACCCATATGCCTCTAGTTCAAACGCTGAAATAAATGATATTAAAACATATAAATCTCACCTTGCATCACACTGGTCTTAGACCCATTTTTCACTGCCATAAATAGAATGTGAAATTTAATCATAATACCCTATCTTATTGCAGTTGGACTATTTACATATTATTTCAAAAAAATGTCCTGGACACACCTAACAAATTCCCCTACATCCAAACCCCTGGTATTAAGTGAGTCGCAGGCAATAAAGGGGAAGTTGAAACTACCCACCACAAGAACACTGTTGTTTTTCACATTTTTTTTTCATAATCTGTCCACATATCTGTTCCTCTGTCACCTGTGGCTGTTGGGAGAACTGTAGTACAATCCTATCAAAGTGATTACACCTTTGCTATTCCTGAGCTGTACCCATGTGCCCTCACTGGACGAATCATCTAAGATGTCCTCCTCAATATAGCTGTGACATTCTCCCTTGTCACTAATGCAGCTTCCCCACCTCTTACTTACCCCTCTATTTCAACTGAAAAATTTAAATCCCAGAACGTTAAGCAATCAATGTTGTTCTTCTCAACCAAGTCTTTGTAATAGCTACAACATCATACTAAACTGTATTACTCCAAGCCTTACCTGTCGTATTCCTCGCTTTAAAACAAATACACTTCAGACTGCCAGTCCTGTCCGTTCTTCCTCTTTATCTTACTAGCCTTAACCTCTGACTCTTCCTCAATCATTTTACTTGCTGACCAACTGCTCTGGGTCCCATCCCTCTGCCATGCTAGTGTAATCCCCCTCAGGATATTGGTATCCCTCCAATTTAGGTGGAACCCGTCTTTCTTGTACAGGTCTACTTAAAAACAAGGTTAGTTTATTGTCAAAGTTGTCAAGATTATTGTCAGAAGTTATTCATGCAAAATTAAGATTAACAACTAAGACAATCTATACAAAGATTAAAAACAGGTGAGGATTAGAAGATGAAAACAAGATCAGTCTGTATGATTGTTACAGACCTGTCACTTCATGGTATTTCTCTTTCTGAATGCAAGTGAAGTCAGATTCAGCAGCAGCAATTTTTTTTGTGTAGAATTACCAGTGTTTACCGTACAAGTGGACACAGGTCAACGGGATTTGGGAGGGAATGTAAGTTTATTATTTCTCGCTAGATTTGTGGTTATGGCACTTGATGATGGCTTGAATTTTTTTCACTAGAGTAGCAGCTTAATTTGTAATTGCCTTCTCCTTTTGCTACTTTGGCTGATGTGTACTGAGCGTTGGTGATGGAGGGAATGGGCAAACATCCCCACTTCTGACCTTATGGAGTGAAGGTCATTGATGAAGGTGGTTGGACTTAAGATACTATCCCTGGGGACATCCTGCAGAGATGTCCTAGAGCTGAGATGACTGACCTCCAACCAGTGGAGAGTTTGTCCTGATAACCATCGATTCTAGTTTTGCTGGAGCACCTTGATGTCACATTTGGTCAAATGCACCCTTGATGTTAAGGACTGTCATTCTCACCTCACCTCTGGAATTCAGCTCTTTGTCCATGTTTGAATCAAGGCTATAATGAGGTCACGAGCTGAGTGGCCCTAGCAGAATCCAAATTAGGCAGAGTAGATGATCCACTTTGGCCTGCTCCAGCATCTCTGATGCCAGTCTTCAACCGATTTTTGATGACAAAGAACAGTTAAAAGCTCCCAGTGCTGCAAAAGCTATGGGACCGTGAAAACATTCCAGCAAGACTTGTTCCAGAACCAGCTGTGTCCTGTTCTAAGTGACATTGGCATCTATCTGACAATGTAGAAAATTGCCCAGCTGTGTTTTCACCACAAAAAGCACAAATGTATACCAGTCAATTACAAACTGCTCTCGATCAAAGTGATGAAAGGATTTGTCAACAGTTCTACCAAACAGCATTTACAAAGAAATAACCCACTCACTGATGGTCAGTTTGGGTTCTACCAGAGTCACTCATTGCTTGACCTCCATACAGCTTCAGTCCAAACAGATCAAAAAAAAACGCTGATCTCCAGAGGGGCAATGAGAGGAATAGTCCTTGACTCGAAGGGCACATTTGACCAAAGAACGATTTGAAGGAACCCTAGCAAACCTGGAATCAATAGAAATTGGAGCAAAATTGCTCTGAGGGCTGTAATCATACCTAGCACAAGGAAGATGGTTATGGTTGTGGTTATTAGAGGTCTATCATATCAGTCCATGGAAATCACTGCGATTCCTCAGGTTAGCGTTATAGGCCCAAATATCTTCAGCTATTTCATGAATGGCTTTCCCTCCATCATAAGGTCAAAAGTGGGGATGCTCCCAGATGATTGCACAACGTTCAGCATCATTCATAACTTAAGGTACTGAAGCAATCTGCATCCATATAAAGCAAGACCTGGACAATATCCTGGCTTGGGTTGATAAGTACCAAGTAATATCTGTACTATCGAAGTGCCAGACAACAACCACCTCTAATAAGACAGGATCTAACCTTTACCCCTAGACAAACAAAGGCAAGAATATAGCCGAATGCCCCACTATTAATATCCTGAGAGTTGTCCGTTGACTAAAAACTTAATTGAACTAACTACCTAAACATTGTGGCTAACAATGCGAGAGGCTAGGAATTCTGCAATGAAAGAGTCATCTCATCTCTCTTGTCAAAGAAGTGAGCATCTAGAAGGCACAAGTCAGATGTGAGATGTAATACTGGTCTACAAATGTTGCAGCTTCAAAAGCATTCAAGTAGTTTACTCCATTCAGGAAATAATAGCCTGACCGGTATCCCATCCACACATTCGTAATTCAATCCCTTCACCAAAACAGTGGCAGCTATGTGTGCTATCTACAAAACGTACAGTACTAACTCACCAAGCCTCCTTTAATAGCGATACCTAAACCTGAAATCTCTACCACATATAAAGGTTAAGGACAACAGATCCAAAGGACCACCACCACATGCAAGTTCCCCTCCAAGCCACAAATCAATGTGACTTGGAACTATAATGCACTTCCTTCACAATCATTGAGTGAAATCCTGAAACTTTGATAGTACTGTGGAGGTTCCTACACTGCAAAGACTGCAGCAGTTCAACGCAAGAGCTCACCATCATCTTCTCCATGGCTACTGCAGATTGAAATAAGTCCAGAGGGAGAGGGATATAGTGATTGTATCCCATCAAGTCATCCTTTATTTACACAGATATACTATTTGACACGGGTCTGGCTTCCACAGAGCCAGCCACTTCCTCAGTGAACAGAGCCTTCACTTTAAAGTTTTGGAGAAGACTTGTAGTTCAGGTTGTGAATGGGGCTGTTGATTTATTCACTGAGCTGGTAGGTTGGCTTGCAGATGTTTTGTCACCATATTAGGTAACATCAATGCGCCACCGATAGTGTTGTTGGTCTGTCCTGTTTGTTATTTACGTGGTCCAGTTTGATGTGGTGGTTGGCCTCATTTCCGGTTCTGCCATGAAGCAAACTTTTAACCATATCACCCCAGGTACAGGAAGATCAGAATTAACTTGGTGCAAAGTCTTTTCCCAATTAGCAACCATGCTGGAGCTATCTTGTAGTTCTATTAGAGGTAGTCAAATAGGAACCTGGACAGTTTGGTATCAAGTGAAACTGCAGGCTGTTTCTTTAAGCCTGCCTTCAAAGTTTGGACTGCTCTTTCCATCAGACGATTGGACAATGGATGGAGCTGAACCTATATGCCGAATGCCATTCGACTTTAGGAAGTACTTGAATTCTCAGCTGGGATAACGGCCCATTGTCTGCAACCAACACTTCCAGGAGCCCGTGCATTGCAAAAGATGCTCGCAGCTTTTCTATCGTCATCCGCATATTTGACAAATGAAATCTATGTCCATCTAACTGCTTTGAGTGTGCATCCACAATGACAAAGAGTGTTGAGCCCATGAAAGGGCCAGCATATTCAACATGTAACCAAATCCAGTGTTTACATTGGAGCTATGGCAGATGTTAATCCTGTATTTTTCCATTTTCTACCTGCCTCGCTTATTGAATAAAGGAATTGCATTCACTATTTTCCACTCTTATTCAACATTCAATCTTTTTACATTAAGACTGATGCAGCATCTATCTCACCAGCCATTACTTTTAAGATTGCAAGATGAAATCCGCTATCACAGAAGCTGTGAATGCTGGGTCACTGGACTATATTCAAGAAATGAATTGATACATTTTTGGGTATTATAGGCATTAAAGGGTATGGAGATGTAACAGGAGTATGATATTGAGCTAGAGAATCAGCCATGATCATACTAGTTAACTACGCAGGCACAAAAGGAGTGAAAGGTCTATTCCTGCTCTTACTTCACCTTTTAATGATCATAATTTTCAAGTTTCCTCCCTCCTCTCCATTTCCTGATTTAGTTATTTCTGACACATGAACTGTATACTTTACAAGACATGCAAAACAACTGTTCAACTCATCTGTAATCTCAATTTTTTAATTATCTGTCCTACACACAATTCCTTTGGGTTAAGCATGCACTTCGTTCAATGTTTACTTCTTTGAAAGACTTCCAGAAACTCTTATGTTTTTATATGTCTGGCTAGCTTTCTCTCCTACTTTATTTCCTTTCTTCCTTAATATTTTCATCAATCTTAGTTGTTTTTTAAACTGTTAAATTTCCGATCTGCCACTGTTGTACAATAATGTTATTTTCTTGAAGTCTGAACTAATCTTTAACTCTTTAGCTCATTACTGGTAGTCGATCCTCTCCTTGGGATTTTTCTCTCATTGGAAAGTATCCATTCTAGGTATTCAGACATATCCCACAAATGACTCATCTATTTCTATTGGCCTACCCTTTAACGTAATTTATCAGTTCACTTTAGATAAATCTGCATTCATCCCCTATTAATTGCCCTAGCAACTTTAAAATACTGTCTGAATCCACTCTCCCTCAAACTGAATACAAAATTCAATCATATTATGATTGTTGTTACATACGGGCACTTTCACTTTGAGGTTATTCCTTAAAATTCTACTTCTCTGCACAATACCAAATCTCGTATAACCTGCTCTCAGATCAGCTCTAAAATACGCTGACCAAGAAACTATGCCTAAAGCATTCTGTGAACTCCTCTTCTAGGCTACCTTTGCCCATTTGATTTTACCAGCCTATAATGAAGTAAGAAACAAGCAGAAATAATCTTGAACTTTACATTCCATCCTATGCATGGTTACTGCTAGGGGCCTGTATACCTTTTCAACAAACGTCTTCTTGCCTTTACCTTTTATCAAACTGAACCATTTCCTAGTTTCTTGAACTTTAATCAATCCCTCTCTGTTGCACTTATACAATAATTAACAGTACCACCTCTCCCACATTTTCTTAGCTTATAGTCCTTCCTAAATGTCATGTACTCTTCCAATATGCAGGTCTCCAACGATAGCAAACTTTGTTTTGACCAGCACCTTATGACCTGCACGCACACTAGCAAAAATTACATACCTCAAATACAGCAAAATTTAATGTATTATTCTGTCCAATTATATTTTAGTTTACTTACCTCAATGTAAATATAGTTGTTCAATTGAATGGCCATACACAATATCAGCAGTTGATTCAATTTCAAGTCAATTTCTCCTCAAATCCTGCAATCTATTGCGATGCCCAAGTAGTCAGTTGAGGGTGCAAGTGAGAAGGCTCTCTGCTAGTTAAGTTTTATTTAAATAGTAATGCAACTTTGCCCTAAGTGTTTTAGGCTGTACTTAAAGTATAATAGTGATGTATATATTCCTGCAGTACATTTCTATTCCTTGGGGTGTGTTTATATATTATGTACACCCCTTGATGATCCAGAATATTTGGTCCTATAGGTGCCAGATAATTAAAAAGCTCACTGTATGTCATTCTGCTGTCATATCTTTGTGGCGACTACTGCTGTTTACAGTATTAATTCAGCTGTTTTGCTCTAAATGCTATGTGCATTCAGATGGTCTTTAGTTTGTCCTTCATTATCTTTGTAACCTCTAACCTTATCTGCTGATTTAGAAGTGTGTACTCTCCATCCCATCCTACCACAGTCAGTTTTTCATTTCCTATATAATTCCTTTCTCTCGAGTTGTCTCTATTCATTGATTTACTACATCTTCCAAATTTGATCCCTTACATCCACTGTTGAGTTTCAAACTCTCACCTCTCTAGTGCAGCTTGCCAGAGGACTGATCTCAGCATGGGTTGTGGAGACCGTTCCAACGGTAGATTCATTCCACCATACTGGTGCCGGTTCCCCTCAAATCAGAACTACTTCTCCCACAATCTTTTTGAGCCCCATGCCCATTTCTCTAATTTTATTTGCCTATTGCCAATTTGCTCATAGCTCAGGTGATAATCCAGATATTGCCACCTTTGTGGTTCTGTTTTATAATCTGGTGCGCAGCTCCTTATGCTATGCAAAACATTTTTCCTCGTCATACCTATGTCATTAGTAGCTACACGAATATCAACAACTGCCCAGACTAACGCAAGTTCCTCTCTAGCCCCAGTGTCCTGAACTCTCACATGGGGAAAGCAACAGAATTTTCTGGACTCTCATTCTTTGCTACAGAAAACAGTTGAAATCCCCCTCTCTGTACCTATCCCCTCTACTACCCCTACATTCCTCTTGGCTCCCCTAACTTGAATGGCTTCTGACAGTACAATACTCTAGTCAGTTAGCTCAGTCACCCTACAGCCCTCACTCATCCAAACAAGTTAAAAGTGCCTGAGGGATAATTGGGAAATTTTAGGCTCCTCCACCTCCTGAATCCCAATATCTGCCTTCATTCAGAGCCATATCAGCCTTCCAGTGACTACTGACTAAATAAGACCTTAAACTCAGGGTTGGGGCCAGCTCCTGTACTAAAACATCCAAGTAACATTTCTGCTCCCTGACGCATCCCAGTGTCTTCAGCTTGGCATCCAGCTCAAACTTTGCACCAAAGTTCCTAGAGCTGCAGACAATAGGAACATACGTATTTGCCATCGATCACATCGATACACAGAATAAGTGGCTGGTGAGGATGCCATGTGGGTGCATTTTAATTGAAATGAGCCCCTCAGAAAATTTATGTACAAAGGTTGACCTTAATGTTTTGCCTACAACTCCAGTATCAAAAATTTGACTGTTACATGTGTATACGCAGTAAATTATGAGACTGAAAATAAAAACAGAAAATGATGGAAATACTCAGCCCGTACCTAGTCAGAAAGGAACATAGTTAGCAATTCAAGTCAGTGACCCTTGGCCTAATAACTGGGAATGCTGAGAAACAAATTATGGTGAAAAAACCGAATGTTTAAAAAACGTTTTAAAAGTTACTTTGCTTAACCCTCTTTCGATTAACCAACGTATACTTTCATTCAATTATTTTCATTTTAAGGTTTTTGTCAGCTACCCACCATTTAAAAATACATTTTAATTGTATCACTACTAGTGTACATGCTCCCAAGTGTCAGCAGGCACAACATATTTGGTCAGGCTGGAAAATGGAGTGGAAGATATGGGGGAAAAGGAGAAAAATCAGTCTTTGATAGAGTGGAAGGCAGAAGAGGCTGAACGACAAAAGGGACAATAGTGAAGAAAAATTGTAATAGGCTAAGAATAGGAAGAAAACAGGTGTCTAGATAAGTGTTATAATTGGGAAAGCAGAATCACCATAAAAAACCCACCAAAATAAGGCCAGTAATATGATTTGATCATAAAAACTGTTACATCACTTACCACTTCTAATACTGACCAAAAGACCAACCGGAAACATTAACTTTGTTCCCATGCCCACAATGCTGCCAAACATGCCAATTATTTCCATTTTTTGTTAACATTGAATGATCAAACCGAACAATTTAAATAAATTACTTTTGGCATAACATCTACAAATGGAATATATCCGTCCATGCTATTCAATTGGACTTATGTACATTAGTGCGCTTCGCTGGAAGGGAGGAAACGAGCAGAAATCATTTGGATAGCGCTCCTTCAAAAAAAAAAAGGATCTTTGGCAATCCTATTCTGACTTAACTGTCCTTTTTTTGGCACAAGTTTACATCAAACAGTAAAGAAGACCTCTCGACCAAATGAATTCAAGCCCACCAAATTTGAGAACAGAGTCAATGCGACTTGTGTGTGGAAACTACAGCAACCAGATAAAATGCATTTGAGCAAAAAGAGCAAGGAAGATCACAAGTAGTCATTGTAGTTTGATGGCTCATTTAAATTGTGCTTTACCATGCTAAGAATTCATTCTCATTCCCAATACCTTGTTTTGTGCACAGCTGTTTAAAGATTTTTTTTTTTTAGAAAGACAATTTGAAGTAGTAGTGTTCAATATAACATTGTTCCAGAGTGATTATAGCACGCATGGTCTGTAGTAACTCTTTAGGTTAACTATAACTAGAACGAAATGTTAACTGACAGATTTAGAAATATCTGTAGTTGCATTCCCAACTGGCAGTTCTCAATCGACTGCATATATTCCTAATAATACTTAACATATCACTAATAAATTTATCAGAAGGAAAGAAGTTAACAAAAAAAAAGTTCTGTTAATACAGAATACTAAAGTTCTAAAAGAAACTACAAGTAATTAAATAGGCATTCAGCATCAAGAGAATATGGTAGAATAGGTCTTAAAATTAACATAGTTGTCTGAAGGGCCAATTAAAAGTTTTGGATTGATCTGCACTGAACCTGAACATGTTAGTCAAAGGACCCAGGTAATAATGGAAAGTTTAACTGATGATCAACTGGGCCCAGAAGCTCGTTTGTGACCATTATGAAACTAAAATGCTGCTCGTCTTTTCCAGTTTCCACAAGATTTCAAAATCTCACGGCGTATATTCAGGGACATAGGCCGCGCACACAGGAAAAGTTCAATAAATTACCACCCAATTACCCCAGGTATTGGGACCATCTCAGCAGAGAGTAGACGGCTGCCCAGCATACTTGCTAACATTTCGAATTGTGCAAAGTTAAAAAAGGTCTATTCTGACTCTGAAGGAATCAAAACAAGAAGGGCTTGTTTAATGAGACAAATGCCCTTGGACATCAAGCCCCCTTTAACATTTTGACTGGTTCAAGATAAACAGCCTTCAAGACAACTGTGCTGCAGGTTGGATTTACAATGTGTCTTAGCACCAAGACCACAATACAGAACTATGTTTACAGTCGAGGACTTGATAATCGGGAACTTCTTAAGCAAAAGGGTGAGAAATTCAGTGAAGGCAGTGTTTAAACCAATGCATAAACAAACTGAAGTCACATTTTATTCTTAATTTTCATAAACATGACAACATATCACTGGGTAGGGCAGAATTTCTTGCCCATCCCTAATTGCCCTTGAGAACATAGTGGTATGGTACCACTTGTGAAATAGTAAATTACTTTACCATTTCTCAAATTTTTGCGTAAAGTGGTCAAATTGCTCACAGAGACAAATTACAAAATGGTGTTTCCATTCCAATTTAATACACACAAACATACATAAAACCAATTATCTGGTCAATTTTTGCAGTTTTATAGAACCAAGAGGCATCAACAAGTAAGAAAATGTAAATTTTTTTTCTATTCTGTAATCGCTTATTACATAAATATCCAATATTAGTAAAATTCCATTCATGGCTACAAACGATAATATGGTGAGCTGCACTTGCTTGGATTCAGCTTCTAATGGAAATGCAATTAATATTTTCTTAAACCTTAGCAATGTCTTCAACATCCTTACCTTAAGTTACTGCAAAAATACAAAGTAAGTTACCGTTTTACTGAGGGGACATTTATTTATAATCAAATAATTGTCTGGATTGGAGAAGTATCCACAAAAGTGATGAAGGTATATGACTGTTTATATCATTAGCCAAGACCTCACCACTTTGTTCAAACCAGCATATAAACAACTCCAGGGACAGGCTCCAAAATGGTGAAAAGCTATACTTAGATTGGCAAAAGGATTAGGAATGGGAATATTTATGGTGGCCTCAAGTTTCATGGTATTGTCTTATAAAGAAAGATTATTCAACAACATTCATAGGCAAATCAGCAAATCTAGGCAAAACACTTCTTCCTTCAATAAATCACATAACAATAAACTGTTTGAATAGTAATTAAGTTTTCCAGAAATGGTAATATTCAGGAATGTTACTAGTTTTTCAAACAGCAACAGACTGCTTTTCAATTGGTTTGACACAGCAGCCATGACAATTAAGCTGTAAAACGTTTACGCTTTAAACCTTCAAATTTTCTTTACAAGATAATTTTACTTGCATTCTTACAAAAAGTTTCAAATCCAATGTCACAGAATAGATTACCACACTTAGGGAAGAACTGCAATTACTGTATTCTACCACCATCTTTTTAATTTAACTGAAGAGATAAATGCACTCACCAAGTTTGGATGTTAGGGCATCCAAGCCCACTAGTAGCGCTGGAATTTGTTCGAGCTGTTCCTGTAGCTCAGATAACTGGTTCCGTCTTTTCTCCCAGTACGCTGACAGGACCACGATTTTGCCATCTACAACCTGCAAATGGTGAAGCAGTTGTTCAATTCACATGAAAATACATTTAAAACTATGCAACAATTCAACAACAGTCTACTTGAAATTCAAATTACCTTACAAAATTCAGTAGTTTTGAATTCCTTAATTTACTGTGACATAAGACTATTTACTACAAATTATATTATTCAGACTCTTGTTAGCACAGAAAAATGATCAGAAATAGAATGTTAAGTAACGATAGTCCAGTGATGCTGAAAGTTACCCCCCGGAGGTTGTTATATCCCATGTTTACATTTATCCTATAAGCAGAATATAGGGAATTAGGACATCAATTATAAAGTAGCATCCTCAAAAGGATTATATCAGTACCATGTGCTACAGAGAGTCAAAATAAGAAATAAATAGTTGCAGAATACTGCAGAGAGGGGGGGATTCTGGGACATTGGGACCAGTACTGGGGAAAGGGAGGGGGGGGGGGAAAACGATACAAACAAGCTGGGCTGCATTTAGGCAGAACCTGGACCAATATCTTTGGGGTGGTGGTAGGAGGAGGTGCTGTTTGCAAGTATTGCTGGGGAGAATTTAAATTAGAACTGCGATGGGTGGGAACCTCAACAGGAAGACAGAGGAGGGTGAAACAACTATTGAAACAAAAAAAATAAAAAAAACAGGTGAGCAGCAAAAATTAGAAGGTGGAAAAATATGGGAGAAAAACAAGTGGTAATCACAGTACAAAATAAAACTAAAAATTGACTAAGGTTAAAAAGACAAAGCTAAAACCTGTGGCACATTCACAACAAGGTAAATAAATTAGCAGGGCATATTTAAGATATAACAGTTACGATATAGCTGCAATTAAGACGACAAGGCTGCAGAGTGACCAAGGATGTGAACTGAACATCTGGGGCTATTCATTATTTTGGAAGGACAGGCAAATAGGGAAAATAAGTAGGGTAGCATTGCAAGCAAGAGAGGGAATCAATGCAAGAGTGAGGAAGGATACTGGTTTGGAAAATCATGATATTGAATGCGTGTGGATAGAGATAAGAAATACCCAAGGGACAGAAAACATTTTTGAGATTGTCCATAGGCCTCCAAACAGAAGCAGAGATGCAAGGGAAAGCATTAAGCAAGAAATCAGAGACGCGTGCAATAAAGGAAGGATTAGACAAACCAAACAAGAAATGATATTATCGAAGAGGAATTCCTGGAGTGAGTGTGATTTTTTTAGACCAATACTTTGGAGAACAAACCATCCAACAGATTATTCTAGACTGGGTACTCTACAATAAGAGACGTTTCATTAATAATCATTGAGCAGGTTGCCCCAGGGAAAAGCAGCCATAATGTCAGAATTTTTCTTTAAGATGGAGAATGAAGTCATTGAATCCAAAACAAAGGCCCTGAATTTAAATAATGGGAGCTACAAGGGTATGAGGCATGAATTGCCAAGCATGGGATAGGGAATTTTACTAAAAAGGGGTCAATAATGGATAGGCAAACGCTAATATTTTAGTTCCACCAAGATGACACAAAATTGCCAGGAAAAGCAGCAAGGCTGAGGATTGGGTGCATTTTAGAATTGAGTTAAGGAGAACAAAAAAAAATTGATCAGGGGGGAGTAAAATTGCAGCAAACATTAAAAGTGATTGTAAAAGTTTTTATATACGTGCAAAGAGAAAGAGATAAAAATCTTACAATCAGAAGCTGAAGAATTATAAAATGGAATGAAGAAATGGCAGAAGGATTGAACACATTTTTGTTGTGTTTTAACACAAGAGGACACCAATAACCTCCCAGAACCATTACGGAAACAGGGGTCAACTGTGAGGACAGAACTGAAAATCAGGATTAGTAAGGCAACTATGGACATGGCCCTGAAATATCAGATGCATTGATTGTCATCTTCCAAAATTCTATATACTGTGGAGCACCTTCTATAGGTCGTAGGGTTGCAAATGTAACTCCACTATTTAAAAAGGGATGGAGAGCGAGAGCGAGAGTCTATTATAAAGGATTTGATAACAATATTTGGAAAACATTAGAGACTGGACAAAGCCAGCATGGGTTTATGAAAGGCAAATCACGCTTAACATCTAAATAAAAACTGGAAGAACTGCGGATGCTGTAAATCAGGAACAAAAACAAAATTGCTGGAAAAGCCCAGCAGGTCTGGCAGCATCTGTGAAGGAAAAACAGAGTTAATGTTTCAGGTCCGGTGACCCTTCCTCAGAACGCTTACTTGAGCTTTGTAAAAAATGTACTTAGTAGAATAGTATCACAGAATCATAGAAACCCTACACAGTGTGGAATCAGGCCCTTCAGCCCAACAAGTCCACACCGAGCATCCCACCCAGACCCATCCCCCTATAACCCATCTAATCTACACATCCCTGAACACTATGGGCAATTTAGCACGGCCAATCTACCTAGCCTACACATCTTTGGACTGTGGGAGGAAACCAGAGTGTCTGGAGGAAACCCACGCCAACAAGGGGAGAACGTGCAAACTCCACACAGACAGTCACCCGAGGGTGGACTCGAACCTAGGTCCCTGGCACTGAGGCAGCAGTGCTAACCACTGAGCCACCGTGCTGCCCAAATAGACAGTGGAAAAACTAGTTGATGGGGTGCATTTGGTTCATCAGAAGGCTTTTGACAAGAACCTACATAAGAAGTTAGAAGACAAAACCAAAGCACATGGGAGAGAGGATAATACATTGGTATGGATTGAGAATTGGTTGACAGGCAGGAAACAGAGTGGGAGTAAATGGGTCTTTTTCTGAGCGACAGGCTGTGACTGGTAGGGTACTGCAAGGATCAGTGCTGGGCTCGAGCTATTCACAAGGGAACCATTTGCAAACTTTCAATCCCACCCAGATTTGTGTTGGAGAGCTGTGAGGATGATGCAACAAAGCTTCAATCTGATTTGGACAAATTGTGACAGCGGGCAAACACACTGATGCAGGATAATGAGGTTAAATGTGAAGTTATACATTTCAGAATGAAAAACAGAAATACTATTATTAAATGGAGATTATTTCGGGAAATGTGGATGTACAAAGGGCTCTGGGTGAGCCTAGGTCAATGAAAGCAGACAGACAGGTGCAAGCAAATTAGAAGGCAAATGATATAATTGCCTTCATTGCAAGAGGATTTCAGTTCAGAAGTAGGGATATCTTACTGCAGTTTTACAGGGTCCTGGTAACACCACACCTACAATATTGTGGAGTTTTGGCTCCCTACCAAAGGAAGGGTACATGTGTCATACAGGGAATGCAGCAGAGGTTCACTAGGTTGATACCAGGGTTGCAGGACTGTCCTGTGAGGACAGATTGGTTTGACTGGGCCTGTTTTCACTATAGTTAAGTACGATAAAAAAAAGTTACGATTTAAGTGTATAAAAGTCTAACAGAGATGGACAGACTAGATGCAGGGAGGATGTTTTCCCTGGCTCAGAACCAGGGTTTTACAGTCTCAATACAGGGTAGGCCATTTAGGACTGAGTTGAGGAAGTCATTGAATATATTCAGAGATACATACATCTTTAGATTTTAAAAGCCTTAAGGGATACAGGGACAAAGTGGGAATACCACATTGATACACAGGATCGGCCACAATCATATAGAATGGCGGAGCAGGGTTAAGGGGTCAAATGGACTATTCTTGCTTCTAGTTTATATCTCTCTGAATAAGGTTGGCAAACACATGCTTAAGACCAAAGTTGATACAGTAGCTCATGCAGACATCCTACTCATCAGAATCCTGAAGAATGTATACTTGGATCATTGGAAATATATGATACAAGCGATAACCGTAGAATCAACTGCATATGAGTCATTCATCCTTGGCACTAGTAAATTCACGTTGAAAGGCAAATGTTACAATTCTCCATGAAGGATTTCAAGCGGTGGTCATAAATGGACTAGCAACAGGATTACCAGCATGCTTGGAACTCAGCATTGTGATGATTTACAAAAAAACACATTACCATTCATAGCAGAAGAAGCAAAAATGCTCCCAGTGAATCAATCCAGGACTTGCAATAATTATAGCAAAACAGATTTGATGCCGTAGGAAATTTCTAAACCACATGAGCTCTGAGAATACTTAATTCCATCAATTAATCTCTCAGAAAGCCTGGTGTTCGCAGCTCAAGAGCAAGCTGGACAACATGAAACATAACAGTATCATCTGCCATATTCATCAACCCAGACTGATGCAGATCTATCACATACATGCTAAAGAACAACAGTATAATCAGCGTCATGAGTCCAAAAATCCCACAAGTCATTATTTAAAGAAACATCCAAACAAAATTTCAGAGGTATCTCGGGATATTTTAACTTCCTTGCATCAAACATCCAAATTTTTCCAACAAAGCATCATCACCAGCAGAGCTCTATGGAAATAAGAAACCCCATATTTATGGCAGGAGGACTAATAGCACTGGTTTCAATCACTCAAACATCAGCAGAAACTGTATCAAATTTCATGGCTGTCTTCTTTTTAGGGGTCATAACACTCGACGGTACATCTCAGAGCATATCATGCAAGATGATAAACTAATTACTGCCATGTTAGAGACCAATGAAAGCACAACCAAATTACATCAAAAGAGCACAAAGTGTTTGCACTGGTATTCAGTTTTAGAACCCTTGGTGACTTTTCATCAGTTTACTTCTATCGATTTTGGTTTGGAATTGAGAATTGAGCACTGAGAATGACTTAGAAAGACTTAGAAACTTTGGGACAGTTTGTGGTAAAAAGGGAAAGAACAGACCATAAAAGCTTTCATTTGTTTGTGGAGCCAGGTCTGGAGGCTAATTGCAAGCTAAGTCAAAATCAAAACGGTTCCTACAGATACAATAATCCCAGAAAGAGCACTGGTCAGAGAGTGGCAGTGGTTAGCACTGCTGCCTCAGTGCCAGGGTGCCGGGTTCAATTTCAGCCTCAGGCAACGGTCTATGTCAAGTTTGTACATTCTCCCTGTAACAGTGTGATTTCCTCCCACAGTCCAAGTACAAGTTAGGTGGATAAACCATGCTAAATTGCCCATAGTGTCCAGGCACGTGCAGGCTAGGTGGATTAGCCATGGGAAATGCAGGGTTAGAGAGACAGGATCGGGGGTGTAGTCTGGGTGAGATGATCTTCGAGGTTCAATGGGCCGAATGGCCTGCTTCCAGACTGTAGTGATTCCATGACTGCGTTCAAACAGATAGCAGAAGTTGCCTATTAACGAGTAGCTGGGAATTAGAAGACACCCCAGGTTCAAGATGATGTCAGATGTGTAATAAGAATTGAGGCCTTGGGAATAAGACATCCAGGCTATCAGGACAGAACCAGGGTCGTGTTTGAACTGCGTTTTCTGCAGATGAGCTTAGCTACTGATAACACAGTATCACGATTTGAAGCCGCCTTGCCTAATCTCTCTCAAACTTTGAGGCCCAGATAGTAGAAAGTTGCATTAGAATTATTACTATCTTTACCTCAGTGAACTGAAAAGGTGATCCTGATCAGCTGTTCCAGAAAAGCAACCAAGGGGTCCACATCTATGAAACAATCTCCATGAAAGCCACTTAAGTGATCGGGCCAGTTTTGTTATTTTCTTTTATCTATCCCTTAACTGCCTGTCTGTCTTGTGTGAATGGGGGCTAAAAGCAAATGTTTTGCATTTAAAGCATAGACATTAATCTGATTAAATTGTTTATTTTATTCTCTGCTAAAGTTAATGCGCATCTAATAAACTGTAAAGTCTTTTGTTAGAGATACAAAACTGGTGTGGGATTGGTTGTTTTAAAATCTGGTTAGAAATATTGGAATAATAGGGGTCTTGGATAGTTTAAAGGCTGATTTGATTGGGCTGTGTCGTCACAAGATTCCATACATATTTTTCCAGCATGTTCTGTGTTTGTTCCATACTTTTAAGTTTGATGAACAATTTATCGTGGAAACCAGTCACAAACCATTGGAAATGATTTGGCACTACCTAAATTACGACAATGTCTTGTAAAAGGACAGGATTTAACTGCTTTGAATCTGATGCCAAAACAATTACTTGAGACACACTGAGCAGATCAGATTCCAATAAGAATGCAGAAATTCATCTAACTTTAAAAGTATACAGTAGAGATGTCAAGATGGAAGATGTACTTCAGGTCTGTTTGACAAAGTGTGGTGAACACAAATGCAAACAATGTCAGGAAGAAACCGTTAAATAACACATAACTGAAGATAGGTGGAAAGTTATCATTGAAGAAAAGGTGTTTGTATCCATAGTCCTTCCAAAGGACATACTGTCACATCTACAGTGATACAGAAGGCAAAGAGTGAACAGGGCACCTGGCATGAGATAGATAAATTGGCCAGGAATCAACAGAAAGGACAGTAAAGATGTAAGTATCATCAACTACAGCAATGCAAAAAAAAACTTCTCCACCTTCACATGACTCAGTCAGTCCCTTCGTCAAAATCGCAGTTATTCACCGCACATTTTCTTCAGGTTACTGACTAATTTTCCAAAGTCAGACTTTAAAAGGACACTTCAAGGGTATCTGTGATGGACAAATGTAATATTCTGTATATGTGGTACACCTGGAGAGATCATGTGTGAATGGGTCACAATATACAGGCAAATCTTTTAGTGACACAGTTTATTTTTATTCACTTAAGTGATGTGGAAGTCACTGACTGGGAGGCATTCTATGCCCACCCTAGTTGACCATGAGTAGACAATGGTAAGTGGGCTTCTTGAAATACTACAGTTCATTTCCTGTAGGGTGACCCACAACGTCACGATGGAGGTTTTTCACAGTGACACAGAAGGAACAGCAATAGGTTTCCAAGTCTGGACAGTGAGTGCCTTGGAGAGGAACTTGTAAGTGGTGGTGTTCCCCTATATCAACTGCCCTTGTCCTTGTAGATTGGTCGTGGTCGTAGATTTGGGAGGTGTTGTCTTAGAAGCCTTGATGAATTTCTGCAGTTTATCTTGTACATGGCACACATAGTTGCTAATGTGCATTGATAGTGGAAACGGTAAATGTTTATGGATACGGTGGCAATCAAGCTGGCCTTGTCCTAGATGCCGTTAAACTTCTTGAAATTTGGTGGAGCTGCACTCATCTAGACAAGTGTTGAGTATTCCATCATGCACCTGACTTGTGCCTTGTACATGGTGATAGGCTTTGAAGTCAGGAAGTGAATTACTCACGCCAAGATTCCTAGTCTTGACCTCCTCTTGTAGTCACAACACTTGAATGACTAGTCCAGTTCAGTTTCTCATCAATGTTAATGCCCAGAATGTTGACAGTGATGGCAATGGTAATGTCAAGGGGCAATGGTGAGCTTGTCACTTATTGGAGATAGTCATTGTGATGGGAATATTATTTGCCATTTGTCAACCCAAGCCAGGATATTGTCCAGGTCTTAAGTAAAAAATGAGAAATGCAGATGCTGTAAATCAGAAACAAAAACAAAGTTGCTGGAGAAGCTCAGCAGATCTGGCAGCATCTGTGAAGGGAAACAAAGTTAACATTTCGGGTCTGATGACCCTTCCTCAGATTGTATTGTCCAGGTCTTGTTGCATTTGGGCATGGACTGCTTCAGTATTTGATTCCGTAAGACCATAAAGTTATGGAGTAGAATGAGGCTATTTGGCCCATTGAGTCTGCTCTGCCATTTGATCGTGGCTGATAAGTTTCTCGACCCCATTGGCCCACCTCCTCCCTGTAACCCTTTATCCCCTTACTAATCAAGAACCTATACCCGTCTTGAAGACACTCAATGACTTTGCCCTCTTAGATTTCTGTGGCAATAAAAAATTCCTCATTAGTTCTAAATGGTCATCCCTTCACTGGGGCTGTGCCCTCAGGTCCTAGTCTCTCCTAGTGGAAACAACTTCTTCACATCCACTCTATCCAGGCCTCTCAGTGTTCTGCATGAATGCTCCTGAACTAGTACAATCAAACTTCCCCACTTCTGATCTTATGTTGGAGGAAAGGTCATTGATGAAGCACCCGAAGATGGTTGGTCACTACCATAAGGAACTCCTACAAAGACACTGTGGAGCTGACATGACTGACCACCAGCAACCAGCTTCCTTCGTGCCAGGTATGACTGCAACCAATGAAGAATGCTCCCAATTCACATTGCCGCAAGTTTTGCTAGAAATCCTTGATACCACACCGTCAAATATGGCCTTGATATAAAGCACTGTCACTCGATTATTCAACTCTTGTTTAAGCTAGGGTTGTAATGAGGTCAAGAGCAGAGTAGCAAACTGAACATCACTGAGCAAGTTATTGCCAAGCATATGGGAAGGGGATGGCCTGGGTGGTATTATAGCTAGGCTATTAATACAGATAGACAAATTGTTGGAGGAAGTCTGGCAGCATCTGTGGAAGAACGGAGTTAACTTTGAGACAAATGACCCTTCAGAACAGACAGCTGCTATGAAAAGGTAATATTTATGCTGAGAACAAAGGATATGGAGGTAAAGGAGGAAGTGGATAGGTGGAGATGGAGTCCAGAGGAAGAGAGAAGAGAATTAGGCAAATAAAAGGATTGAAGACAGTACACCAGGGATAAAGAGAAACTAGCTAAGTGGCTGTGCTGAAAGCAACCCATGTTATGAATATTATGTAATGGAACTGATGTGGGACCAAGCTACCCTAGATCTGGTCCTATATAATGAGACAGGAATAATTAATGATCTCATAGATAGGAATCCTCTTGGGAGGAGCGATCACGGTATGGCTGAATTTAAAATACAGATGGAAAGTGAGAAGATAAAATCCAATACCAGGATCCTGTGCTTAAACAAAGACGACTATAATAGGATGAGAGGAGTCAGCTAAAGTAGACTGGAGGCAAAGACTTTATGGTGGGACAGTTGAGGAACAGTGGAGGACTTTCAAAGCAATTTTTTAAAGTACTTAGCAAAAGAACATACCAGTGAAAAGGAGAGACTACAGCAAAAGGGGTAATCAGCCATGGATGTCTAAGGAAATAAGAGAGGCTATCAAGTTGAAAGAAAAGGCACTCAAAGTGGCAAAGGCCAGTGGTAAACTAAAAGATTGGGAAAATGTTAAAGGTCAACAAAGCCACAAAAAAAAAAGCTATAAAGTAAGATTGATTATGAGAGTAAACTAGCTCAGAGTAGAAGACAGATAGCAAAAGTTTCTACAAATATATAAAATGAAAACGTGTCCAAGGTAAACATTGGTCCTTTAGAGGATGAGAAGGGGAAATTAATAAAGGGAAATAAGGAAATAGCTGAGCTGAGGCATTGAACAGGTATTTTGTGTCACTAATAACATGCCAGTAATAGATGACACAAGGAGGCTAAAGTAGGTGAAGACTTAGAAGCGATCATTATCACAAAAATAGCTAGTGTTGGGCAAGGTAATGGAGCTAACGGTAGACAAGTCTCCTAGCTCTGATGGAATGCATCCCAGGGATAGATTCTTTGTCAGAGTGAACAAAAATGAGAGAGAATTGGTCTTGATTTTTTGCTGCGAGTTGGTGTTCGTGTATCCTGGTGGCGAGTTTCCTGCCTGTCCTACGTATTCCTGGTTTCTATTCACGCCGACAACATAACAGTATTAGGACAAGCAAGGAAAAAAAAAAAGACAAGCACAAGAATTCCTAGAAGCCTGTTTTTCAATCACTGGTACCATAAACAAACATGTTGAAATAGACCCCATCTACATACTACTACAGAGCAACCCACCATAACAGACCAGATCATATAAATTCAGAACGGAACAGAACAACAGCGCTTCAATGGAGGTTAGACAGCATTGAAGATGTCGCCTGGAAGGGGGACGAAGTGTTTGCATGAAAACCAGTCAGCTTGGTGAGCCAACCAACAACACATTATTAAACGCCATATGGAGTCCTGATTTTTTTAATGCTAATGACAGCAGATGAGGATAAACTGGAGTGATGGATAGGGTGGAGGTGGATTCCAGAAAAACAAAAAACAAAACACAGTCTCAGTCTCTGGGCCCCGGCTCCACCTATCCATTCATTCCTTTTAATTCGGAAGAATTAAAGAAGAGTCACTGGACTCTAAACCCTAACCGTTTTGTCTCTACAGACGGTGCCAGAGCCTGCAGGGTTCCTCCAACAATTCCTGTTGTGTTTCAAATACCGAGCATCTGCAGTTCTTTGTTTTATATTGATACATATTGTGATCTGGGTATAAATTCCACTGTGGCAGATGATGGAATTTGAATTCAATAAAGTCTGGAAGTAAGAATCTGATGACCATGAAACCATTGCCAATTGTCAGAAAAACCCATCTTGCTCACTAGTATCTCTTAGGAAAAGCAAATACCATCCTTACTTGGTATGTCCTAGATGTGACTCCAGACCCACAGCAACATGGCTGACAACTTCTTTCTAGGCATTAGGATTGGGCAATAAATGTTGTTCCAGCCAGTGGCACCCATATCCCATTAGTAAAATTGTGAAAGTACTGCTTGATAACATTGTTGATGACAGTCCATCACTTTGTTGATCATGGAAAAAGTTAATTGGGGCAGTGGATCATGGCCAGGTTGGATCTTTCCTGCTGAACGCTCGCAGTTCATACCTGGGCAATTTCCACATTGTCACAGCTGCAGTATTTCGAACAGCTTGGCTACAGGCATAAGATGTTTGCAGCACAATTCTTTAGTACTATTGCCAGAAGGTTGTCAGGGCCAATAGTTTTGCAGCATCCTGTACCTCCAGCCATTTCTTGATAAAGCAGAGTGAATCAAACTGGCTGAAGACCTCTGGAGGACAGTGAGATATACCATCCATTCGACACTTCTGACTGGAAATTGCTGAGAATGCCACAACCTGATCTTTTGCATTGATGTTTTGGGCTCCTACATTCAAGCTAAGGATTTTGGTGAAGCCTTCTCCTCCTGTGTTGGTTAATTCATTACGATTCATCACTATGTGGCAGGACCCCAGAGCTTACATCCAATTCATTGCTTGCAGAGTCACTTAGCTCCATCTATCACTTGCTGCTTATGTTGCTTAGCATGCAAGTAGTTCTGCTGTGTAGCTTCACCAAGCTGACACTTCATTTTCAGTAAGCTGCATATGGTCAGGAAGGAGACAACACAGTGAGACACAGCCTAAGTGAGTATATAGCTTGGGGAATTTGTTGGCAATGTGCAAAGTTGGTGCAGAAGGAAAGCAGTGCTTTTTGCTTAGTTTTTTGGCCTACAGCTAAGGTCTTTAAGACAGGATAATTTGAAGCTCAGGATCAGGGGCCCAGCACAAGAGGGGCACAGATTAACTGTAAATTTAGAGCTTAGTAATAGCTACCAATTTCACTATATACTCTAGGTTACTTTTCAGATTGAAGATAAAAAGGGGAAATAATAAGAGCAGTACAAAATGTTTAAAAATCAAATTAAGAACTAAGTAATTAAAAGATAGATATCACGCCAGGAGATGTGTTGTAACTGAATGACGTGGGAGCTGGTGGAGCCCACCACGGCTTGTAGTAATCACATCTGTAGCAAGTGTTGATTACTTGAGCAACTCCAGCTCAGAGTCAATGAGCTGAAATCTGAACTTTAAAAACTGACATCAGGGAAGGTGAAAGAGTTACCTACATGCTGCGTTTCAGGGGCCGTCACAGCCCTTAGATTAATTACCTTAAACTCAGTCAGTGGTCAGTGACAGAACAGTGTCACTACGAGAAAGGGAGGTAGACAGATCCAGGAGATAGTGCAAAAGGAGCCTCAGCCCTTCAGCTTGTCCAAAAGGTTTGAGATTCTTGCTCCATGTGGATGAGAATGCAGGCTACAAGGAGGATGAGCAAACTGACCATAGCACTGTGGTATGGGAAGCCATTCAAGAGGGCAAAGAAAAGGGAGCTATGCTTGTTATTGAGGATAGAATAGTCAGGGAATAAACACTGTTCTCTGGCCAGGATAGAGTGTCCCAAAGAGTATGTTGCCTGACTGGTGCCCGGGTTCAGGATCTCTCATCTGGACCGCAGAGGAACTCGAGTGGAAGCAGAAAGATCCAGTTGTCGTGTTAACAGCGGTATCAATGATAAAGGTAGAAAGAGCAATAATGGTCCTGCAGAAGGAACACGAGGAGCTAGACTGAAAAGCAGAACCAATCCAGAGATTGCTACCTGAGCCACGAAAAAAATGGGCACAGGGTCAACAAATTTTAAGAAAAGCTAAAACACATGGCTAAGAAAGGTTGGTAAGAAAGATACAGGTTCAAATTCATGGGATGTGGCATCAGTACTGGGGAAGGAGGGAATTGTTCTGATGGAATGGGGTCCACTTGAATCATGCTGCGACCAGAGTCCATGTGAATCACATACTAGGACTATGGTTAGGGCTTTAAACTAAACAGTGGGAGCAGGAGGAAAATTGTGGAAAAACGTAAGTGGTGCTTTTGGTGTGGAGGAGGAGTTGGAGGGGTGGAAGAGGGGGAGCAGGATTGCTCAGCAAAGGTTAAAGTTTCCAAAACAAGTCAAAAGAACAGAGTATAGAAAGGGTCAGGAATCTAACTTCAGGCAGTCGATAAGAGGACAACTATGAGAAGAGGGGGCAGTCAACACAGGATTCAGGGTTTTATACTTAAATACACACAGCATATAGAAACAGGTAAATGAGCTTGTAGCACAGATTGAAATTAGCAGGTATGATTTTATTAGTATCGCAGACACATGGCTGCAAGAGGTTCAAGGTGTAATGTGAATCCTTTGCACAATGTCATAACCACTTCATTCCTAACTCATTCTCAGATACTAAATAATGCGACTGCTTTCCTTTTAATTCCCTTTTGTATAACAACAATTTTTTTTTAAACTAAGCTTTGTATCTAGGTACTTGTACCTAAGATGGCACCATTAAAAGGCAGCCATTATAAAATCATTTCACTGTACTCACGTACTGGAGTACAAGTGACAATAAGAGCTACTCAAAGGATAGTCAAATAGGCAGAGGGGGCGGAGTTGACTTGTTAGTAAGGAATGAAATTAGATCAATAGCAAGAAGGGTAGAATCTGGGTAGTGGGTAGAATTGGCGAACCTCAAAGAGGAATATAAAAAAGTCCCTGGAGAGTGGTGTACAGGCCTCCTAGCAGTAATCAGTAGGTAAGGAAGAAAACAAAAATCAGGACAGAGAAAAGGCATGTTAGAAGGCCCTATTACCATAATCATGGGCGACTTCAATATGCAAGTAGTCAGGGAAAAATCAGGTTAATAATGGATTCCAAGAAAAGGAATTCGTAGAATGACTAGAAGATGATTTTTTTTTGAAGCAGCTGTGATAAAGCCCATTAAGGAGCAGGCAATTTTGGTTTTGAGATGTGTAATGGGGCAGACTTGATTAGGCAGCTTAAGGTGTAAGAACTCCAATGAGGCAATGATATAATTCACCCCAAAAGTTTGACAAGGCAAAGACTGAATCTGATGTCACAGGATTACAAATAGGTATAGATAACTACAGAGCCGGAGGGAGGACCTGCAGAGATGATTGGAAGAGAAACCTGGGAGGGAAGACAATAGAGTAGCAATAGCAGGCTTCTGGAGGTAATCTGAGAAGCAAAGCAGAAATTCATCCAAGGAAGAATAAATGTGCTAAGGGGAGGATGAGGCAGGCACAGTTGATGAGGGAAGTCAGGGACAGCGTAAAAGCAAAAGAAATTGAATACATTGTGGTGAAAAATAGTGGAGGCCAGAGGATTGGAAAGCCTTTAAAAGCCAACACAGCATAACAAAAAAAGGGGTGGAAAGGAAAGTTGAAATATGCATTGGTAACAACCCCTTCCAACACTTTACAGGTTGGCAGGGCACTAACTGGCTGCTTTGAATTTGTCCAACCTTTTGTTGACAGGACATAACTGGCTAGTTTTCCACATTGCTGGTTAGATGCCACTATTGCAGCTGGTTTGAACAAGTTTGGCTAGGGGCATGACTAGTTCTGGAGAACATGTTTTCAACCCTAATATCGTCAGGTCCAGAGCTGCTGTAGCATTTTTAGTCATTTCTTGATATCATGTGGACTGAATGGAATTGCAGCTGCAGCCTTGTGTACAGCTTTGGCCCCCTTACTTATCAGGGTATATACCTGCATTAGAAGCTGTTCAGAGACAGTTCACCAGGTGGATTCTTGAAATAAAGTTGTCTTGAGGAAAGGTAGGGCCAAATGAGCCTATATTGGATGTATAAGAATGAGATGTGATCATATTGCAAAATTAAGGGGCTTGACAGGGTAGTTGCTGGGAGAATATTCTCTCAGAAGGGTGAATCTAGAATTAGGGGCACTGTTTAAAAAGATTTAAGATGAACATGTATGCCTTCTCAAAGAGGGACATGAGGTTTAGGAATTCTCTTCTACAGGGTGCAGTGGAGGCTGGGTCATTGATTATCTTCAAGCAGAGCTACTGAGAGTTTTGGATGAGAAAAGAGTTAAAGATGATTTTTTTTGGGGGGGGGGGGGGGGGAGGCAACACGGAATAAAGAAGTGGAGCTATGGCCAAAATCAGATGAGCCAAGGTCATAAGTGGCACAGCAGACTCAAGAGCCAAACGACCTACACCTGCTCTTTCCCAATTTGTGTCTTATGTTGCCTGTATCCCAACAGTGGAAAGTTACATCAACAAGTACTTTGATAACATGAGGTTTTGAAACGCACTACATAAATAAGCTCTTTCTTCTGCAAATTGTGCCTGCCTGCCTAAATTATTATTTTTAAAGCATAAATCAAGTTTGCCATTCAGGCAACACATTTAAAATGGGTAGAGAAAGGTAATGAAATGTAAAAACATGCCTGTGGATTTAAAATTCAAATAAACACTTCATGAAAGTACAGTTGATAACACAAGAACATAGACCAGAGTGCAGACAGCCACTAGATGGTGCAACTGTTACTTTAAAAATCACTATGCAAGCAGTCACTTATTATGGGCGCTGGTACCTAATTGCATATTGAAATACAACAAATACAACTGAGCCTAAATCTCATCATATTGGTTCATTAGTTTCAATTATCTCAATGATTATTTACCATACATCACGGTAACATACAGCAACTAAAGATGATTGAACAAGACATAACCACTTTCTATGATGCCATTTAACTTTTGGAAGATTCAATTCAACTATTACTATTGATAACATCCTACAATTTCACCCATCTTCAATATCCTCCTTCTAACGGAGCACTTCTTCTGGCTTGATATCTGCACTTGATCCCTTTGAATACTGTTGACATGACCTTGATTTCTCTGCTCTCTTCATCCACTATAACCTGTCTCCCCTCTGATCTTGAAGGGGTGGCAATGGCCCAGTGGTATTATCACTGGACTGTTAATCCAAAGACCCAGGTTCAAATCCCACCACGGCAGTTGGTGGAATTTGAATCCAATAAAAAGAAATCTGGAATTAAGAATCTAATAATGGCCATGAACCCATTGTCAATTGACAGAAAAACCCCATCTGGTGCACTAATATCCCTTAGGGAAGGAAACTGCCATCCTTACCTGGTCTGGCCTACATGTGACTCCAGACCCACAGCAATGTGGTTGACTCTCAACTGCCCTCTGGGCAACTGGGATGGATAATAAACGCTGCCTAAAAGCGACACCCTCATCCCGTGAATGAATTTTTAAAAAATGTGTTCTCTCAGGTCTAACTCTGACCTTATCAAAACTGCTGATAAGGTTGGTATTGTTGTCTAGTGCACTGAGCTACCTTTTCTGTGACTGAGCATTAACTCAGACACTTACTCCTATCTCCCATTCAGGCAGGTTTACACCTTTTCCCTTAGGGACTTGAATTACAGCTGGAGACAAATGCCATCTGCTTTTCTGCTGGACTGCAACTCAATTATACTCCCTTACTACCCAAAGATAGTAAGAACAGCCGATGCTGGAGTCAGAGATAACAGTGTAGAGCTGCAGGAACACAGCAGGCCAGGCAGAAGAGCAGGAAAGTTGACGTTTTGGGTCAGGACCCTTCTTCAGAAATGGGGGAGGGAGGAAGGAAGGGAACTCTGAAATAAATAGAGAGGAGGGGTGAGGCTGGGGAAGGTAGGTGGGATGGTGATAGGTGAGTGCAGGTAGACAGTGGTGGGGATTGGTCAGGTGAGGTGGGAGGAGCGGATAGGTGGGAGAAGACGGACTGGTTGCGTCAGGTGAAGGAGGCGGGGATGAGAGGGAGGGTTGGTCATGGGATGAGGCCAGGGGTGGGGAGATTTTGAAACTGGTAAAGGCCACATCGAGACCATTCGGTTCTAGGCTCCCAAGGTAGAATATGAGGAGCTGCTCCTCCAATTTGCAGGTAGCATCTTTGTGATGCTGGATAAGGCCCAGGATAGACATGTCGCCCAGGGAATGGGAGGGGGAGCTGACGTGTTACTGATGTCTGGCATGGTATTTTCACTATCCAATTTATTATTTTGAGAGATGACTGGTTGATGATACACAGTTCAGATATATCACCTATTTCTTCACGAGATTTGACCATTACACATCACATAGGACTACACTGCTGTTTCCGGCCTAAGCATCTTTCCAAGAATCCATGTACTCAAGCAAAAATCTCACTCATATTTTGTCTTGGTTCAAGTTGGGACAACTGTCTGAACACCTACCAGTCTGTCATTCTGATGACATTCTTGGACTGTGGCAACTTTACTACTGATCATATTCCTGCATCCTTCTCCCCCTTATATTTGACAATGCACCATACATATGGTTGGATGGTGACAGTATGGGAGGGAAGGAGTGTATGTGGATCAGTCTCCTAAACAGGAGGCCTACCTGGAAGAGTAACACAGATTTAGCATGGCTATCAGAAAATCTTGGCAAATCACTCTACATTTAAATGATCATGGATTTTACAGTTTAAACATTACTTTCTTTGAAACCATTTCACTTAGTGAGAAGAATTGATGAGCTGAACACCCATTTCTTGCACGTCCTAGAGATCTGCACTAGTACATCTGTGACCACTGTCAGACAAGATTTGTTGAGATATGGCAGAAGTACTAAATTTTTTGGCTAAGGTGTGAAAAACCATTGGACTACAGATATTTTTGCACAAAAGGAAATTTGGTGAAATTTCAGTCACTAGAACATAACTGCATCAGTGGGCATGGGAATCTGTTGCAATCTTATCCCTCGGCTCAGAAGGATTTGGGTGGAAGTAAAGGTTCTCTTGACAGAGTGTGTTGGGAGTCAGAACCATTATAAGTAGCTAACTTATCTTGTGCGAACTACATTGCATTTTGCCAGTTTCCTGAATCCATCTTGTGTACTGTCAGCAGTGACTGTCTTGGCATCTAGTGCACGTTCCCCATTCCTTTTGGAAAATATCATTCGGATAAAGGTAGAAACTTCAGCTTTACTGATACATCCATGTTGTGTCAAGTTTACCACATACACTCTGACTGCAGCCTGCAGATTGTTACATTGTGGTTACTTCTTACACTTTGTTGATGTGCATGCATACCATGTAGGGAATGCAGCAACCTCCTCTAGCATTGTTCCACGGTTGGTTTCTCTTCACGTGTTGCTGCAAATAATTGTGTTGTACATGGATTTATCTGAGCAATTGGACTTTCTACCCAATTCAACCCAATGTCCTTTTATGAATCGTAGTTTGCAACTCTCCAGGTGAGCAAGACAACCCCCACTTCATACAAGATTTGGATGTCCCACTGAACCTACTGATGGCTACAAAAGTTGATCCAGAATCAAGCACTTACAGATATTACTGACCTGCTAAAATTGCTTTGAGATTGCATCCTTCTTGTACAGTGTTAATAGTTCTTTCTTTGGCTCTGTCTAGCAGTGGTTTTCTAAAGGATTGCATGGGTTTAGAAGCAAAGACCAGTTCCACAAGCCTAAGTTGGGTCAATGAAGTCTCATTCCATATCTTTGAATCAACACCTGGCAATGAACTGATCAATCATTTCACTTGCTTCAAAACTTCAAAGTAATCTTCCAAAATCTGAAAAAACCTTTGCGGTCGTTGGCAGAAATACCCAAAAGGATCTTCTGCTCTCAACTCTTCAGTACCCAGTGGGATTGTCCGTTCTTTCAAGTCTGGCAGTTAGACACACCAATCGTTTTGCTATTCTCATATTCCAATTACTTAATCTGAAATATCAATTTCCTTTCTCCCCCAGCACTCTACACTCCACCGCCACCCTCCCGACCCCGACAACTATAGCATAAATGCTGCCCCCTCTACAATTCATGTCAGCTCTAATGAAGGGTCATCTAGACTCAAAAGTTAGCTTACTCTCTCCATAGATGTTGCCTGACCTGCTATCTCTAGTATTTGTTGCTTTCAGTCAAGAAAAGGTTAATTGCTTTTTATCAGTTATTTGCTGATCCATGATTAGATGTTTGCTTTCTATTTTTATGTGCAGCTATATGGTCTCTGAAAACATCAGTGTAAAGATCTGTATTGCAGTACAGTGTTTTTCTTTGTGCAGTATCTGCTGCCCTTTTAAAAATTGCAGGTTTTGCCTGGAGATGGTGTTTGTGCATAAAATGGAGTTGTGACATCACGTGCTTTTTTTGCCATTAGCATCCACTTACTGCCATGACCCAGCTGTCACAATTAACTTTTACTGGTTATGTATGAGCACTACAATTTAGTTTATGGATTTCTATGCTCGCTCATATTGCAAACACCAGAGAGCTGGGTTCTTGTTGAGACATTTCTTGAAGTTTGTTAACAAAGCCAACAATCAGGCTGCAATGTACAGATTTACACGCAGTGAGAATTCTATGCATATTAGTATTACTGTACATTACACAAACACAGCTGACTAACTGAAGATGTCACTACACATAATCCATTGCACAAAATGACTGAAGGAGGAGCAGAATACCTTTATGCTTGAAAGTCACACTGTGATGTCATAACTATGTTAAAGGAACAGCCCTGTCTCATCTGGAAGCTGTGCTATCTTACAGCAGATGAACCCAAATAAGTCTCAGGAGGAGTACTTATCTGGGATAACAAGTCAAGATTTATTACATTTTTGTAAGTATATACAGGTCGCATTATTCTGATGGTAACGTGGAGAAGATAGGACTGTCTCCAACTACAAGTGCCCAGAGCTACCCAAGACAGCCCAAAAACATTCCCTCGATACTTCTGTTATTCAGAGTGGGAAAAGTTTCAGCACAGCTCTGCTCTTCCATATCTGTCACCTTGAACAACAGCAGCTACCAGCCCTATTATGGTCATCACTAAAGTCAAAAATCTAGGACATCTGAGCTGAGAGAAAAAGGGTGATGTGATCACAAATGTAGCTAATTGTTACACAGAAGTACTGAGTGGTTAAGAAGAATGGAAATGAAAGCATGCTGGATTAATTAAATACTCATTCCTAATATGACACAAAGTCAATAGCACACAATTACTGAAGTTGTTGACATCTTGCCTGCAATTTCATTTGACAAGAATAGAAATATTTAAGATTCCACAGCTGACAGTGAAGTAAAGTGAAACACTGCATTGCATAGTACAGCTTCTAGCTAAGGATAACTTCAATTGCACAAATTCAAAAAAATTGGAAACTAAAATGTAAGACATTCAAAGTTTAGGAATTTTATTTGAGCATTAATTATAGAAGTGCTTATGGAAATGAGTTGCTAATTTACACAGATATCATACCTCTCCAACTTTAGCACACTCCTCAGTTCGTTTATGCAGAGCTGCCCACGTATTCTCATACCTGCAAAAAATATACAGAACAATGAGATTTCTCTGAATATACAAGATAAAACAACTTGAATGTATAAAATTTTTAAGCAATGCTGAAAGGAGTGCTCAAACCTGTTAAATCTTTACTTGGATTAAAAGCAAAACAAAATGAGAGAACACATTTCATATATTAAAAATCTTTTAATATGCTGTATAGTACTTTCAAAAGATTCTTGAAAAGTCGTTGCTTTCAATTTTAAAGTTAAAGCCATTAAAAAGGAGATAAAGAGGGAGCAGGTTTAACCAAAAAAGTGTCAACCTTCAATGCAACTTCAGTAAAGTTAAAAATTCTAAGGTTGTTGTGTAGTCCAACAAGCAGATAATATTTTACCCAAGTGTGAAACTTGTCCTAAATATTTTATAAACCAGCTGAGCAAAATATTTTTGCTTCCATCTCTGCAATTCTTTGAAGTGATAATGCAGTCAGGAACAGTTACCTATTTTCCAAGTTCAGAACTAGATCTCAAATTCACCTTTTAGTATTGAAGTCACACTGAAGTCAGTTGCTGAATATCATGATTACATCAATCCTATACAGCATAATTCATAAATGTTAACTAAGTCACATGTATTTCACAATGTGCCTTGCTAAAACATTTGAAACTAGATTGTCCATTTGTAATAGTAAAAGTTTTGTAAGTTCTAACATAAGCCACAAAATAAGCATATTAGCTGGACCCAAAATATTCTGGCCCAGCTTTAGGATTGAAAATCAGCACACACCGTAGACAGCATCAGAAAGACAGCAAGAGAAGCACATCCCAAGATTGTCTGATATCAAATGCAGTGAATGCTGAGGTATTAGCCACTGTTGTGTAGCAAGACCCTCTAGACGTCTTTGAGCAGTTTAAACT
The DNA here is from genome assembly GCA_024137785.1 of Ginglymostoma cirratum. Taxonomy (NCBI): domain Eukaryota; kingdom Metazoa; phylum Chordata; class Chondrichthyes; order Orectolobiformes; family Ginglymostomatidae; genus Ginglymostoma; species Ginglymostoma cirratum. The sequence goes on along the minus strand of JAHRHZ010000030.1, from coordinate 5,718,586 downwards.
TCCGAGGGGAGAATTTTCACTACTGGGGCCTTCTAAAAATTTCTCTATGTTGACCAACATCAGAAACTTGAACCAGCTACACAATATTAATCTGGATGCTTACTCTGGTACTTTCCCAAAACTTTCTGAAGACATCTGAAAAGGTGCTACTGAAAAGGTTATTGATCAGAGCAGGAACAGAGTGTTGGGATAATGTATCAGCATGAATAACAGATTGGCTGGGAGGTAGAAAACAGACCACGTGTAAGGCAGGATATGATGAGTAAAGCATGTAGGGATCTATAGTGGAGCCTCAGCTTCTTACAATTCATATCAATCCCTTGGAACAGGGAGAAAAGACAAGGTAGACAAATTTGTAGATGATGCAAAGATAGCTAGAAAAGTATGCTTTCAAAAGGACATGAGGTTACAGACAGAAATATATTGACAGAGTGAGAAAATCTGGTAGGTTGATTATAATGTGGGAAAGTGTGAAGTTGCTCAATTTGGCTTCGAGAATAACAAAAAGAGTATTACTTTAATGGAGAATAATTACAGAATGAGGTGCAGAGATCCAAATGTTATACTGCAGGAGTCAAAATTTGTTATGCAAGCAAAGCACATAATGCAAATGGGATGTTATCCTTTATCACAAGAGGAAGTGAACACAAAAGGCTTGGCTTCAGTTATGTAAGGCATTGATGAGACCACATCTGCAGTACACTTCTGATCACTTTATTTAAGGATGCAAACATCCTTAAATGTTTATTAGTTTGATACCTGGAAAGTCTGAGCAGACTTGGTTTCCACCGGAGTTTAGTGTAGTAGTGGGTGACTTGCTTTAAGTATGCAATATTCTTGATAAAAAGGATGTGGAAAGTACATTTCCTCTTCTGGGTGAGTCCAGAACAAACAAATCTGTGGCTCTGCCGCAGCAACAGCAACTCAAACATGCTATTTTACAAAGATGGATACATTATAATGACTTAAAAGCCCATGTATCAGTGTTGCAGTGTCTCAAAGTCCAAAAGCATCTACATGAAGCATTAAAAAAAATGCCTAATATAGTTGCCAGGGTTAAGTGTTGCGGTCTATGGATGAGAAAGTTGGATTCTACAATCAGAGGATGAGAGGAGTATAATACCTTTTGAAATGCAGGTATTGTAGGTGGGAAGATAAATTACTGAGTTAGATAAAGAGTAAAGTTCTGAAATCAAAACTACAATTTAAAAAAGATAGAAAGATAGTTGACTGTAGATAGTCACAACAGTCATGCCCTGGCAACATTTGAAGATAGAAACAGGAGAGGAAGAAAAATGGGTAGGATGGATAACAGACGCAGACTGAAGGAGGCTTGAAGCCAGAAAAGCAGCAAGACAATGCCAACAACCCCAATAAAATATGAAGAAAATGTATGAACTAATGCCCACTGATTCCGCTAAAGTGGGCAAAATGTTGTTCATTTAACACTACAAAGTAACATTGCAAATACCATGTTTTTTTCATATCATGCCATATCTTCCACGGTCTTCAACATGGTCAATCAGAAAATGTATTTTTTTTTTAAAAGAAAAGAGGTATTGGGCTGAAATGTGCTTCAGTACCAAACAAGTTAGTTGTTCACTGCACTTGCACATAGGTGCTGAGATTTCCCACTGGAACTTGTTATAATTAGAAAACCATTCTGACATAGCATCATAGAGGGAATCTGGAACCTGTGTGTCATCTAACCCCAACAAGTTGAAGAATCATTAACTAGCCATGTCAAGTCTGAACAAGAAGTGTCAGTTGGACACTTCAATTTACAGCACAACAGGTTTCCTTCAGCCCATTATGAATGCACCAGCCCTCCAGAAGTGCAACTCTCCTCGTTCCCCTCCCAACTTTTTTCACGTGCACATTCTTCCTCTTCAATGATCGAATTCCCCTCTGCCTAGTTCAATTGAACTTGCTTCCACCAAAGAGCCAGTACATTCCACACCTTAACCACTTGCTACATTGCAAAAGATTTTCCTCTTGTTTTCTTCTTTCTTTCGTTAATCACTTCAAATTTGAGCACTCTCAATCTCTAACCTTTTAATGACTGGGAGCAAGTTCCCCTGACCTACTCTGTCCAGATTCCTCATGATTTTGAATACCTCTATCACATCTGCACTCATCCTTCTCTCTTCCAAAACAGTCCTAGCTTCTCCAATTAAACTGCCTAAAGTTCCCTAATCTTTGAGGCACTCTCATGAATCTTTCTGCACTATTTCAATGTCTTCAAATCTTTCCGTAAGTGCAACATCCAGAACCAGGCATAAAACACTAGCCGTGGCCAAACTAACATCTTATACAAGTTCAACATAACCTCCTTGCTTCTTACGCTATCCCCATTAATAATGCCTAGCATACTGTATGCTTTATTATCCATGCTCACAACACATCCTGCATGTTCAATGACTTATGCAAATATACAGATCTTTGTTCCTAATCTCTGCAGCATTGTAAACTTCACAACTTTAAATAACTTCATAGATTTAAATAAGCAGCAAACAACTGTCTGGAATAAACCAGCAAGGGACAAAGACAAGCTGTTACAGAGACTGAAAGCAATTATCCATTACATAAACAAAACTTTAGCTGCTTGGTAAACTGGATGCTTTATGCCCCAAGGGCAACTGAGTGCCGCGCAGAAGAATTTAAGGGGTTAACTACCAGAAAGCAGTGTCTCCAAACAGACAGTTAAGGCCAAATGGAACAAGGAACAAAAGCAGCTACTCCTGATAAGAAGGTGGCACTTGAAGTACCAAAAATATCATCAGTATTGGAGAGGAAAGAATCTGTTGAATCATCAATATTGTCACACCACAACTGAGAAGAAAACTGTTTAAGAATCCAATACCAGTACAATGGCAGTATTTCGAAGGATAACAAGCCAAACCCCGGGCACTTCCAGAAACAGACACGGTTGGTAGAATCCTGGCCAGATTCCATCTAAATCAGGTAATAGCTAAGTTAGATCGAGGGGTTTAACTTGCTTACTTGAGGGTTCTTATTTTGGTTGCTACATGCAACAAAGTTTAAAATCATTGTTTCAGTACTTGATGCAGTCACTTCATCTGACGAAGGAGCAGCACTCAAAGCCTGTGATTTCAAATAAACCCGTTGGACTATAACCGTCGAGACATCAATCGCCTTAACCTCTCCACCCCTCTCACCCACTCCAACCTCTCCCCCGCAGAATGTGCAGCCCTCCGCTGCAATCCCAACCTCACCATAAAACCCACGGACAAGGGAGGCCCAGTTGTAGTATGGTGCACTGACCTCTACATCGCCGAGGCAAGGCGCCATCTCTCCGACACCACCTCCTACCACCCCCTGATCGTGACCCCACCCCCGACCATCTCCCAAACCATCCACAACCTCATCACCTCAGGTGACCTCCCACCCACAGCCTCCAACCTCATCGTTCCCCAACCCCGCACTGCCTGCTTCCATCTCCTTCCCAAAATCCACAAACCTGAATGCCCTGGTCGACCCATTATCTCCGCTTGCTCCTACCCCACCGAACTTATCTCCACCTACCTCGACTCCATTTTCTCCCCCTTGGTCCAGGAACTCCCTATCTACGCCCGTGACACCACCCACGCCCTCCACCTCCTCCAGAACTTCCAATTCCCTGGTCCCCAACACCTCATTTTTACTATGGACATCCAGTCCCTATACACCTGCATTCCCCATGCTGATGGCCTAAAGGCCCTCCGCTTCTTCCTGTCCAGCAGAACTGACTAGTCCCCCTCCACTGACACCCTCATCTGCTTAGCCGAACTCGTCCTCACCCTCAACAACTTCTCTTTCAATTCCTCCCACTTCCTATAGACAAAGGGGGTGGCCATGGGTACCCGCATGAGCCCAAGCAATGCCTGCCTCTTTGTAGGTTACGTAGAACAATCCCTCTTCCGTACCTACACTGGCCCGAAACCCCACCTCTTCCTCCGTTACATTGATGACTGCATCGGCGCCGCCTCGTGCTCCCACGAGGAGCTCGAACAGTTCATCCACTTCACCAACACCTTCCACCCCAACCTTATGTTCACCTGGACCATCTCTAACACCTCTCTCACCTTCCTGGACCCCTCTGTCTCCATCTCGGGTAACCAGCTAGAAACATATCCATTTCAAGCCCACAGACTCCCACAGCTACCTAGAATACACCTCATCCCACCCACCTTCCTGCAAAAATGCCATCCCCTATTCCCAATTCCTTCACCTCCGCCGCATCTGCTCCCAGGATGAGGCATTCCACTCCCGTACATCTCAGATGTCCTCGTTCTTCAAGGACCGCAACTCCCCCCCCCCGCAGTGGCCGAGAACGCCCTCGACCGTGTCTCCCGCATTTCCCGCAACTCATCCCACACACCCCCTCCCCACAATAACAACCAAAAAAAAAGAATCCCCCTCATCCCCATGTACCACTCCACCAACCTCCGGATCCAACGCATCATCCTCCGACACTTCCGCCATCTGCAATCCGACCCCACCACCAAAGAAATTTTTCCCTCTGCACCCTTGTCTGCTTTCCGGAGGGACCACTCTGTGATTCCCTTGTCCGCTCCACACTCCCCTCCAGCCCCACCACACCCAGCACTTTTCCCTGCAACCGCAGAAAGAGCTACACTTGCCCCCACACCACCTCCCTCACCCTCATCCCAGGCCCCAAGACTTTCCACATCAAGTAGATGTTCACCTATGCATCTGCTAATGTGGTATACTGCATCCGCTGTACTCGTTGTGGCCTCCTCTACATCGGGGAAACCAAGCGGAGGCTTTGGGACCGCTTTGCAGAACACCTGCGCTCAGTTCGCAACAAACAACTGCACCTCCCAGTTGCAAACCATTTCAACTCCCCCTCCCATTCCTCAGACGACATGTCCATCCTGGGCCTCCTGCAATGCCACAACGGTGCCACCCGAAGGCTGCGGGAACAGCAACTCATTCAGCCTGGGAACCCTGCAGCCCAATGGTAGCAATGTGGATTTCACAAGCTTCAAAATCTCCCCTCCCCCTACCGCATCCCAAAACCAGCCCAGCTCATCTCCACCTCCCTAACCTGTTTTTCCTCTCACCTATCCCCCCACCACCTCAAGCCTCACCCCCATCTCCTACCTACTAACCTCATCCTGCCCCCTTGACCTGACCTATCTCCTCCCTACCTCCCCATCTACACTCACCTTTACTGGCTCCATCCCCGCCTCTGACTTGTCTGCCTCCTCTCCACCTATCCTCTCTTCTATCCATCCTCTATCCACCTCCCCCTCTCTCCCTATTTATTTCAGAACCCTCTTCCCCTCCCCCATTTCTGAAGGAGGGTCTAGGCCCAAAATGTCAAGCTTTCCTGCTCCTATGCTGCTGCTTGGCCTGCTGTGTTCATCCAGCTCCACACCTCGTTATCTCAGACTATAACCTGGTGTTGTGTGACTTCTGACTTTTTAAAACTAAGCAGTCTGCAATAAAGTCATTTTCTGGTAATGATAAAACATGTGCAAGTTGGTTTTGTCCTGAATAGCAGCCAGGAAAGCAAACTGACCATCTTGGTGGTCTAACTAGTATTTTGTACATATTGTGACACTTGTGGGATATGATTATTGGCACACCGTTCCTAGTTAAGTCATGATATCATATTCTTCCTATCAAAATAAAACACTTTACATTTTTTTGTATAATTATCTGCCATTTGTCTGTTCATTCCAACAACTTGTTTGTCACTTTGAAGTTCTACATTTTCCTGCTTATTAGTTCACAATGCATCCACATTTTGATTCATCCTCAAATTTTGACTATTTCCTATTCATGCATGGGATGTGGACTTCAATGGCCAGGTCAGCACTTATTGCCCATCCTTCATTATCCTTGAGAAAAGTGTGCTTTTGACACCAAAGTCTATGCTATTAATATACATTGGAAAGAGTCATATTCCTAACAGTGAGCCATCTACAAAAATTCTCTTTTCTGAGAAAGATCTATTAACCCCCAACTATTTCCTGACAATCAGCTAATTTCATACCCATGTTCCTACAATCTCTTATTTTACACGCTCTGATTTTTTTTTTGTTTACTGAGCTGTAATATGGCATTGTATCAAGTGCCTTTGAAAATCTATGTACACCACAGTGATAATTTTTTGACAGATGTTGGAGGGAGAGAAAGGAAGTGGTAGTAATTGCTAAGATCTACACCTCACAGCATATCTTGCTCAAGACCAGCAACCAGAATACTGCCTCAATGTACTGCAAGCAACATTGGGAATCAGTGTATTAAATGAAATGGTTCTGTTGACACTTCCGTGTCATACTCGAAAGTATTCAGCAGAAACATCAAATCAATTAATACCTCTTAAGTACACATGAATAATGTGGACAATAACTATTTAGTTAGTTTCCTAAACTTCATTAGCAACTCAGAGTATTGACTAAGGGACTAAAGATTTCACTAAAACAAGGGAAAATATACAATTTTTTTTAAATACACAGTCATCCAGCACAGAAAGAGACCCTTCAGTCCAACTTATCCATGCCAACCAAGTTTCCCAAACTAAATTGTTTAGTTGTCTGAATTTGGCCCGTATCCCTTTAAATCCTTTCTATTCATGAACCTGTCCAAATGTCTTTTAAGTCTTGCACTGTAGTTGCATCTACCACTTCCCCTGGCAGTTCATTCCACACATGAACTGTGTAAAAATGTTAACCCCAGGTCACTTCTAAATCTTTATCCCCCTCTCACCTTAAAAATATGCCCTTTTGAGTTTTGAATTCCCCTACTCTTGGGAAAAGACTTTTTCTATTCAATTTATCTATATCCCTTATGATTTTATAAACCTCTGTAAAAAAGGTCACTCCTCAACCTCTGATGCTCCAGTGAAAAAAGTCCCAACGTACCCAGTTTCTCCTTATAACTCAAAGCCTCCATTCCCGATAACATTCGTGTAAACTTTTCCTGTACCCTCTCCACTTGGATATTGTTGAAATAGCGTAAGCAAATAATACTATAATGTCTAACCGAATGAGAAACAATAGGCACTTTGTGCACATCGTCTTAAACTACACAATATTATGTTAAAGGTAACGGCGCAACAAGTCATTGCAAATAGTAGAAACTGGATCTAATGAATTACAAGCATCATAGAAATGTCTCTCTTATAAACTAATTTGCATAAAGTATTTTTCACAATGATACCAACTTGAGACATAAGCCTAGTGACAGAATTTAGATTTCTCAAACCAATCTTTATTAGGTGCCAACTAATATTATCCTGTCCTTTCAAAGATAAAATTATGCTCAAACACAATTACCTGTAAATGTTTCCACACTGACTACCAATCCCAGTTGAACAGTCAACAGAAATACCAACTCCACTTAAAAACTTAATCTGCACACTTATCTTTGTCACATTTACAGGGCAATCAATTTCATTAGATCTCAGTTCCACAGTTCCTCAATATTGGCACTGATAGCAATAGCACATTACAATTGAAAAGTCCCTCAAAATCAAGCCTAGAGTCATGAGATCAGACTTGAACATTCAAAATTGCAATTCTAGAACCTTACTGTGCAAAAACCTTTTATCCCACAGTATTTACATAACTATAACATTAATGTATCACCACAAACGTATAAACTGAGAGACAAGTCAACAATATTTAAACATTTTCCAGGGAGGATAAGCATTTATTTAATGGAAAACTACAAGATGACACTGAGGCAAGTTGTAATCAGAAGACCAACATTAAAATTATATTGCTCTCAAATCTGAAACAGAAGATGTTAACTTCACAGAGGTCAACATCAAATGGCTAACCACTTTTACAGTTCCAAAAAGAATGTTATACGTTGCAGGAAGAAAGGAGAAAGGCTTCACTAAAATACAGGCACGTGTAGAAATAGGTCAAAGTAGATATAGAAAACACTAAAGCAAATATATCTGTACAGTAAAATACAAGAGTAAGAAAATCTGTGTGGAGCTTTGACAGCTAGAAGGAAAACACTGAAAACGCAAATTGGTGGATGAAAAAGAGGTTAAAACCCATCTAGTTGGTCTCTCCCATCCCGATGTATGGACCAGACCAGACCAGACTCCCTCAAGATATACTAAGATAGGGTCTAGACCCTAACTTTTTCTTATTTTAAAAGATAACTGTAGATGTTGCATTCCAAATGTAATTTGATTGGTCTAACTACTCGACATTAAGCAAAACAATTTCTTCCAACACTATAGTTAAAATACAAAAGAAAAAAATAAGTTTTCCAATAGAGTTACAGGAAAACCAAACAGAATAATAGATTAGTTAGCTAATAAACAGTAACTGTTCCAATACAGTAACATCCCATAAAGACACCCTTGGCAAAAGGCAAATTCAGAAAACAAATAATCTCACAAGCAACTCCAGAAGCCCAGGAGGAAAAACATCAAGAGAATGCGGGAGACAGTATAGCAGAGATAATGTACTGTAGCAACAGACTCAGTAAACAACTGCTAGTACTGAAAACTTAAAAAGCCCTAAAAATCCTGGTTCTGTGGAAGCTTGGTCACACCCATTCAGGCTGCATCTATTATTCCAACTTTTAAGAAAAAGCCCCACAGCCTCACAAGCTGAAAACTTTCAGGTTTTTAATAGATATCTTGGCACCTCAGTCTTAAGACCTTGCTTTAAAAAGAAGCCGGGATAGAATAACCCCTTAAAGCCATAGTATCATCACACTGATATTACTGTCATAAGATGAAACTAAGTTTGTTGACCAATCATAATGATCAATTCTGAACATGCATGAGGAAAACCTCCAAAAAAAGGTGGAAAGATTTGGGAATCCTCCTTTGTTTACAATTCTTCCAATCACCATAAGCAATTGAGGCACCTAATATATGCACATTACATGGAAAAAGAATAAACTCGAGGGAGAGAAAGGACAAAAAGGATATGCTAATACAGTTAGATAAAGGAAGTCTACGCAAAACAGACACTGGCCTAGATCTTTTTGGCTAAATGGCCTTTTTCTGTACTGTAAGTATTATGTAATACCGTACTTACAAATTTAATGCATTAACTTTACCATAAAGACAATTACATGTATAATCAATACAAATAATCAGAAAAAATATAGACTGAAGGATAGTTATGCTTTCAGAATTTAATATGTCTATTATGTCAAAATTTAAACAAGATGGATGAGAAGTAGTGTACATGGCTTCGGATAGTCATCTGTTGCCTTTTTCTAAAGGATCTGATACAGGAAAAGCAAATACACAAGAAGTTAACAAGTTCAGATGGAACATCTTTAATGAATCAACATTCTTCACAACCAATAGACACTTTGCATAGTTTGCTGCATAAAAATAAGTGCAAAATGCAAAACCTTGCTGTCTACAGATTGATATACCTGCTGTGGGTGGTCTAATAGCTTCTAAAAAGAGCTAAATAATTATCTGGTTAACAATAGAGATGCAGTCTGTTGGATTAGGTACAAGATGAGCAGAAACTCAACAGAACAGGACTGTTTTGCCAAAATCATGTAAGCAATATTTTAAAGTTGTGATACAATACTAATGGTAGAAAGAATTTTAACAACTTATTAAAACACACTGATGTCAATAACAAGAAATAATTACTGTTCACTGTACAGCTTTGACACCTTAGTACTGAAGTTATGGATATACAACAGCCAAAATCATTCAAATCCTCGAGCAATAAACACTCTAAATGGTTCCACTATAAATGCAAGATCCTGCTCATTTTAAAAGGAGCAGAATGTGACAGCTAGAAATTATTTCATGCTTGTTGAATATGGGCAGGTATTTCAGATGCAAAAACAAAGTTGCTGGCAACATCTGTAAAGGAGAAAACAGAGTTAACATTTCAGGTCCAGTGACCCTTCCTCAGAACTGGTGGCTGGGAAAACGTCAGTTTATATGCAGAAAATAGGGAGGTGGGTGGGCTAGGGAGTAAACAATAGGATACAGCCCAGAGAGAGAGAGAGAAAGACAGTTGGACAGATAAAGGAGTTGCTAACTCCTGGGCTGGGAGGGTGAACAGTTGTTAATGGGGAACAGGTATTTCAGATGAATCATTCTTATTTCCATGTAAAACTTGAATCCTAAAAATCAAACTTCAGATTTGTAATATTGCTAACAGAGTGGCATTTGGAAGATTGACACTGGATTCATTCTACTGTAAAAACATTTATCCAGATCTGAGATGTACTGCACAACTAGCAATGATAGCACATGACAATCAAAAAATACTTTTGCACTTTTAAAATTTTGCAACAGTTGAAAGGATTTAGAATAACTGAGGGGATGGAGGAACTAGATCTGGAGGAACTAGATCTTGAGGAACCCGTGTGTTAATTTGTCATGTCTCACAGGGAAAAGAAATAAAAGCAGCACTAAAGTGAGGGCAAGATTGCTGTGTTTAGGATTAACAATGGACTAGAGATAATGGAGACTAGAGACTTTAATATGCAACATTTATCAAGTACACTTTGCAAGTGGAAAAGAATCTTTTCTTCACCAGGGCTGAATTATTCCTTTGTTGTCAACTTGTACAAATGCATTATTCTCTTTAACTCTGTATACACATGTGCACACAGGTGTATTAGCGGAAAGAGGGAGACAGGGTAAAGTTTAGTGAGGTATGTTGCATTACAATTTTAGAATGAACGTGTTGATAAATAACCTTTAAACCCATAGAACGCTCACTCATTACACAAACTGATCGCATATTCCAGGGTTAAGAAACATTTTTCTTTTGTATACAGACAATAAGGTATCAGGGGTTTCAGTTCACTTTCATCCCTACCCATATCAGAGGCCTGTGCTTAGAGGCTGGTAAATGAACGGCAAATCTGAGACAAGTTCATGACACGATGGCTGAAATATTATATTAATTTGATATGTAAAATTATATTTCTTTCAGAACCCAACGTTGTAGACTTACTGGAGTGAGATTGATTGCATGACTGCTGTAAACCTGATGTACAAGACAACTCCATTTTTCTAGCTCTAAAAACAAGCTTTTGTATTTGTACTATACTCACACCATAAGTTTACACCATAAGTGTACGCTTTGTTTACCCTAATACTGGGTGCAAGGCAATATGGGCCAGGTTGCAAAGATGCACTTGGGTTTAAGACATGCCTGCACAGACCAGACAATGCATTGTGAAAGAGAAACATCTTCCAACAAAAAGATGACCGAATGAAGCTGGTTTCAAGCTGAAAGTTGCAATATTGGTTAACTTGTTAAATAGCTGTGGCGTAATGAAAGAATGCATTGTTAGCGAAAAATTGGTGTAAGAATGAAAGATAGAGGAGTCTACCCTGAAATGTGATAACCAAGACCAAATGCATAATAAGGACAGGTACAAGACATTGGCCTAATCTGGAAGATTTTTGATCTATTCCAGTGTATACTTCTCAACGGTTGTATCATCATCAGAAATTCAATGCACATATATGCACTTTTGGGCCAAACAAACTCTCAGTCAAGCAAAGATCTGAGCAGCAGTTAATTGACTTGGATACTTTAATTCCATAAAGCAGCTAATGTTTCAGAAGGCCAGCAAAAATCACAGCCTATCAAAAGACCTCAATGTCAAAATTAACAAGTTTGCAGCATGAACAGCACAAACAGGAATATACATAACATCGCATCAGCAACATTCCTGAAATGGTCTTTATTTTTGATGCTAACCTAAGTAGAGGAAAAAGTATGAACATGGCTCAAATGAAAACTACAGGACATGAGAAGACACCCTTGTATGGCGAAGGAGCAGAAGTCAGATCTATGCTGATTTTCAAATGCAAACCAATGAAAATCAAAATTCCTGAAGGGGTTTATGTGCTCAATCATACAAGTGAAAATGAAATTGCTCCTACATACAGAACACAGTTTATTACTGTGATATATATTCTGATCTCATAACCAATGAGATCAAGGGCTGCATGCGAAGAGATAACATTCAGATTGCAGATATACTAGGTGTCTAACATCCGAGCTCATCTTTTACAGGTGTTCCTCAACAAGCCATTCATGGTTGATGTTCATGCCGAATAGGAGGATGGTTGATAGAGAAAAGAACCTTTACAAATCATGGAAATATTCAAAATGGCCAACAAACCAGACAAGCAGTTCAGAGAGTCATAGAGATATATGGCACAGAAACAGATCCTTCAGTACAACTCATCCATGCCAAACAGATATCCTAAATTAATCTAGTCCCATTTGCCAGCATTTGGCCCATATCCCTCTAAACCTTTCCTATTCATATACCCATCCAGATGCCTTTTAAATGTTGATCATACCAACCTCCACCACTTCCTCTGGCAGCTCATTCCATACTCATACCACCCTCTGCTCGAGAACGTTGCTCCTTAAGTCACTTTTAAATCTTTTCCCCTCACCTTAAATCTATGCCCTTTAGTTTTGGACTCCCAGACCCAAGGGAAAAGACTTAGGCTATTCACTCTATCCATGCCCCTCATGATTTTGCAAACTTCTATCAAGTCACCCCTCAGTCTCCAGCATGCCAGGGAAAAGAGCCCCAGCTTATTCAGCCTCTCACTGTAGCTCAACCTTCCAATCCTTGCAACATTCTTGTAAATATTTTCTGAACCCTTTCAAGTGTCACAACATATTTCCCATAGCGGGAGATCAGAATTGCACAGTGTTCCAAAAGTGCCTTAACTAATGTACTGTACAGCGATAACATGACCTCCTAATTCCTATACTCAATGCACTGACCAACAAAAGCAAACATACCAAACACCTCTTTCACTATGCTGTCTACCTGAGACTCCACTTTCCAGGAACAATGAACCTGCATTCCAAGGTCTCTTTGTTCAGCAATACTCCCCAGGACTTTACCACAATGAATTCAATTCATTCTCAGGTGTAAAATGTTTTAAACGGTGTTTGTAAAGCCTAAAGTTTGATTAATGCTCATGATTCATGATATTCAACAACTCCATTATTTATCATGTAATGTTATCACGGGGAAGATGGAAGATAAACTAGATGGACCTCAATCTACTTTCACCCAACATCTCCTACATTCACAGAAAATAAAACTTTTTCACAAAACTTAAAGGCAAAATTTTAATTCATTAGAGTGTTTTGTATTAAAAATAGGTCCACAACTTAAAAATCTTCCATACTGTCCTGTTTTAACATCATAATTTATGGTCTCTCTACCTTAGTTTGTACAGTTTTGGATTACTTGTTATTTTGGTTAGCACTTGGCATGCGATTCTTGTATCTATCATGTTATTCCAGTTGTTTGGTTTGTCTCCCTCACCACCTTATTTTTAATTTTGTAATTATCTCTCTGCCTCAACTAATCAAATTATAAGTCATTCTTTCACTTGTTATTCAGCTGTTGACACTTTACTCACCATCTGACACTCAATCACCCGCAGAGACCAATCATTTGGCCTGTTGATACTCCACTTACACCATCATCTTTAGATCTCTTTTGATTATAAAGTCTGTGCCTGGGTGCTCTCTTCACTTCACCTGATGAAGGGACAGCTTTCGAAAAGCTTATGATTTCAAATAAACATGTTGGACTATAACCTGGAGACTTCTGACATTGTCCACCCCAGTCCAACACCAGCACATCCACATCAATCTAAATTTGATCATGGGTGGCACCGTTATAGCAGCTACAGCTGTGGTACCAAAATTGATTATGGTGTCAATGTTGTTATTAAAAAAAAAGCAGGATTTAGCAACTCACAAACTGTACAATACTTTTAAAATGTTCACTTCGCATACTTGCGGAATCCACTGGCAACCCCAAGAAAGAGTACAGTTGAAATCTCGGAATAAAATTCAGACTTGCCCAGTTGTTATTTAGTTTGTGTGTCAACTTCAACTTCCAGTCGGGAAAATCCGATGGCCTTTTTCTGGAGTCTTCACATACATGAGTTGAAATGTACTCAGCTTCAAATAACCTTGCCAAGGTTTTATCCAAAGACGCCTAGTCTGGGACAATTAATAAACTCCTTTCTCAAAGATAATGTATCCTCTATCTTTTCCCTTTCTCAGGAGCACTGTTTTACATATCCATCTTCACCCAGACTTCTACACAATTACCCCAATTGGTCACCAAGAAAAAAACATTTTAATTTCCATGCAATGGGTGTTCCTACTGAATTTAAAATACAAATCAAGTCCAGACTTTCTAATTGAAACCTTAATGCCCAATAGTTTACCTTGCTTGGTCTTATACTCTAATGCCAAAAGAAATCCATTAGTCTGGCCATTTCTCTTTCAAGTTGGTATAAAAGAAATCACCATGGCTACAGAAATACAAGTTAATTAATACCTCAGTCGCAGGAAAATCCACGTCATTCATTCAAAATTCAAAAATACAAACTTAAAAATAAATTATATCAATATAAAAATATGCTATGGTTGGTTCACTCGCAGACCTGGTTTGTTAGTTCGCAGACATTTCATCACCCGGCTGAGTAACATCATCAGTGCAGTTTCCGATGAAGCGCTGTTGTGTTTTCCCATCTGGTGCTTAAACTCTGGGGTCCATTGGAATTGATTACCTCATTCCTGGTTTTTCTTCGCAGTGGTGTATATATAGGGTCTAATTCTATGACCTGTTGTAGGATCCTGATGTTGTCCAAATTGAACTGGTGGTTCTACTTACCCGTGTGATGGAGACAAGTGAGTACTGCTCATGTGTTTTCGTTGCAAGTTGGTTTTCATGTATTCTCGTGGCCAGTTTCCTTCCAGTCTGTCCAAAGTAATGGTTATCACAGTCTTTGCATGGGTTGGTTCTATCCATAGTGGGTATGGGGTCTTTGTTAGCAGTTAGCATAGGGTTGGCCTAGGTTTGTGTGCCACTCTGATGCCCAATGGTCGTAGGAGTCTTGTGGTCAGTTCAGATATGTTCTTGATGTACGGTAACGTGGCGGGTGTGTCAGGGCGTACTGTATCTTCCTGTTGTTTGCGTGCCAGGCATCGTCGGACCCAGCTGTTCGGGTATCCGTTGTCCTTAAATACTTGGTAGAGGCATTCTTCTTCGTTTTGGTGCAGTTCCGGGTTGCTGCAGTGTGTTGTCGCTCATTTAAATACTAGGCAGGAAAACACATCAGCGCTTCATCGGAGACTGCACTGACGATGTTACCCAGCAAGGTAATGAAACGTCTGAACTAACGAGCCAGCTCAGCGAACTAACTAACTACAGCATCCACAACCTGAGCTACAAATCTACTCAAGAACCTTTATATATATCACACACCATACTTTGCCCCCTCCAGAAAAATGAAAATTGATCTTTAAGAGGAATTTTCATTGCTTAAAAGTTGTCTTCACACCACTTCTGTCATACTAACAGTTCTAAAGTGTTGACAATGAATTCCACAGTAGCCTTGTTTTACCCATGCTCATTGGTTCCACATCAGTGTCTTGCACATGGTGTCAACTGAGGGCCCGCTATATAGTTTCCTTTCAAAGCACATAGACAATTATATCAAATTATATAGTTGGAGAACTTCGCTCTGTCATAATTGCTTATCCCCAAATGTTTCTAAAAAAGAAAAGGATCGTGGTCTGCAAAAAATGATCGTTTCTTCCATGTTGTTGCTAACATATTTCAAAGTGTTGAAAAGCCATCACAAGACAATGTTGCTTTTTGAATAATTGAACACTGTTTACATGTGGCCAGATTACAGCTAAAACCACTAATGGTCAGAACATTCTTCAAATTTTCAAAGGCACTTTTCAAGTTTTCTGTCTTTTTCTAACAAATTTGTCAAAAGGTGCGATGATAGTGCTGAAGTTCAGAGCAAACTAGCAATAAAATCCACTCATACCAACATTAAGGCAAAAATTACACATTTTGCCCTGGGCACAGAAAAATCTAGAACAGCTGCAATGTCATTTCTCTAGGTCCAACTTGGCCTTGTCCCACTATATGGCCCAAATAAGTCACTTCTGCCTTGACAAATTCGCTCAGCTAAATTTATAACAAAGATAACAGGAACTGCAGATGCTGGAGAATCCGAGATAACAAGGTGTGGGGCTGGATGAACACAGCAGGCCAAGCAGCATCATAGGAGCAGGCTTTTTGCAGCTAACCAAACAGTTCAGTCCAACAGTGTAAACATTTTAGCCAGATCTGGCTAAAAAGAACCATATTGTTGATGTAAACAATATTACATAGTCCTTTGATTATTTTATTGAATTACTGCATTGTTGCTGGTGCATTTTTCATTCCAAATGGTATGAGTTCACACTGATAAAGTCCATCTGGAATTTAAATCTGTTAACAGAACCTGCCAAGTCAATTTTAGCAAGTCAATTTTTGTGACAGATCCTGTGTCCCCAATTTAATAAATACAGTCCAACAGTTCTGTTAGCACCTTGACTTTACGATAATCAATTTCAAATCTGTGACCCAGTTTAAGCATGACAGGTTAGGTTCAGCTACAATGACTTGATTCAATCTTGTTATTGCACACAATGAACTTAGTTTCTTTCCTCAATTGAGTTATTCTTTGAATTAAATCTGTATGGGTATTACTTTCTCAAATTCAGGGGTTTCCTAAGATTCATACTTTAATTTTCTGGACTGAGTTCCATAATTGCTTGCACTCAAAATTAGATCAGGTTTATGATGAGTGAATGAATGTTCTATTTTTTAAAAACTACTAAATTTTGCAACTTGGACTGGTGCGATATCGCAAATTTCAGAACTTTAACTGTTCATTGATCAAAAGAATCAGCAATAACCTTTTCTAGAATGAACTATGTCCTCAGATAAAAAGACAAGGAATTAAAAGCAATATACCAATTAACCATCCCTGGGGAAAAAGGGGTCAAAACTACATAAACTGCTTTAACATCTGCTTGATAACTAGTTGCCTTATGAAAAAGGGACAATAAGATTCTCTACTTAAATAATTTTGAGGTGAAGTGATTATCTGCAGGACAGACAGTGTTTCAAATAGGCAGCCAACACCGTATATAACAAGGAACAGGCAAGCTACAGATTTGATGGCCCCAGGAGTTTTGTGGATGAATAGGTGTAAAGGTTCATCAAGAATATCACATCAAACTTCACAAGACAGAAAATTCTGTAAGAATTCAACTTCACAATTCTTCAGCAAAACACCAGAGAACCACACTGCACAAGAATCAAACCCCGGACACCCAGAGACATATTCTGTTGGTTGGAATCGTAGTTATCTACCCAATTAATGGCAGAATTTAGCTAAGCTGGGTTGTGGGACTTAACTTGCTTACTTGAGGAGTCTTATTTTAGTTGCTACTTGCAATAAAGTTTAAATAATTGTTTCAGTATTTGTCTGCGAGATTTATTAATAAGTAGCCAAATTAAGAAGTTGTTTATGGTAACTTACACACAACAGCTGACTTTTTTTTCACCATCATTAGCAATATAAATCTTGGTCTCCCAGGGAATCGAGGATCATACACAGCTGGCAGATATACAATACACTTCCTTCTGTTGGCAAATGATTCAATCAGGACTTGGAAGAATTTGATAAGCTCCTGAAGAGGAAAGATCTGCAGGGCAATATGGATAAGCCAAGCTGCTCTTGCAAAGCAAATACAAGTGAATGACCTTTATTGTGCTCTAAGCATTTCATGATTCAATAGTATGGGTGCTATGTTCAAGTTGCTCCCTGACTTTTTTTTTTAAAAAAAAGACATGTATCAGTCTTTTCACTTAAGATACAAGAAGGGACTGAGTATCTTACTAATACATTGTACAATGATAGAAACATATGCTGTGAATGTTACACCATCGTAAACCATCAGTAAGTATAATTAACAATCCTTACCTGCTAAGTAGCTCAGCTCCTGCAGCAAACTTGGGCAAACCATCTGTGCTGCTGTGAAAATAAATGAACATCACAGTTGTACTTCAGCTCGAAGTATCCAATGTGGACATCGTTTTAATCAATAATTATAGCATTAAATTGGTACTACAAGATTCATGATTTAAAAAAGATCAATTGAGACAGTTGGTTATCATAAACAAGAGTCTACATAGGTAAGTATTTGGCTTCCAATATAACGGCTCAGAGCTAGAAACCCAACAGGCAAAGGCATTATAATAACTTTACCAGTTAAGTCACTCATTGTCACTTTTAGTTGGACCATATCAAATATTGTGATGTGCGGAGTGCTCAGGAAGAGTTGATAGCTCTGACGTGGAGATGGGTTGTCCTTTGAATAATTTACCAACTTTGGTCTACACTGGATCAACTCTCACTTGTAGCTCCCACAAGTTGTCTGCATGCAGTAACAAGTCACGCCACAGGCAAATATTTTGACAGGTGAGCATCAACTTTATTTTCACATGTACTCATGCGTACAGTGAAAAGTTTACAAGTCACCACTTACGGCACCATCTTAGGTACAAAAAGGTACGTAGGTAGATTAAGTACAAATTGTTTGTTGGCG
>JAHRHZ010000030.1:5683051-5700025 GCA_024137785.1 Ginglymostoma cirratum | reverse complement strand
CCCCCCCCCCCCCCCCCCCCACAGTCTGCACAAGAAAGAGGATAAGCAAAACCCAAGGAGTCAACTTTTCCAGATTCTAGAAATCTGTATCAAAAACAAAAAAAAAATGCTGGAAATCACAGCAGGTTCGACAGCATCCACGGAGACAGCAAGCTATTGTTTATAGAGTTTAGCTGACTCTTCATCAGAACTGGGCATCAGAGCCAGCTCTGATGAAGAGTCAGCTAAACTAGCTTGCTCTTTCTCCATGAATGCTGCCTAACCTTCTGTGATTTCCAGCATTGCTTTATTTTTCTGGTGAGGGTAGGTTTCAAACCCTCAACCTTGAGAGTTTGGGATTTGCTTATCCTCTGGCATGTGCAGACTGTTCCAGCAAACACAGCATAAGAAATCATTTGTTCAATTCAATAATTGAGAAAGCATTTTAGCAAGGTATCAGGGAGCTTGAAGAGCATGACCAAGCATCAAAATCACCGTGGACGTTCACTGCAGCCAAAGGGGTTTTTCATACGTCCAGGATTCTGTCCGTGCCACTGTACCAGATTCTGCAGCTGACAGTGGGATTGCTCCTGTGCAGTTGTTCTTCCATTCTAAAAATAATTCTTGCACAGATTTTATACAAACTCACCTTTACTTCTTTCTACAGATGTCTTGTAGTGGTGGGTATGTGGTAAATTCTATGGGGATCCGGATTAACTCATTAAGTCCACGTCTGTTATTAGTAAGCTCATGGTCCTAGGAGACTTCTATGCCAATGTGGGGACGTCAAAGATAACTGGAAAAAGGTATTCTGGATAATCATGGGGTCAGTAAATTCAATGTCATGTTAATCCATTACCAACAGGATGCTCAGACAAGTCAATAAGCACAAGGCTATGTAGATGCACGCAAGGGAGGCGATGGCCTAGTGGTACTATTGCTGGACTGTTAATCCAGAGACCCAGATAACCATGGCAGATGGTGGGATTCGAATTCAATAAAATATCTGGAATTAAGAATCAAATGACGACCATGACCATCATCGATTGTCAGGAAAAACCCATCTGGTTCGCTAATGTCCTTTAGGGAAAGAAATCGGCCATCTTTACCTGGTCTGGCCGACATGTGGCTCCAGACACACGGCAATGTGGTTGACTTTAAATGCCCTCTGGGCACTTAGGGATGGGCAATAATGCTGCCTATCAGTGATGCCTTCATCCCATGAATGAATTAAAAAAAGGTAACAACAGTAAATGATTATCACTGTGTCAGAGAGATCTCCAAGATATAGAAAATACTCATGCAACAAGAAGAGGTGTAGAATGTTGGATAGATAAAGCAATTCCTAACTTGCAAGTTTCTTCAGCTCAACGCCAGCAACCAGATTTCAAACAGATAAACTGGTAATATCATTTCTGACAATCAGTTTCAGAATACTCTTCATAAAAAGCTCAAAGCTAACATACTCTTAGATAGAGACTGTTTTGAGAAGTGGAGCAATTTTAAACACATTGGTACAAGAACGTTTGTTCCAGTAACAAAGAAGGCAGTACATCAAGGTTGATTTGATAAAGTGACGAAATCATCTCTCAAATCCTGCATGGCAAAACAATCCGATCTTCACCTCCAAAACAGACACGTTCCAATACCTGAACAGTAAAGGTTCAGAGAGAGCTGCGAGATACACAAGATAAATCTAGGACAGGTTCCACATCATTGGTCTCTGCTGACAGTTCATCCTTTTAAAAAAAAAGGAAAAATCGAAAAAAAAAAATCAGGCAGTAACAATATAGACAGATGGGGAGAACACCAGCATTTTGTCGTACAGAACTACCACATGCAACCACACAGCCAACAATCCTGTTTTGACTGGCCTTCAAGAAAAACATTACAGATGAACTCAGGAAAGGCTTCAGGAAAAGACAGAATTCCACCTGAATTTCTTAAAGGCAGCAGGTCCTGACACGATAGAGGCCTTCAAATTAGGTCCCCTGATGCATTTGGCAACCTTTCATCATTCCGAATAACTTTCGCAACGCGATAATTTTTGCTGTCTAGTAAAACAAGGATAGAATAGCAGCATATATCATCTACTGAGCTCTCTCACTTCTCTGCAATAGCAACTTTGCTTGTATCATCCTTAAAAAAAACTTAGCATTGTGGCAGAAACAAAACTACCTGAGGTACTGTGCAGCTTTCACCCAGGATGCAACACTGTTGATCTGATACTCTGAGAAAATTCCAGAAAACTCGAGTAGAATATGATCCTTTACTTCAGTCGTGTTTTCCTCACAAAATAATATTGACAGTTAATACAATCATCTTCTGGAAAATCCTAGAACAGTCCGGTTTCTCAAGAAAATCTGTCAAGATTGTAACCGTGACAGAATGCTAGGTCAGGTCCTCTTAAATAGTGAAGCATCAGCTCCCTTTGGAGTTCTAAAATGGAGTGAAATAGGGCTGTTCTAGCACCCGTCTTCACCTTGTTCTTCACCTACGCCGAGAGTGCATCTCATATCTTGAAGGCGGCTGGTGCTAGGACATTGTAGGTAAACAAAATAGTTGAACACAATGCAGTCAAAAATCACTAATAATCAAAAATACATTCAACAGAATTTTTGTTAGCAGATTATAAAAATTAAAAGTGTCAAACAAATCTCTACGGAATCCAATAGAAAATCTTCCTAATAATTCTTCCAGCAATGCTATAAAAATTGAGCAAATCAAACAACAGTTGTTCTTCCATGCAAGGAAAAATTGCAGTCTGTTGAGTGAGACATGTCGGAACTACTATATGTGGTCCTGTTGCTGCATTGCATAATAGGCATAGCAACATGTTAAATGTCTTAGAAATACATTTACAGTTTGTTTTGCAAATTTTGGAACAATGCCACAAAATGTCAGTTGTTGACTTTTCTTCCTCAGAATATTTCTATAACTTACAGAAATTCAAGAGATGACTGTAAATGCAGCTAAGTAGATTGTGAAAAATGAAAATAATTTTCCAGTGTATAAATATTTGACTTGAGCATTCAAAGTATCAGAATTTTCTTACCTGGGTAAAATGATACCTTTACAACAGCTGCGAAATGTTGGTGCCACTGACTTATTAAATTCAAGAGAACCAACTCACTTTATCACAAAGTGCTGAAAGTAGCAAATTACAATTACCTTGGCTTCTTAATTTTTACTTCTTTAGATTTGTCACCCAGCGTCTTTAAACTGAAATTGAAGACAAGGAAATATTTAAAATATAATAGATGCAGATAGCAGTAAATAAATGTTAACATAGTACTGGAACAACGTGTGTTTTCCAGGCTTCTAGTTTGCAAACAATTTATTTCAATTCTCAAAGTGAATTCCTCGTGTATAATTATTACTTAGAGGTCAAACAAGTAACTAAGTGCACAAATATTGCACTGTCTCCTTTCATAGGTTTTAGAGACATGGATGCATGAGGGTCAATTTTCACACGACTAACTCATATCACACTTTTAGCCAGCTACAAATTGATTTCATGTCTTCCATAATCACTAATAGCAAATTTCGTATACATTTCCCAAGTACCACCTTGAAAATCGCCCCCCTCCCCTCCATAAACCCGGAATTATTAAATTCTCAGAACGGATATCCATTTTGGAAGATTCCCCCTTCATAAGGGATAGCACCGATGAAGTGGTTTTGAAAAGCATCAAGTGTCAGTGCAGTCATTAACGGCCCGTAAAAATAACCTGGTTTTCTGCAATGGTGGAAAAGTATCTTTACCCACTCAAGTTGCCAACTTCAGGTCAGCCATTATAGGAAAGTTTCCAGGAAATAAATCATACCCGCAGCTCACACCTTTGGCTGACAGTGGAAGAACAGAATGAGCAAAAGTCTTAAGAATCAAGCCCCATCAGTTTTTAACGGGAATCTTCACTCGGCGTCACCCGCACATACTCAGCAGTTAGGGAGAAGAAAAAGTGTTCCCCTACAGCTCTGCTCTCACATGACTGTCACACTGCTTTCAACTCAAGATTCACAAAGCATGCAGGAAGTGTAGTCAGAAACCTAAGTTTATGAAGTTTTTTTAATGAGCAAAGAATTCTTCCCAAACTGATGTTTATATAAACTTTGCTGAAAAACAACTTCTGATGAGACCGAAACTTGTTTTTAAACTTCAAAGTGGGTGGATTTCGCAACTTGACACACAAATTCCCTTATAGCCTAGGGTCACGGCAGCTACTCTTCACCAATAAAAAAAAATTCAAATACATACAGTACACAAAGCCATCAGTAACCTGACTTTGAGCTCGGTTTAAATGTCTCCCATTCAAGCATAGGAAGGAGTGTCCCCAGCCCTGATTCTAACCTTGGGCCCGGCTCCCCCGCGCACACAACCCGGTCTGTTCCCCGCTGCCTCTCCTACCCGCTGCTGAAATCCTGCTGCGCGCTCAGCAGCCGCTCTTTGAAATTCTCAAACATCTTTTCCGGCTTCTAGCAGTGACTAAGTACGGGAGTGAACCACTGGAAACTAGACATCCCTACAATACTAAGTCTGCTTGACTGGCAGCGCCGCCGGGAAATGGGTGGGCCTCTGTCACACGTACTTCCGGCACGCTCCAAGGGGCGAGAGAGGGGAGGGAATCATTTCCTAGCGACGGACGGCCGCTTGTCCCATTTGTGAAGAAGGGCCTAGGCCCGAAACGTCAGCCTTCCTGCTCCTCTGATGCTGCTTGGTCTGCTGTGTTCATCCAGCTCTACACCTTGTTATCTCAGATTCTCCAGCATCTGCAGTTCCTAATATCTCTGACTCGGTTAAAGGCCGGCTGGCAGGGAATGTGGACGAAACCTGGTCTTCGAAGAACGAATTACTGCTCAGGTGTTGGGCAGGTATTGTCTCTTTCTTAGGTCAGTTCCACACGACGATCGGTTCTGAGGTTCGCTTTTCTGCTCAATAACTTAGAAGTGGTAATGTACCGACTACAACTCGCATTTATCTGGTGTCTTCAACGTAATAAAACGCCCGATTGCGTTTCATCAAATACAATTCCAGTCCAAGTCCATGAGCAGGTATTAGAGCAGAAACCTGATCAAAAAGGTAGGTTTAAAGCGGTGCCCTTAAAGACAGGTGGTAGGGTTCAGCGGGGAACTTACTGAAATTGGAGTCATAGAGTTGTATAGCATGGAATCAGACACTTCAGTCTAACTTGACCGTACCTACCAGATATCCCACATTAATCTAGTCCCATTTGTCAACATTTGGCCCACATTTCTCGAAAATCTTCCAAATTATATACCCAAACAGATGCCTTTTAAATGTTGTAATTGTACCAGCCTCCGCCAATTCCTCTGGCAGCTCATTCTATACTCGCACCACCCTCTGCATGAAAAGGTTGCACCTTAGGTCTCTTTTATATCTTTCCCCTCTCACCTTAAACCTATGCCCTTTAGTTTTGGACTTCACTACGCCAGGAAAAAGATCTTGGCTATTTCACCCAGTCCATGCCCATCATGATTTTATAAACTTCTATAAGGTCACCCTCAGCTGCTTGCTTTACATCTGCGTAATTAATTTAACTTTCTATTGGCAGCCAACCCAATTATATTTTCCCTGAGAAGTTGCAGGTCATTGAGGTATGCAGTTTTGTTCAATTCTTAATGAATCCTAGACATTAAGCATATCTAAAGTTACCACTTCAGTCGAACTCAGCTGTCCTTGGATTTAATTGGTGGGTTCTGCTTTCTCTTCCTTTAGGCTATCAGCATTGTTACATTTTGTACATGTTTGTGTTACCATGATACAGTTCCACAAATACAGGATTTTATTCCAGTAGTTATTCACGCAAACTTTATAGATATTAAATATTCTGCTCAAAGTGAAGAAATTGAAACTTTTTTCATCCTTATTTGTAGTACAAATATCAACAGTGGCAATCCACAAATTAGCTAAGATAAAACTAGCTCTGGAAAGTAGTACCTTAGCTTTTCTACATCAATGTACATTTCCTTCTTCCAAATCAATTACCCTTGCAGCATTTCACAAAGAAAATTTTGATTCATTGTTAGTTCATTTGGAATTATGAATGAATGCTATGTTTTGTATTCATGACCACTAGAACTAAAAGTGGAGCATAAGAATTTAAGAAATAGCCAAAAGGAGTAGGCCATATAAGCAATGAGCCTGCTCCACCATTCAATGTCATCATATCATAAGAAATAGGTGGAGGCGATGGCCTCATGGTACTATTGCCGGACTGTTAATCCAGAGACCCAGATAATGGTCTAGGAACCTGTGTTCCAATCCCCCCACGCCAAATGTTGGAATTTGAATTCAATAAAAACAGAAAATCTGGAATTAAGAGTCTAACAATGACCATGAATCCATTGCCGATTGTCAGAAAAAACACATTTGGTTCACTAATGTCCTTTAGGGAAGGAAACTGCCATCCTTACCTGCTCTGGCCTACATGTGATTCTGGACCCAAGGCAATATGGTTGACTCAACTGCCCTCTGGGTAATTAGGCAGTAAATGCTGCCTGGCCAGCAACAGCCTCATCAGTGAATGAATAAAAAAAGAAAGAGCTTGAGTAGGCTGTGCAACACCTTGAGCCTTCCCTGTCATTTAGCAAGATCATGGTTGATCTGACTGAGGCCATATCTCCACTTTCCTGTCTGCTGTCCTAACCCTTAACTCCCTTGTATTGTTAGGGTTAAGGTTATTTCTGTCTAAGAAATTCTGTCTATCTTAGCCTCAAATATATTTGTTGATCCAGCCTACACTGATCTCTTGATGAAGACAATTCCAACAACTAATAACATTCTGAAAGAAGAAATTTCTCCTTATCTCAGTTTGCAATGGAAGCCACATACTTGTAAATACTATCAGAGATCCCCGGCTCTTCGACTTGTCTGCCTCCTCTCCACCTATCCTCTCCTCTATCCATCCTCTATCCGCCTCCCCCTCTCTCCCTATTTATTTCAGAACCCTCTTCCCCTCCCCCATTTCTGATGAAGGGTCTAGGCCCGAAACGTCAAGCTTTCCTGCTCCTATGATGCTGCTTGGCCTGCTGTGTTCATCCAGCCCCACAACTTGTTATCTCTACTTGTAAATACTGCCTGCTAATTCTGTGATCCCCCCCGCAAGGGGAAACATAGGGCAGAATCTTGTGCTGCAGTTGGGAGTGGGGAGAAAGATAGGTGAGAGAACTTAGTTGCGTGGGAGGCCAAAGACCAGATTCCCAACAGCAAAATTAATTTTTGCAATGGATTTCTGGGAATTTAAAACACAGGTCAAGCCTCGGAAGTGCTTTTGCATGTTTCTGCATGTCATACTTATTAAAAGGCTAGCTCACCAGAACTAAGTTCCCCTTCACAATTAAGTTCAATGTGAGTAAGCAATACATGCCTTTAGGTTCACACTCCATTTAAATGGCATACACCAGATGAAGTGGTCATCTTCCTGGACCTAGGAGTGCTTAGCTGCTGTGTTGTCACTTTGGGGAGCGTTTACCTATGCCATACGATGATTGAGAGTGGGTCAGCTAGTCTTAAGTTGCACAGGGTATGAGGTTGATCAAAGGAGGGAGTTGGAATGTACGGGGCATGAGTCAAGGATTTTGATCAAAGGTAGAGGCCAGTCTGGGAAAGGATGAAAGAGTTATTGGAGAAGTGTGGAAGTATTGGTTATGTATTTGAATGGCATTAGTACAGGTGGGAGGCATTTCTCGTGCAAGAAAGGTGTCTGAGCATTACACCCAAAGAGGTAGCTTGGTAGCATCAATAATGGGTTCCAGAGGATTGGACTTAGGGTATTAGGAAGTGGATTAGACAGTGACAGTAAAGGGGGTTGTGAAACAAAGTAAAGTAAGAATTTTATGGTCAAAGTCAGCAGATGGATAGTTTCCTTGGGGGGGACGTTGTCTCTAAAGGTGAAGAAAATGGTATTGACAAGGTGGCTAAAGTGAGAGTCACCATAGGGAGGATGATGTGTGTGAGCTCAGAGGGGAGAGCAGACCTGTACAGGATTATTGTAATGGATTCCAATGTAACAGGCGGAGGTTAATTTTAACATGGGGATGGTCATGGGAAATGGGGAATCTTGGTGAGTGACAGGGAGAATAGAAGGTCATCTTTTAAAAGTAAAGCTCAACGTTTTAGCTATGTCTAGCTCAGAAGGCAGTTCCTCACTAATGGTGAACAGTCGAGTTGGCAGGGACAGTCTTCAGGTAGGAGGAGCTATAGGCATATTACAGTCAGCTAATTAAAGTCATACCCAATAATGTCAATTAGATGAGACCATAAGATATAGAAGCAAAAATAGGCCATTCAGCCTATCGAGTCTGCTCCACCATTTAATGAGATCATGGCTGATCTGATAATCTTCACTCTACTTTCCTGCCTTTCCCTCCACAACTGTTGATTCCCTTACTGACTAAAACTATAACTCAGTATTGAATATACTTAACTACGCAACATCAACAACTCTCTGTGGTAAAGATTCCCAACCCTCTGAGAGAAGAAAGTCCTCCTCATCTCTTTCTTAAATGTACACTCTCTTTTTTTGAAATTACAATCTTTAGTCCTACACTCTTCAACAAGAGGAAAGAAGCTTTCCACATCTTCCCTGTCAAATCCTCTCAGTATTATGTCTGTTTGAATTAAGTCACCTCTTATTCATCTACATTTCAAAGAGCATAGACTCAATCTAAACAATCTTTCCTCATAAGACAGTCCCTCCGTACCTGGCATCAGCCTAGTGAACTTTCTTTAGACTGCCTCCAATGGTAGTATATCTTTTGTTAGATAATTTTGTACTGAATTCCTTTTTAGATAAAGGTCAACATTTGCCTTCTGTATTACTCACCAACTTTGGATGCCAGCTTCTAGTGATTCATCAATGAGGACTCCCAAATTCTTCTGTTCTGAAGCTTTCTGCAGTCTTTCTCATTTAACTAATATTCAGCCCTCTATTCCTCCTGCCAAAGTGCATAACATTGTATTTTCCCACGTTATATTTCATCAGTCAAGTTTTTGCTCACCTTTTCTTAACCCATCTGAATCATTTGCAGACTGTTTGTGTCATCTTGACCAATTGCCATTCCACATGTTTTTGTGTTATCTGCAAACTTGGCTATAGTATATTCAGTTTCCTCATCCAAGTCATTTATGTAATTGTAAATACCGTATAATCGCAAGTAAAAGTCGATATCATGTAAAAGTTGAACCCCTATTTTTGTCCAAAAAACTGGAATTTTCCATATTTCTCCTGTAAAAGCTGACCCTAGTTCTTCACAGATAACAGATCAACATTTGTGAGTCAAGGTATTATCCTGCTTATAAATATTACAAGGAAATGATTTTTTTTGTTTCATGCTATTATGTGTTTTGATGTATAATTCACACCAAGTCGGTATGAAAGTTTAAGACACATCAGGTCAGAGTCAGGTGACAACCTCTCTTTCTGTGCAACTCAGTTCCCCTGTAGCACTTGTGCAATACAGTCATGTACCTAGTTGAGATTTTGAAATTTCTTCATCATTTTGTGTAAAAATGCCCTCCAGAAAAAAAAAATACACAGCAGCAGTTAAACTGAAAGTTATTGAAGTTGCAGAGAAGACAAATAACTGTATAGCTGCAAATAAATTTTGTGTTTCGGAGAAACTTGTGAGAGACTGGAGAAAGGTGTCGAACTGTCTTCAGACAATGCCAAAATGAAAGTTGCCAACAGAGGTAAACCTAGCAAGTGGCCACAAATGGAAAAAAAAGGTTGCTGAGTGGGTACTTGAAAATCGTCAAAATGGAAAATGTGTTAGTCATGAAGCCATCCGAATCCATGCATGAAACAAATCAAAGGGGGATGAAATTTCAGATTTTAAGATGAGTGCTGGATGGTGCACAAGGTTCATGAGAAGGCCTGACTTAGCACTTTGGCAGAGAGCTAAATATTGCACAAAAGCTGCCTGCTGAACTAGAAGATGAGATATTTCAGTCTCACCAGTTTGTAATCAGAAATCGGCAAAAGAAAGGCTAATTTTAAGATGTTAATTAAATTTAATTCATTTAATTTAAGATGTACCATGTAATTGTAATTTAAAACAGTAATATAGTTCTACTTCACTTTTCGTATGTATAAATAAAAGGTTACCAATTCACTTTTGTTTCTATTGTCTTTATCCAGTAAATACTGTAATTCGTTGTGTTCGTTTTTCTTTATTTGTTTAGAGATCAATTGAGCTTTTGCAAATGGTGTGGTATTTTGGACTGTAGCATGAATTTCAGCCCCTCAAAAGTAGTATCCATGTAATAGTCGACACAATAAATTTAACCATAAAAAAAGCCTAAAAAATTGACTTTTACATGAGTATGTATGGTAATTGTGGCCCTAGCACCGATCCATGTGACACACCACTAGTAACAGGTTATGATCCTGAAAATGCCTCCTTATCCCATCTCTCTGCCTTCTGTTGTTAGCTAATCCTCTATCCACATGCTAATATGCAATCTCCAACACCACTTTATCTTATTAAATAGCCTAATGTGTGGTACCTTATCAAACGCCTTCTGAAAATCCAAAAATAATCCACTGTTTCCCCTTTATCTATCTTACTTGTTACTTCCTTAAATAGTTCTAGTAAATTTGTCGGACATGATTTCCCCTTGATGAAGCCATGCTGACTCTGCTTGACCCTTATTACAACTTTTATAGTGGACTCTAACATTTTCCTTAATACAGGCATTAAGCTAACTAGCCTGTAGTTATTGGCTTTTCAACTCCTTCCCTTCTAAACTAAAGGTGTTATATTAACAATTTTCGAATCCTCTGGGACTTTTCCAAAATCTAATAATTCATTGAAGATTACTACCAGTGCATCCACTATCTCTGTTGCTACTTCCTTTAAAATCCTAGAATGTATCCCATTAAGCCCAGGAGACTGATAAATCTTTAACCCCATTAGTTTCCCTTTTTCTTTTAGTCAGATCATAGAATCCCTACAGTGTGGAAACAGGCCATTCAGTCCAACAAGTCCACACCACCCCTCTGAAGAGCATCCCACCCTGATTCATTCTCCTACCCCTGCATTTCCCCATGTCTAACCCAAACATCCCTGGACATTCAGGCAATTTAGCATGGCCAATCCACCTAGCCTGCACATCCTTGGACTGTGGGAGGAAACCAGAGCACCCGGACAACACCCGCACAGACACGGGAAGAAGGTGCAAACTCCACACAGACACTTGCCCAGTGGTGGAATTGAGCTCAGGTCCCTCGCACTGTGAGGCAGCAGTGGTAACCACTGAGCCACCGAAGGTGGTCATTGTATTGCCTCGGCTCCTTTTCCCCTTGAATATTTAGTAATTTTGGGATACGATTTGTGTTCTACTGTGAAGACTGATGCAATGTATTTATTTAACCCCTGTGCCATTTCCTGGTTCCCCATTATCTCCCCAGCCTCATTCTTTCTGTCCACTTTGGCTCTCTTTTCCTTTTTAGATACTTAAAGTTTTAGCAAAGATTTGTAGCTCAGGTTGTGGGTGAGGTTGTTGACTTGCTTGCTGAGCTGGCTTGTTTTTGTTCAGACGTTTCATCACCATGCTAGGTGACATCATCAGTGAGGTCTCCAATGAAACAGTGTTGTTCTACTCCGCTTGGAATTTATACTGTCTGGTCCGTTATGGTGAGTAGTGTCATTTCTGGTTTTAACCTGTATGGGTTTGTAATTGGGGTCCAATTCTATATGTTTGTTGATTGGATTACGGGTGGAGAACCATACTTCTAGGAATTCCCGTGTGTGTCTATGTTGGGCTTGGGATACTATGGTTACCTTGTCCCAGTTAAACTGATGGCCTTCATTGTCTGAGTGTACCGATATCACGGAGAGATCATCGTGCCATTTTGCTGCTGGCTGATGTTCATGTATTCTGATGGCTAGTTTCCTTCCTGTGGGTCTGATGTAATGTTTGTGGCAGTCGTTGCATGGTATTTTCTAAACCAACGGATAACAAAGTGTGAAGCTGGAGGAACACAGCAGGCCAGGCAGCATTAGAGGAATAGGAAAGCTGACGTTTTGGGTTGGGACCCTTCTTCAGAAAATCATTTTTCTGAAGGACGGTTCCGACCCGAAACATCAGCTTTCCTGTTCCTCTAATGCTGCCTGGCCTGCTGTGTTCCTCCAGCTCCCCACTTTGTTATTTCTGACTCCAGCATCTGCAGTTCTTGCTATCTCAGTCATTTTGTAAACCATGTCGCTTCTGCTGTTGTGGGAATGGGGTCTTCAATCCTTGTGAGTGTTTGTCGTATAGTGGCAGTGGGCTTGTGTGCTACCATGATTCCTCGTGGTCTTACGAGTCTTGTTGTCAGTTCTGATATGTTCTTGATGTTGGGCACTGTGGCCAGTGTGTTAGGGCATACTGCATCCTCCTGTTGTTGTCTGTTTAGTAGGCATCTGCAGATGAAGTTGCGGGTATATCTGTTCATAGCGAAGGTTTTGTACAGGTGCTCTTCCTGTTTCGTGCGTAGTTCCAGAGTATTGCAGTGTGTCATGGCCTGTTTAAATGGTGTCCAAATGCAGCTCTGTTTGTGGGCGTTGGGGTGGTTGCTATGGAAGTTCAGGATTTGATCAGTGTGGGTTGCTTTTCTATGTAGTGAGGTTTGGAACTCCCCGTTGGTCATACGCTCCACTCTAACATCCAGAAACAGAAGTTGATTGTTGTTTTCTTCTTCCCTTGTGAACTTAATCCCTTTGAATATGTTGTTGATACGGTGGTGGGTCTGTTCTAACTTGTTGCATTTAATAACATCAAATGTGTCATCTACATACCGGATCCACAGTTTAGGTTGAATGCAGGGGAGGGTGGTGTGTTCTAGTATTTGCATGACTGCTTCTGCAATGAGTCCTGTGATGGGTGACCCCATTGGTGTACCATTGATCTGTTTGTATATTTGACCATTTATAAAGTGAAGTCTGTGGTGAGGCACAGGTCTAGTAGTTTAAGTATGTTGTCATTGCTGATGGAGCTGCTGGTCTGCGTTGCTGCTTCCTTTAGTGATGTGGCCACTGTTTCTTTGGCCAGTAGGATGTCGATTGATGTGAATAAAGCTGTGACGTCAAAGGATGCCATAATCTCGTCATCACTGATTTTTATGTTCTTGAGGGTATTGAGGAATTCTTGGGTTGAGTGGATAGAATGGAGTGATCCGTCGACTAGGTGATTCAATCTCTGTTGTAGGTCCTTGGCCAGTTTGTGTGAAGGTGTGCCTGGTAGGAAACAGTGGGTCTGAGGGGGATGTCTGGTTTGTATACTTTAGGAAGTACATAGAAGTGGGGGATGTTCCGGCCTTCTGATTTCATTCTCATGTTGTCCATCTTGGTTATCTGTCCTTTAGCCTCTTCAGTGTCTGGGTGATCCTATTACCTAGCTGCAGTGTTGGGTCTATCACCACCTGTCGATGAGTGGTTGTATCTGCGAGCAATGCCTGTACTTTACTGTTGCAGAGTAGGAACTGCCGATGCTGGAGAATCTGAGACAACAAGGTGCAGAGCTGGATGAACACAGCAGGCCAAGCAGCATTAGAGGAGGAGGAAAGCTGATGTTTCGGGTCTAGACCCTTCTTCAGAAATGGGGGAGGGGAAGGGGATTGTGATATAAATAGGGAGAAAGGGGGAGGCGGATAGAAGATGGATAAAGGAGAAGATAGGTGGAGAAGAGACAGACAGGTCAAGGAGGCGGGGTTGGAGCCAGTGAAGGTGAGTGTAGGTGGGGAGTTAGGGAGGGGATAGGTCAGACCAGGGAGGACGGACAGGTCAAGGGGGCAGGATGAGGCTAGTAGGTAGGAGATGGGGTGGGGCTTGAGGTGGGAGGAGTGGATAGGTTTCTGAATCTCCATTGGGTCACTTATGGACGAATCCAGAAGCTTATCATCTGCATGGGGTTCAGCAGGAGGTCTAATTTTCAGCAGTTCTCCAAGTGCCATGGACTTTTAATCTTATATCCTCCACCAGCTATGAGCTCATATCAATAATTTTCTCACCGTATCAAGATTCTGAGTCTAATCAGTAACATGCACTCATTAAGGTGAACGCCTGTGCCTGGTGGTGCAAGTAGATGGTATGATGATGCATCCTCTGAATTATTGCTATTACAGAATCACATAATTGCTATGGTGGAGAAGGAGGCAATTTAGCCTAACATGCCTGCACCAGTTTGTTAAACTCGTGTTATTACCTAAATCCTCCTCAGAGATGGTCCTGAAGCTGGGAGCAAGCTTTCTTTGCCTCTTTTTCTTTGTCTTGCTGTTCACACATGCAGTTGAAAACAAGAGTAGCTGATGCTTTTACACAGTCCGTTCTTTGAATAACATTTCAGGGATTAGTCCTTTATGTTCATTTGCCAAGTGTAGACTGGAGATAACCATACTGGATGGTTATGAGATTGCAATCTCCATCAGTACAAGTTCAGTCCTGGTCCTTCCCTTAACATGTTCTCTGGCATTTTTCTCAAAGTAGATGAGGATCCTTCTCGCTGACGATATTCCATTGACCAGGAAACACACCCTCCTATTACGAATACCTTTCTCCTGCAGACAAACAGAATGATTGAGTGTCAGCCAACAGGTGTATGAGCACTTTACAAGCATGCATATCTATGACAGCTTCTGAGCCCCCCACAGTAACCATGGCACTGTCTTACAACTGGTGCAACATTCATAGCAAGAAGTAGCTGCCACATATTCAGTACACCTTTTCCATCTGCTGCACAGGCATGCATGCAGTTCTATCTGAAGTAGCTCGGCAGTTGCAGTCACACTGTCTGATGCCCTTCCAGGGGTCACTTGACTATTTAGATGGTGTTATTAACAGTCCAGCAATAATACCACTATGGTATTGTCACTGGACTGTTAATCCAGAGACCCAGATAACATTCTGGGGACCCAGATTCGAATCCCAATATGGCAGATGGTGGAATTTGATTTCAATAAATATCTGCAGTTAAGAATCTAATGATGCCTGTGAATCCATTGTTGATCCATCTGGTTCACTAATGTCCTTTAGGGAAGGAAACTGCCATCTTTACCTAGTCTGGCCTACATGTGATTCCAGACCCACAGCAATGTGGTTGACTTTTAACTGCCCTCTGGGCAATTAAGGATGGGCAATAAATACTGCCTAGTCAGTGACGCCCTCATCCCATGAATGAATAAAGGATTTCCCTTGTGGAGCACAACAGATTATTCCTCCTCTTTCTGCATTGCATCTAGGTTCTTGTCAGACGAATGGGTTCTGCAAACTCCCTCTAGGCAACCTTAGTCAGATGGGAGGGCCCTCATGTTGCTATCTCTTGGACACAGGATATCCCTCCTTTCCCTTCATGGCCTGGAGTCTGGTTTATCCTTCTTCATGTTGTGGAGATCAGAACTGTTCACTGTCCTCGAGGTGTGATGCCTCCAAGACATTGTACAATTGTGGCAAGTCTTCTTTGGTCTTGTACTTCAGTGATAATAAAGGTCAAAATGATATTTGTCATCCTCATTGTCTGCCATGCCTACTTTCTGAGTTCTTTGTATGAATACATCCTGGTCTTTCTGAGCAGCGACAGGAAAAAAAGAATTCTGCTTTTCTATTCTTGTTACAAAGTGAATAATCTTACAATTCCGTACCCATTACTCCATCTGCCACCTTGTCCATTCACCTAAGCTGTGTATATCCTTTTGCAGTCTTCTCTCTGTGTTTTCATCCCAGTTCACATTCCTACCTTGCTTTATATTTTCAGTAAATGTAGATACATTAATCTCAGGTTCTTAACCTATGTCATCAATACAGATTATAAGTAGCTGTGGGGAGCTTTGGAGAGTCAGGAAGAGAGTTACTCACTGCCCATGTTCTAATCTCTGACCTGCTGTTGCAGTCACAGTGTTTATATGTTTAGTCCAGTCCAATTTCCTATCAATGGTATCCCCCAGGATGTCGATAGTGGGGATTCAGCAACAGAAATATCATTGAATGTCAAAGGGCAATAATTTGATTCTGTCTTGTTGGAGATGGTTATCACTTGATACTTGTACAAGTATGTGAATTTGTACTTGTGAATATTACTTGTCATCTATAAGTCCAAACCTGGATATTGCCCGGGTCTTACTGCACTTGCTTCAATATCTGAGGAATTATGGATATTGCTGTACACTGTTTAATCATCAGTGAACATCTTCACTTCTGGCCTTATGATAGAGCAGTTGAAGATATAATGCAATTCCATTTGAATTGACTGAGGCCTGCTGATAATCATGATGGGCTTCCTGCCTTCGTGTTTGCACTAAATGGCACGGCAAGACAGAAGCAATGTGAGCTTGATATCTTTGGCTGAAGGGACGATGTGAAAAAAGGCAGGATAATGCAAGATAAGGATGTTATGAACATCCAGGCAGGCTCAGAGTGAGTGAGCACACAGTCATTGAGCAAAGAACCTGGAGGTGTAGGGTGATCCATTCCCTGAGCTGGGTATGTACCCCTAGAGTATGCAACACCAAAGTGCAGAAGTGCCTGTATGTGAATTAGAATTTGTCATGAAGGTGCTTGGGACTGGCAGATATCAGATGTCGTGGACATTGCCCATGGAGTGTGCCCTGAGATGTTGGTTGCCAGTATCCAACATGGAGATCCTTAGGAGCAAGCAGCAAGCTGAATTCACCAGGTACCCACTCAGGTTTCCATGTCAAGCTCTCTGGAATAGCTAGCTGGTTTGGCAAGTTTGGTAAACTAGGAGGCTGAATATTGTGAGATAACAAGCATGGGGCTGGATGAACACAGCAGGTCAAGCAGCATCGTAGGAGCAGGAAAACTTGATGTTTCGGGCCTAAACCCTTCATCAGAAATGGGGGAGGGGAAGAGGGTTCTGAAATAAATAGGGAGAGAGGGGGAGGTGGATAGAGGATGGATAGAGGAGAGGATAGGTGGAGAGGAGGCAGACAAGTCGAAGAGGCGGGGATGGAGCCAGTAAAGGTGAGTGTAGGTGGTGGG
>JAHRHZ010000030.1:5617708-5678051 GCA_024137785.1 Ginglymostoma cirratum | reverse complement strand
TCTCCTATCTACTAACATCATCCCGCCCCCTTGACCTGTCCGTCCTCCCTGGACTGACCTATCTCCTCCCTACCCCACCACCTACACTCACCTTTACTGGCTCCATCCCCGCCTCTTCGACTTGTCTGCCTCCTCTCCACCTATCCTCTCCTCTATCCGCCTCCCCCTCTCTCCCTATTTATTTCAGAACCCTCTTCCCCTCCCCCATTTCTGATGAAGGGTTTAGGCCCGAAACGTCAAGTTTTCCTGCTCCTATGATGCTGCTTGACCTGCTGTGTTCATCCAGCCCCATGCTTGTTATCTCGGATTCTCCAGCATCTGCAGTACCTTTTATCTCTGGCTGAATATTGTGGTTGGTTGGCTCGCCGAGCTGGTTTGTTGTTTTCCAGACGTTTCATTACCATGCTTGGTAACATCCTCAGTGCAGCCTCCGATGAAGCTTCGTTATGTTTTCCTGCCTGGTTTTTAAACTCTGGGGTCCGTTGAGATGGATCGCATCACTTCCAGTATTCCTTCATAGTGGAATGTATATGGGGTCGAGTTCAATGTGTTTATTAATAGCATGCTTCGTGGAGTGCCATGCTTCCAGGAATTCTCATGCTTGTCTCTGCCTCGCCTGACTCACGATCTTGGTGTTGTCCCAGTTGAAGTCGTGGTTCTCCTTGTCCATGTGGATTGAGATGAGTGAATATTAGTCGTGTCTTTTTGTCGCCAGTTGGTGTTCATGTACTCTTGTTGTTATTTTCCTTCCTGTTTGTTCGATGTAGTGTTTCTCGCAGTCTCTGCAAGGGATTTTGCAGGTGACATTGGTCCTATCCATGGTGGGGAGCGGGTGTTTAGTTCAGGTGAGCAGTTGTTGTAGGGTTGACGTGGGCTTGTGTGCCACTCCGTGTGCTGCATTGAAGATGTTACCCAGCATGGTAACGAAATGACTGCAAAACAACAAACCAGCTCGGCAAGCCAACCAACCTCAATACCCACAACCCGAGCTACAGATCTACTCCAAAACCTTAGAGACCTACGGGCGCAACACGCTCAACTTGGCAAGAAAATGGGAAAACTATGCCAAACAAGAGAGCGCAACCCGCGAACAACTCTACTTCCTACATGGATGCCTCAGGAACCAGGTATTACCACGCAGTGTGAAGTACAAACCACCCATCAACAACCCACAAGCCTGGAAAACAGCAGAACAAAACGGCCGCAAGATGGTAAGGGTAATGATAAACGACGCACACAACCGGCTCCACAAATACAACAGAGAAATTACGCGCCAAAAAACGTTATTCCAGGAAGCTACCAATCAAGACTGGACAACTGAAATGGGACGAGCCATTAACATCAGCCAACAGACCACAAGAGCCAAGAAAAGACAGACCCTGCAAGACAAGCTAGCCACACTTACCCACAAAAACGACAACAACAGAACAGACACATGGATAAGAAACCTCTCTGACAGGAAACTGACAGACACGGAAAAAGCCATTCTCACCCAAGGACTGAACTACAACTACAGGACGCCAACAAAACAGAATTCCTAGCTACACTGGAAGCCACACTCAAGACCAACAATATCAACGAAGAAACACAACAAACCATAAGACAGACAGTAGTCCCAACACTAACCAGAAGGAGTGAACTCAACACCCTCAGCACACGGGAAAGACAAGCCATGGACAGATTAATGAAGGACAAGAACATCACAATACTACCTGCAGGCAAAGGGTGCATGACAATGATAATGAATAAAAGGGACTACATCTCCAAGGCACGAGCACTGCTCGCTGATGAGAACACATACCGGCTGGTACAGACTGACCCGACACTGTAACTAGGCAACAAAATCCTCTACACGCTACAAAGACTTAAACAAACAAGACAGATCAACAAAATAGACTTCTTAAAAATGAAACCCAAAGGAACCAAAACACCCCGATTCTATGGCCTCCCTAAAGTGCACAAGCCAGAAATCCTCCTCAGACCTATAGTCTCCCTACCCGGCACTCCATCGCACAGATTAGCCAAAGAATTACAAAGAAGACTCAGGCACCTGGTCAACAAGTCACCCCACTCTATCCACTCAGCCCAAGAATTCCTCAACTCCATCAAAGACATAAATATAGAGGATGAAGAGACCATGATATTGTTTGATGTCACTGCCCTATTCACATCAATAGACATACCACTAGCAAGGGAAACAACGACAACACTACTTGAAGAAGAACACGACCCCAGTGAAACCATCTCCAAGGACAACATGCTCAAACTATTGGACCTATGCCTGACCACCCACTTCACCTTCAACGGCCAAACATATGAGCAAATCAACGGGACATCCATGGGATCACCTATCTCCGGACTCATAGCAGAAGCAGTGATGCAAAGACTGGAAAGGACGGCCCTTCCGCAAATCCAACATAAATTGTGGATACGCTATGTAGACGACACCTTTGTCATCATTAAACGGACCAAATTAGAAGAGACACACAAACTTATAAACAACTCCCTCACCGGAATAAGATTCACCAGACAGGAGGAGAAGAACAAACAGCTCCCATTCCTGGACGTCATGGTAGAGTGCAAGACAAAAGGGGAACTGCAAACGAAAGTACACCGAAAAGCCACACCCACACAGACCAGGTACTGAACTTCAATACTAACCATCCAAGCACACACAAATGAAGCTGCGTGTGAACACTATTTAAAAGGGCAACAACACACTGCAGCAACACGGAACTATGCCAAGAGGAAGAAGAATACCTCTTCCAAGTGTTCAAGGATAATGGATATCCAAAGAACTGGGCTACACGAATAGCATCAGAAAGATTCTACACGCCCCGACACACTCATCATACTACCCTACATCAGGAACACGTCGGAACTCACCACAAGATTCCTACGAGCGCTGGGCATCAGAGTAGCACACAAGCCCACGTCAACCCTACGACAACTGCTCACCCGAACTAAACACCCACTCCCTGCCATGGACAGGACCAAGGTCATCTACAAAATCCCCTGCGGAGACTGTGAGAAACACTACATTGGGCAAACAGGAAAGAAACTAACAACAAGAGTGCATGAACACTAACTGGCTACAAAAAGACATGACCAATACTCACTCATCTCAATCCACATGGACAAGGAGAACCACGACTTTGATTGGGACAACATCACGACAACACCAAGATCCTGGGACAGGCTAGGCAGAGACAAGCACAAGAATTCCTGGAACCCTGGCACTCCACGAAGCATGCTATTAATAAACACATTGAACTCGACCCCATATACATTCCACTACGAAGGAAAACCAGAAGTGAGGCAATGCATCTCAACGGACCCCAGAGTTTAAAAACCAGGCGGGAAAACACACCGACGCTTCATCGGAGGCTGCACTGAGGATGTTACCAAGCATGGTAACAAAATGTCTGCGAAACAACAAACCAGTTTGGCAAGCCAACCAACCTCAACACCCGCAACCCGAGCTACAGATCTACTCCAAAACCTTAGAAGCTGAATATTAATAAAGCAAGTTGGGCCAATAATAAGGTATTTAACAAGCAATAATTTAACAAGCAACAATCACAGTCTAATTGACAACCCACCATTGCTGAGCAAGTAACTCACTGTGAAAGTTGTCAAAAATCACAAAACATGGAGCAAGATCCTTCCAGTGTTGAGGTGGACCACACCAGACTTCTTGTTCTTGTTTGATTTTGCCACAAATCTCACTATAGTCCCCATTGATCAGACCCGGATAAGATTCCAGCCATAATTTTTGTTTCAAAATCCAATTACTTGATTAATGCAGTGTCAGGTGGCATTACTGTTGTATGGGAGCTTGTAAATTATTTCTGTCAGCTCTTGTTCCTTATTTGAAGTTCAATGTAGAGCTTCATAAATAGCTTCAATGCTACAATGAAGCCTGACAGTAGGGAAGGGCAGATCAAAGTTCATGCATTCCAGGGATGGTGAAATAACTTCCTAGAAATTGGAAAATATCTATCAAGCAGTGAAAGTACATTCTTAGAATGAGTGCTGTAAGCACCAGCCTTGAGGCTTTCAGGTCTATCAGTTTCACTGAACAGCGCCAGACTGCTGTGCTCTTGCTTCGTTAACCCTGTCGTGTTCCACGTAGCTCTGGAAATCTATGTGTTGACTGTTAAGGCTAGAAACCAGATTTATTTGAAACCTTAATTACAAAGCCAACAGCTCCATGAATGCTCACCCAATTGCTCATCTGCACACTCACCCTAGTTAATCCTAGAAATTGATGGGATTATGTTTGGCTCTGAGCCTTCCATCACTTTCGATAGTTTTAAGTTACTCACCTGTGTTCAAACCTCTTCCCATTAGCAGTTAAAATTCTGCTGAATGTCACAGTTTCTATAAGAAATGCACTGGCACAATTCCCTATACAAACTTACTAAAAATAACTGTTTTATCGATCTATCATGGAGATCTTGAGACACATCCTTCACATTTCATGGACATATTTTTAATTTTATGATTGAGGGGGGAACAAATGAGACTGCAGGAGCAGAGGACAAAGTGTATACTGACTTGAAATCTGCTACAAGTTACATAATCAACATTGTTTCCATTAAAGTAGCCAAAAAATGTATTTATAAATACATGGCAGCTGGTGTAATCAAAGGCAATTCATTTCATCCAGACCAATCCATCCAGAGTTTGTGGATAATTGTCATGAATTTCCTCTGGTTATTACTATGTAAATTAATCTACATAAGAATACTAAATTCTTTCCAACCTTATGCTTATTGCCCAAGTTAAGTTATTTACCGGCCACAATTTTGTCCATACTCTTCATACTTGAAATAACTGTTTCACATCTCCTTTGCCTTCTTTCTTCCATCAGTTTTTAAATAAATTCCTTCATAGGATACAAATATCACTGTCAAAGCCAACGTTTACTGTTCATTCCTAATTACCCTTGAGGAGGTGTGATGCATCACCTGCTTGAACTGTTGCAGTGCATTGTGACACAAGTAGACTCACTGACTGAATGTGTAAAAGAGAATGTACTGATTATAGATTTCTAACTTTTGTTAACTATTTAGCTTGGTATGTATTAGGCTGTAACAGGGTCTTTCCTCACATTGAGTTCTGTTTATTCTCAGTGAATTTCAAATTCATCTTTCCTCTTATTTTAAATTGTTTTAGAAATTAATTTTAAAGGCAAATAAAATCTTTGATAGCAATGGGAGTGAGTAGCAAAACAAGTTGAACCCAAGGGCTGTTAGGATCTTTCACCACTTAGCTTACAGGGATCAGGTATTGGATGGAAATGTAAAATAAATGAGATAAGGAACACTGAAGCAAACTGAAGGGGAATAAAAATACGGGTGTTGAACATAGTTGAAATGGGTCAATAATACAGTCAGGAGGTACAGGGACGAGGAATAATTGGATGAGAGAAGAGAGAAATTTACGTGCCACCTTTTAATACAACTCCAGTCCGAATTCTGCCTGTAACCATTGGTAACTTGTTTCCCTACCATACTCTGCCATGCCATCCAATCCCACCTAAGAGGAAGGAAAAGTAACAGAAGTATTAATGATGGACAAAATGACAGAATTAGAGACAATGGCACAAGGTCAGGTAAGAGGGGTCAGTTGTTCAACTTCAAACATGCAACTCATTATAATATAGATAGATAAGTAATTTGTCAATGATGTTTTAAAAGCCTAGTGCATAGTCTGCATTTTGTGTGACTATCGGTTACATCCCACAAGAATTCTTCGCTCACACTTTGTCGATAACAATCCTAATAGTTATGAAACAGCATATTCTTTAACACACCATGCACAATACCACAGGAAAATCTAGTAATATATGTATTTAACATTTACTTTCAGTATGTGTTGAATATTCTGCAGTACTTTTTGGGCTAAATTTTCAGCCCCTGCTGAGGGTTGCAAACTGTGGCAGATGCAGGCACTTTCCAGTTTCCTGCTTCACCCAGCTTTGGACCTTTTTTTCAGTTGAGGAATAGTCATATGTCACCCTGTAGAGGGGATGCCTTGTCTCTGATCTCCATGGTTGACTTGTCTACTGAATGTATTTCTTATTGAAATACTTATAAATATTATATGACTTCAAGTGTTCTCACAATCAAGTGTTGTAATTTTAGTATGACTCTTGCATTGAGACCAACAGAGTTTTCAACAAAAACAGAAGACATAGGTTCAATCATAGAATCCCTACAGTGTGGAAACAGGCTATTTGGCGCAACAGGTCCACACTGCCCCTCCGAACAGCATCCCACCCAGACTCATTCCCCATGCAGTGCAGAAGTTCACCTACGATCCTCAGACAGCACCTTCCAAACCAACGACCACTTCCATCCAGAAGGACAAGGGCAGCAGACATATGGGAGCACCACCACGTCCAAGTTCCCCTCTGAAACACTCACCATCCTGACTTTGAAATATATCGCTGTTCCTTCACTGTGGCTGGGTCAAAATCCTGGAATTCCCTCCCTAATAGCATTGTGGGTCAACCTCCAGCAGGAGAACTGCAGAGGTTCAAGAAGACAGCTCACCACCACCTTCTCAAGGGCAAGAAATGCTGGCCAGCCGGTGATGCCCTCGTCCCACAAATGAATAGAAAAAAAATGAATCAAACACAAGCAAAATGTTCTAAGCATTAGGAGAAATATAGCCAATAAAATTACTCTAAAACCTTTTAGAAAATTATTTTGGCCACCATCTTGATTTTCTCAGTTAAAGCTAGAATCAATGTTGATAATAACGTCTAAACTATAACATAATCACAACCGCTAATTTCACAATTGCATTACTTTCAAAGTTGTCTTTGCTGTTTTTGAGTGTATTTGTTTTTACTTGAGAGCTCAAGTGTCTCTGAAAGAAGAACAATCTAAGAAAACAACACCCACTTCTGCAGCATAAAATTGAAATTTCCCATTGGGAACTCCCCTGCCCTATAAAACCCTCTGAAAAAACACCTTAAAACTAGATAACAAGGTGTGGAGCTGGAGGAACACAGCAGGCCCGGCAGCATCAGAAGAGCAGGAAAGCTGACGTTTCAGGTCAGACTCCTGGCCTGCTGTGTTCCTTCAGCTCCACGCCTTGTTACCCCAGGTTCCAGCATCAGCAGTTCCTACTACACCTTAAAACTAGAACATGCCAAGGTTTTTGAGAAACTCACGTTTAATAGTTACCCAGAAAAGGTTAGAGGATTAAAACCTACTCTAACTCCTGAGTAGCTATTAAACAGGTATCCCAACTAACCACTAACCCCAAACCCCAATTATACAACCCCCAAACAACAATCCTCACCCACATCACTTGGTACCCATGCTGTGAACTGATCTGATACTGCCCTAGACTTCATAACTCCAAAATC
Source organism: Ginglymostoma cirratum (assembly GCA_024137785.1). Classification (NCBI taxonomy): domain Eukaryota; kingdom Metazoa; phylum Chordata; class Chondrichthyes; order Orectolobiformes; family Ginglymostomatidae; genus Ginglymostoma; species Ginglymostoma cirratum. Next base: position 5,670,664 of record JAHRHZ010000030.1, on the reverse strand, counting down.
AGTCCATCTGTCTGGGAGAATCAATAGCTGTTAATAGAGACAATTAGTGGCTGACAATGGGTTGTTTGTGCCACTTCCACATCACCATGTTCCCTGGTCAACATCTCTGTCTTAGGCTTGCTGCAGTGCTCCAGCAAAGCAAAGCTGAAGCTAGAAGACCAGTATCTCATTTTCTGCTTGGAGAACCTGCAGCCTTTCAGAGTCAATATCAATTTCAACAATTTTAGAGCCTGCACTCTTTCTCCCGTATCCTTATTCCAAACCCGACATACCAGATCTTGTGATGGTCTCTATTAGCAGCTATTCATTCTCCCAGGCTGACCTTTACCCATTCCTTTGCCTGTCCAACTGTGTCTCTCTCTCTCTGGGCTCCATCTCCACTATAATTTACTGTGTTGACCAGTGGAAAGGAAGATTAGATCTATCCAAGGTAGATCTGATTGCTCAGATTTTGTGGCAATAGTTATAGAGTTAACAGCATTTCCATTTTAGTGGAGTAAATTATATAGCATGCATCCAACATGCATAGTGAGACATAGAAATCTAGAGATACACCACTACTCCACATTGTAACAATCCGTACCAATAGTACTTTAGTCAGTTTATCCATCTATTCAATGTTTCTTCTCATCCACAAGGGCAGCAAGTGCCCCGGAGCTAATTTTGGGGTAGGGATGGCAAGATGGAGGATGGGGGAAATACATTGAGTTTAATCTGGACATGTTTTTTGTTTTCTTCCTCATGTCATTATGTCAGTATAACTTTAATAGACAATGTTCATGTTATCTTCACTGTATTGTAGCATATGACCTGAGTGTATAAAGGTCTCATAATCCATCTTAACTGGAATCAGTTGAAGCATAACACTACATGAGGTGAGATGCTTAATGCTGCTCTGTTGTGGTCTACCGTTGTATAAAATAACTTTCTAAAATACACACTTGTTGAATTTTCTGTACTTTCTTATATTACAAGGGATAACACAAGCATTACGTCCTTGGATAGAATACCCTGCTAGAAGCAAAAGTGCATCATGGTTAGCAGCGGTGGCCATCAATAAAAAAAACTCCAATATTTTGTGGTAAATATTTGGAAAACTGATTGAAGATCAAATAAACAACAGTTCTGAACATCACAGAATTTGGACAATTGGCATCATGAGTTTCTGTGAGTAGAGGCAGCCATTCTAAACTGTAGATAGGGTATAGACCACTGAGAAGACAGCTGATTTCTTTTTGATTAGAATATAGTTTCCACCAAATTAGAAAAAAACTTCTAAAATTGCCTTAATCAGCAGTAACTAGGCCAAAGTTACAAATACAGGCAAATCTAAAGGCTACAGACCTGTACTGAAGCATATGAGCACCCTATCCCTCTTTCTTTCTGTCTGCCTCTCTCTCTCTCTCTCTGTCTTTCCATTTAAAACAACTCAAGAGCCCTTTGATCTAATTTAAAAATAACTGTTAAATGGTCCTGAAAGGATAGCTTCAAAGTGCTTCTACATGCAGATACAGCTTCAAATCAGTTAAGACAAGTGTTGTTCTACATTAAAATCTTACCTGTCTCCAGACTTCAGTTGGTTCGACAATTTTCTTTCTCGAAATGGATGTTAAAATATTAAAAAGCCAACATGATGTCATCACTCCTTATTTGACATGAACACCACTGACCAGCAGAAATCTGAAGCTATAAGTCTGCAGTTCTTAAGGCAAAATTCTTAAAGGGATCCAGGCCAGCAAAGGAGACACAGCAAAGGAAAGAGGAAAAAGAAACAGAAACTAAAAAATGGAGAAGTAAACAGGGAGAGAAGGAAAACCAGTGAAAGAAGTAAACAAATGCAACAAGAGTATATTTTGAAACATAACAGAAAGCAACTACTTAATAATGGACTGGGCATCCAGTGATGTCTTAATTACAACTGCAGAAATGACAATAAGTGGTCCCATTTTACAGATCAAGTAACAGATAATCCTGAGACAAATCTTGTTTGTTTTTAAGCAAAAGGTTGAGGCCCCTTTGATCCAGGCATCGTCTTATGGTGCCACCTTTCTTTAAAACCTACATGATGAAGCTATTCCAATCTGTATGGCAGACAACCTTTTGAATTATGCAATTTCACTCCCATCTTGTTCAACTCTGCCAAATCTCCTCAGTGTGCACGCTGCGCTTCCTTGGAGGATCAATAAATGGAGTTCTATGGTGTCAAAGATGCAATACTGCATCACTCTTAAAAATTTTCTTTCATACATGTTGCATTGAAGTTTGAAATACAAACTCTGTGCTTATGTATGACCATGCATATCTGTTCAGGATAATATTTTATGTTTGAAAAAAGTGAGATTTGTTATATCTGACATGTTATGCACTAGAAGATAACATGTTTAAGTCTAAGTTCATACTTTTAGTGAAAACTTTATTTCAGTTAACCACACTCTATAAAATTCATATTCACTGATTGATTGCTAGCTCACCATATATACATATATCTATGTATTTTAAAAAATTAATTCACACACAACCATTAATTAACATAATGGTCATTAAGTCACCTTTATATATCTTTCGGTGATAATGCCTATGGTGTCATCACTACATTTACAGTGTATGACCTGCAGTTGTAACATTCTGAAATGCCATCTTAACTGGATGAATTGAGTATGAGATACTACTGAAAGCATAATGCTCAATGTTACTGAGTTGTAATCTAATGTTTGTACGTAATATGCTTTAAATTGTTTGGTTGTATACAATGTGGAGATCCTTTGGAGCAACAGTGAGCTGAATTCGCCATATACCCGCTCTAATTTCAATGTTGAGTTTTCTAACTTAATCAGTCTATTCAATAAGATAGAAAGCTGAACATTGAGGAGGCAAATTGGGCCATTACCAATGTGCTTAACAAGCAGTAATCCTCATTAATTGGCAACTTGCTACTGCCCAGTGAGAAACTCACCATGGCACTTGTCAAACGCAAACAGATTGAGAGAGATGCTCCCGATATCAAGACAGGCCTCATCAGACTTTCATCCAATTTCTGCCACAAATCTTACCAACAACCTAAATTACTGGGACCCCCAATAAGATTCTAACCATGATCTCCTTTTCTAGGTAATCTCAGCAATCAATATACATCCTAATCCCTCTGACTCCCAGATTTTTTTATGCCATTTCCTCCCATCCAACTTCCTGAAAGGACTCTATTCCATTCCTTCAGTTTCACTGCCTACCTTGTATATGTTGAGAGTGCTAAGTGTACAAAGATCAGGGGACATTGCTTCTCAAATTCAGTGTTAATGTCAGGACTTTAGTGCAAAGAAAGAAGGATATGCTGAATTTTATTTGGTTTGTTTTACCTCTAGTAGATGGAAGTATTTAGCTTTTGTTTCTGTGTCAGAAAACAAACTTGCTAATGCTTTAGTTTACTAAATTAGTAACTAATTATGCAATGAGGGAAATAGATAAGTTTAACCAGATAAAAGGGCAAGTGTGAAAGTTATTGGAGAACATTGCAATCCAGAAGTATCATAGCTACCAAAAGATGGCTGCAGCCTTTTCCGTCAGAATTATTGAGCTGGAATTAGGGCTGCAGACACTGTAGATCCAGAGAGGAGGTAAGAGAGTTACCTGGACGCTTTGATGCAGGAGAGGCAAATTCCTTAAGTTAGATCTTTAAAATTGGTCAGTAGTCAGGGACAAGAGAGTATAACTGTGAGTTAGGTTGAAGATACAGTGATGGAGGAGCTTCTGATTTGACCAATAGCATATATGGACTCACACAGAATCAGAATTAGAAAAATTAATCAATATCCTCAATTATCAACCTTTCATTAAACAAAGCCACAAGACACAGAAACAGCTTTAATTTTCTAGACATCACAGTATTTAAATTAACACAAAACAAAGACTATAAGTTCTGAAGAAGGGTCACGAAACATTAATTCTGCTTTCTCACTACAGATGCTGCCATACCTGATGAGTTTCTCCAGCAATTCCTGTTATCAGAACCTGATATCCCACCCAGACCCATCCCATCTACATATCCCTGAACACTATAGCAATTTAACATGGCCAATCCACCTAGCCTGCACATCTTTGGACAGTGGGAGGAAACTGGAGCACCCAGAGGAAACCCACGCAGACACGGGGAGAATGTGCAAACTCCACACAGACAGTCACTTAAGGCTGGAATTGAACCTGGGTCCCTGGCACTGTAAGGCAGCATGCTAACCACTGAGCCACTGTGCCGCCCAAATCTGTCTCTGAAACGACCACTGCCACTGGAGGTTCAGAATATATCTTTATATATTCTTTGGGATAGGGGAGTGAAGGCTGGGGGTGAAGGGCACATGACAATTGTAAAGGGGGACAACAGGTATTGCAAAGTGATATGATATAGCACAGATGAGAAGGGGGTTATGTGGGAAAAGGGTTCATTCATAGTCAGCAGCACTCTGGTTTCAAGGGAAGGGAGGTGGAAACAGTGTATGTCCACACATGGAATGGTCACCTCATATCTCAGAGGCTGAGGTGAAAGGTGGACAAGTGCAGGTTCATGTACATTAGTTGGAAAGGGACCTGGGGAGGTGCAAAGTCTGTAGCATTTACAGGAAGGGCTACCAGGAAGAGGATTTAGATTCTAGGGGCTCACTGAAATGTAAGTTGAGCTGGAGATCATAATTGTATGATGGGAAAGAAAATGGCCGCAACCACACTCAGAATAGACAAAGTAAGTGACTCGATCTATGAGGAAGGGGACTGAGGACTGAATGAAGTTAGTGCTATTAAAGGGAAAGAACATTACACACAAGCTCAGACTATACGCCTGTGGGGTCCCTAATCCCTGGCCATCCTAACGCATTGCCCCTGTTTACTTTTCACCTCCCTGCCTGAGGCATCGCTGATCATTTCAGTCAAACCGATGGTTTGGAATCCAGAGGCCAGGAAACCATAGGGATGATTTAGGATAAGGGCTAAAAATGTCAGCAGTATCCAATTTCCTCTACGTACCTTGTTCCTGTTGCTTCCGGATAATGTATCAGGCTCTCGTCACAGATATCATCAATGGAATGTCATTTAAGGCCATGAAGTTATGCCTCATGTCGGAACAATCATACTTAGGACTACATACCAGCAACTAGAATTCAAGTGAGAGCAGTGCCATTTACACAGCATAAGTGCAAAATAACATAAATGCGTTTTCGCCGGTGGCACCAAAGTGCCGTCAATGTGTTTTCTTCTTCTCCTTCCCATTACGTATTAATGCACTCTCTGGTTCTGCAGCTGCATCAGAGGGAGACTGCATAGCAGTGGAGGCTGTTGACCCTGGAAGTTTGGTCAGGTGACCGTGGGGGCCTTGTGTCTGGATGGGGCAGATATGCTAAGCGTTCTCTTGCAGATGCAAGTTAACTCTCCTCAGTGTGAACATCCTGAGGTCAGAAGGGTGCAAACAGGTTGGAGGTGGAAGGCCTGGTCACCTCTGGAGTGACCGGGGTAGAGGTGAGGTCGAGGATTTTCTCTTCATATAGAATCGTAGGATTGCTACAGTGCAGATGGAGGCCATTTGGCCCATCAAGTCAGCACTGACTCTCCAAAGAGCATCCCACCTTATTCTGATAACCGCACATTTACCATAGTTAACCTAACTAGCCTGCAAACTATGAAGCAATTTAGCAAAACTGATCCACCTAACCAGCGCATTGTTGGACTTTGGAAGGAAACCAGAGCACCGAAAGGAAACCCTTGTAGACACAGTGACAATGTGTAAACCCCACATAGTCGCCCAAGAGTGGAATAAAACCCAGGTCCCCGTCACTGTGAAGTAGCAGCTAATCACTGAACCACCATGCCAGTCCCTTATGGAGTGAGAAGCCTAATGCTAAGCTTCACCTTAAACAGGCCCTCTCTGCTTGTGTTATGAGGTGGGGGTGCTGTTTCCTCCTGTAATTAGAAATATAAAGTGAAAGGGAGGAATTCAGTGAGAAGAAAGTGCTTGGCACGGTTATTAGTCCTGGTTTAGATGGGAAAAAGTCATTAGGTATTCTGAGGGAGTGAGTAGTCTGTGTGGAGAGCCTACATGGTGTAGGGGATTGGGATTGGGGTGGTGAGATCGGGTGAGCAGAATTATGTTGCAGGCAATAGTGAGAATGGCAGAACGTGAGCCTATGTGGAAGTTTGGTGCAATAGCAGAGACAGAGTGAGTGTGAGATTTCACAGAAAAGAATGGGCATGTACCTTGACACAATGAAGAAGGTCATCGACCTTCTTACAGCAATGCCAACTGTTTCCCACACTGTGAAGATGGTATTGACCTGGCTGGTGACTTTGAAACGGGCTGCCAGGGTCTATTGAATGGCCTCCTCTGCTGGTCTACCAGGCAGCAAACTCCTCTCCTTTGCACCACCTCTTCAATCAGGACGTCGAGCTCCTTGTCAGAGAATTAGTGTGCCATTATCCTCTTCTCCAACACCTTCTGCAAATGTTCCTAATCAGGCAGGATAGCTTTGGAATGCCACTGCTTATCTGGGTGCGCAGTGGCGTTTTAAATATGGTACAGCCACAAGGGATGCTGATCTTATGGCAGACACTTGCTAGTGTTTTTCTGGGAACGACACGTGCTAAGATGGACTGGAATCAAATGTGACTGAATCCATAAGGGTGGAGGAGGTAGTTAATGATGTGAGTTTGAGAAGATAGAGCAAGAAAACTTACTAGATCTCGGGGCAGAAATTCCACCAAAAATCTTAAAGCAACTCAGACTTACAGAGTCATAGAGTCATACAACATGGAAATAAACCCTTCAGTCCAACTGTTCCATGCCAACCATGTTCCCAAACTAAATTAGTCCCATTATCTGTATTTGGCCTATATCCCTCCAAACTTTTCCTATTCATGTACTTATCCAAATATCTTTTCAACAATGCAACTGTACCCACATCTACCACTTTCTCTGGCAGTTCATTCCATATACTAACCACTCTCTCCAGTTTAATAATACGCTTTCTATAGCAGGGCAACCAGAACTGCACACATTTCTTCTGAAGAGACCTCACCGATGTCCTGTATCACCTCAACATGACGTCCCAACTCCTATACTTGAAGGTCTGAGCAATGAAGGTAAGCTGCTAAATGCCTTCTTAACCACTCTGTGTACCTGTGACACAAATTTCAAAAAATTATGTACCTGAACCCCTGGGTCTCTCTGTTCTACAACACTACCCAGGGCCCTACCATTAAACTTCTTGTGACAATATAGAGTTATAGAGTCATAGAGAAACAGACCTTTTGGTCCAACTCATCCATGCCAACCAAACATCCTATATAAATCTAGTCCCATTTGCCAGCATTTGGCCCAATCCCTCTGAACCCTACCTATTCATATACCCATCCAGATGCCTTTTGAATGTTGCAATTGTACCAGCTTCCACCACTTCCATGGGCAGCTCATTCCTTGCATGCATCACCCTTAGGTCCCTTTTATATCATTCCCCTTTCAGCTTAAACCTATGCCCTCTAGTTTTGGACTCTCCCATCCTGGGTAAAAGACCTTGTCTATTTTCCCTATCCATCCCCCTCATGATTTTCTAAACATCTATAAAGTCATCCCTCAACCACTGACTCTCCAGGGAAAATAGCCCCAGCCTTTTCAGCTTCCCCCTTTAGCTCAAACCCTCCAACCCTGGCAACATCCTCGTAAATCTTTTCTGAACCTTTTCTAGTTTCACAACATCTTTTCTAGAGCAGAGAGACCAGAATTGCAAGCAGTTCTCCAAAAGTGGCCTAACCAATGGCCTGTACAGCCGCAACATGACCTCCCAATTCCTATACTTAGTGCACTGACGAATAAAGGAAAGCATACCAAACACCTTCTTCACTATCCTGTCTACCTGCAACTCCACTTTCAAGGAAGTATAAACCTGCACTCCAAGGTTTCTTTGTTCAGCAACACTCCCCAGGACCTTATCATTAAGTGTATAAGTCCAGACCTGGTTTGCCTTTCCAAAATGCAGCATCTCACACTTATCTAAAGTAGACTGTATCTGTCACTGCCTGTCCCATTGGGCTATCTGATCAAGATCCCGTTATGCCTTCTTCGCTGTCTACTACACTTTGAATTTTGTTGTCATTTGCAAACTTACTAACGGTACCTCCTAAGTTCACATCCAAATGATTTATACAAATGACAAAAAGCGGTGGACCCGGCACCAATCCTTGTGGCACACCCCTAGTCACAGGCTTCCAGTCTGAAAAGCAACCCTCCCCCACCACCCTCTGTCTTCTACCTTCAAGCCTGTTCGATATCCAAATCGTTAGTTGTCCTTGTATTCCATGTGATCTAACCTTACTAACCTTTATAACTTGAGCCAGTTCTGCAACCAAATAGTTAGTTCTCCCTCTATTCTGTGTGATCTAACTTTGCTAACCAGTCTACAATGAGGAACCTTGTTGAATGTCTTACCAAAGTCCATATAAATCGTGTCCACTGCTCTCCCCTCATCAATCATCTTTGTCACTTCTTCAAAAACCCAATGAAATTTTGTGACATGATTTCCCACGCACCAAGCAATGTTGACTATCCCTAACGAAGCCCTGCCTTACCAAATGCATGCAAATCTTTTGTATAATTTATTCAGAATCATTTTCATCATCTCCTTCCTTATAATTCTGTTTCATCTTGCATCAATTTGAGGACCCTGCTCTGGGCAGTGAAATTACTGCACAAAGCCAGGTGTTGTCACCAAGTCACCCTCTATTTACTAGTGCACAGTACACTGGCTGTGACCAGCTAGCCTTGAGTCAGTCCTCAACCAAGGAGATTCTAATCTCCTGGTTTTATTGATGAGCCTAGGCTTTCCCGATTGGCTCAGGTTTACCACCCCAATCAGGAACCTCATAGTCAATGAGGTCTACCTGGTCCCAAACACTACATCCCTACTTCACTAAGTCAGGAGATATAGGCCAGGTCTTTCACTTACAGCTTCCTTTTAGACATTTTTGCCTCAGGCCTGGTTCCTCTGACTCAGACTCAGATACAAGTAGCGTACACTGGATCGTAGCCCATCTCTTGCTTCCGGAATGTCTCAGAAGAGTTTCCTCTTCTTCTTCTGGTGGCAACACTATTGAGACTGCATCCATTTCGGACTCTGAGGTTTCTTTGACACTAGAGGGAGGGGGAGCACTTTTAGTTTCTGCCAGGCCTTCTGGCTGTTCTGAGGGGCCAGGTATGTTTTGCTGCTGCCCCGTTTGCGAGGTAACAGCTTTCAGGTGATCGATGCGTTTGTTCAGGACTGTATCACCTACCCAAACTTTGTAGGCCACGTGACCTGACCTTGCATCATCCTCACCTTGTACCCAGACTGGGCCATTTCTGTGGTTCCACCACCAAACGTCATTCCCTGAATTAAATTGTCTCTCTTGCTTAGAGGAGGCATTTGGCTGGCATTGACATTCCTGCTGACATTTCACTGACCCTCCGAGGTCTGGAAATATCAGATTTAACCTGGTGTGGAGTCTTCTCCCCATCAGCAACTCTGCTGGAGCTATCCCTGTTGTTGTGTGTGGGTTGATCCTATAACTGAACAGGAATTGGGACAGTTTGTTATCAATTGATGCTGTAGGCTGCTTCTTTAAGCCTGCTTTCGAAGTTTGGACTGCATTTTCCACTTGACCATTAGATGGTATAGAGCATCCTTATGTGCCAAATGCCATTGGACTTTAGGAAATATTTGAATTCCCTGCTAGTAAGTGACTTCCTATTGTCCAGCCCAATACCTCCGTGAGTCCGTGTATTGGGACTGGTGCTTGCAACTTCTCAATCATCATCCCACTCTCGTCACCACTGAAATTACTTCACAAAGGCCAGGTCCTGTCACCCAGTCACCCTTTATTTACTAGTGCACAGTACACAGGCTGTGGCTAGATAGCTCAGAGTCAGTCCTCAACTGAGGAAATCCTATTCTCTTGGTTATCTTGGGCAGCTAAGGCTTTCCTGATTGGTCCAAGTTAACAAGCCCAGTCAAGAACCTTGTAGTTAATGGGTCCACCTGGTCCCAATCTTTACAGGCGGTTTAATGCATTATTATACTTTCAACCTCGCCTGAAGGAGCAATTAACTATTCCTTGAGCATCTTTGGGATTCATTTATCATTATTGTTCCAATTTTATCTTTAATTAAAACAGTCAGGACTGTTAAAGATGCATTGATGCATTCATTCTCATTCTGCTCATCTATAATCGTCTGCATTCACACTTGTGTCGGATATCTGAACAATTTTGAAATCAAGTAGTGTTCAGTTATCTGTGTTACATTCCTTGCATGAAGGCTGAAGAAAATTACTGCTTCCCCAAAGTTTTCTCAAGGCAACAGGCATTTGATCAAACAGAGTCTGGTCTGAGAACAGATCGGTTAGAACTAGCTGCTTACCTATCTGATATATCTTAACATGTTACAGTGACTTAATTTTGAACTAGCAATCTTGAACTTGAATGTCATTTACCATTTATACAAACTGTTAAAGATGAAAGTATGTTCCTAGATGGAATGACCACCATTTTTACAAAATCCAATCATTTTCTAATCAGACCTAATAGGCATTTAACAGATCATCTTTCTTTTAGGTTTCAACCGAGAATTCAAAAAGAAGGCCCAAACAATCAACAGTATCTAGTAATAGCAAAATATTGCAGGTGCTGTAATGTGAAACCAATGCAGAACGTTAGAGGAACTCAGTAGGTTTGGCAACATCTGTGGAGAGAGAAATAGAGTCAACATCTAGAGATCAGAACTGAAGAGGAGTCATACTGGACTAAAAACATTAACTTTGTTTCTGTCTGCATACATGCCGCCAAAACTGCAATAATCACGATCTAACTGACCAGTATCCAATTCTCAAAATATTTTACTGTTTTTTTACAATGGAGGTTATAATGTTAAGAAGATATCTTATAACTGTAAACACTACAAGTAAACACGTCTTGAAACAGCACTTATAAAGCGAAATGCATCATTGAAATATCACAACTTGATGCAATGAGTTATTTTCTTTGAGCAGCGAAAGAGAAAACATTGACATTCGAGACAAAAAGAATTACAATTTGAAATAGTTTTATACTTAACCAAGTAAGATTCAGTCCTCTAATTGAGGGAGGGCAGAAACAGAGTTGGACTAAATGTAGGGAAGTGTTGGAGATCCCAATGTCATTTTTCTAGTTAACTACCGAAAACAAACTTAAAATCTATCATTGTCTTACTGTGTAGTAATTTGATTGCTTTGCATGTGATATTCCAGTCCACTGTCTTTTGAAATCAATTTTAGGACATGGTAAATTAGAGTTTGCCATTGCAGTAATGTGATTCATATTTTTACCAAACTTATTTTTAATCCTACATGGAATATACCTCAATAACGCTGGTTGAAGGGTTATTTGATGAGACACTGGATTTCACAACTTCATTGACCAAATATTTGATTGGCTCTGAAGGTTTTGCAAGGAATCAAATGGTCAAAAAGTAAACTTCAGCAGATTGCTACTTAAGAACAAAGATAAACAGCTTAGTGGTATATGTAGGTAAAGAAAACAGTAGTGCCTTTAATCCTATACAAGATAACCCAATACCAAAGCCACCATATTTTATTTGCTACAGTCAAGCACAACAATGAAATATTTGTAAACTGGGCGCAATCTGGTTTTGGGAAATTAGGCATTCTATGACTCTGGCTTGGTTTAGTAACAGATGTGTTCACAACCTTTTTTTATGAATGATACTTTCCATTAATGGCGGGACAATGATTAAGTTAAATTTAACTCTTTAGGTTTTATTACAGAGCAAGGGTATAGTCGATGTAGCTCAGTTGGGAGCGTGTTAGACTGCAAAATATAAATGTTCCTGGTTCAATCCAAGGTTTTGCCAAAAAACACAGGTTGATTCCATTTCAGTCTTTGTACCAAGGAAGTGTGGCTGAGTGTTCTAAAGTGCTAGGCTTAGACTCCAGTCCTTATAAGGTCTGGATTTAAATCTCACTATTCTAACAACTTTAGCTGATATGAAACAAAAACTGAAATTGCTGGACAAACCTAGTAGGTCTGACAGCATCTGTGGAGAGAAAGCAGAGTCAATGTTTTGAGACCAGTGACCCTTCAGCACTAGCTGATTTGCCTCAGCTATTGTTTTTGGATCAACAAGAGTCAGATCTGATTTAATGTCATGCTTTTAATAGCACTTAGTTTAAGGGGCTCTGGTGGTGCAATGTACTATCCCAATCTCTGGGCTAATAGGTCAGGGTTCAAGTCCCATCTGTTGCAGAGGTGTATCATAATATGTCTGAACAGATTGATTAGCAATGTCTGTGCCAAGAGTGTAATCAAGATGCTTACCTTAAGGTTGTTCAGGGCCATTCCCCATATGAAGTCTTGCAGAAGGATGGGGATCAGCACCAATTTAATTTTCAAAGCTAATAGCTTCATGTTTTACCTTTCCCTCCCTTTTTGAATAAGCATTTTTTTAATCCTCTGGGAGTTTTCCAGAATCCAAGGATTCTTGGAAGAAAGCTAACAATGCATTCACTATTTCTGAAGATACTTCCTTGATATCATAGGATACAATCTATCAGATCCGGAGGACCTATTGGCTTTTAGTCTCATTAGTTTCCCTAGTACTTTCTTTCAAATGATAGTTATTGAGTTTATTTCCTCCCTCCATTTTGTAATTGATCAGTCATTGGTAGCCATGCATTGGCATAAATATTGACTTAAAAATAGCCATAGTCTATTTATTCAGTGATATGTTTTTCAATTGATCAACATCATTAGAGTTTGCATGGCCAAATGCATTTAATAGGTGGGGTTTTGTACAGTGCAACAGTTAACTTTTTTGAAATAGCCCATCTATCTTTCTTACTGCTATGTGAGTAGTGATAGTTATTTAATATAGTTTCTAGCATGTTAAAACAAAGATAGTGGTGAGTAGCTTTCTTGAACTACTGTAGTCCATTTTGTTGATGTCATTAAGGAGGGAGTTCTAGGATTTTGACCTAATGACACTGGGGATATATTTCTAAGTCAGGATGGTGAGTCACCTAGAGGAGAACTTGAAGTTAGTGGTGTTCCTATGCGTCTGATGTGCTTGTCCTTCTCCATGATATGGTTGTGGATATGCAAGATGCTGATGAAGGAGCTATGGTGAATTTCTGAAGTGCATTTTGTGGAAGGTACACATTGCTGCTACTTACAGCTGATCATGGAAAGATGAAAGTTTGTAGACATGGTGCGAATCGAGTGGGCTGCTTTGGCCTGGGTGCTGTCAAGCATTTTGTTGTTGGAGTTGCAGTTTATCAGTCCGACCTCATTCTTTGAGTTCTACCTCGTTCTAAATCCTACCTCGTCCTTTGTTTGTGGAAGAAGGGAGCTCTGCGTTTCTGAGAGGAGATTCTGCTCAGTCTCCCTCAGAAATGCAGCAAAGTGCTTATATTTTGATAGTTCTTTCACAGCATAAAACTATAAAAGGAAGCCAAATTAAACAGCCTTCTCACATCAGTTAACCAACAGCTTCTGTCAAAAGGGTAGTATATAAGCTAAGTGAGATGTGAGAGTGCTGGTAGTGTATGATAACAGATGATAGGGATAGGGTGCTAGGTAAGTAGGAAGCCAACTGATGTGTGTATTGTGTGCCAGGCTGCAAAATGGCAAGGAGGCAGGTCAATGTTTAGGATATGTTGGATTGGGCTGAAGAAATTAGGTCTTACGACAGGGATCAGGAGGGTGGATGTTGTGTCTGGGAGTTTGGGTACAGCAGCAGGGTGATCAGGCCAGGCCCAGTGGATGGACTGGGGGCAGGGGGGAGGTCCAGGTCAAGGCTGGAGGCAGGGCTGTGATCAGGTTTGGTGGGGAGGGTGGGAGGCTTTGGATTGGGTTGGGTCTGACTGCAGGCTTTAGGTGGACAAAGCGCAGGGACTGATGGGATGGTGTGGGTTGGGCGCTATGGCAGAATGAGGGGTTGGATGTGGGGCAGTGGGCAGGGGGGTTGCATCCACGATCATAGAAGGGACGGTTTTTGGTGTCAGGTCTGGCTGGGGATTGGATCTGACAGCAGTAGTGAGGAGGGAAGCGAGTCTGATGGCAACATGGGTGTGTTGCATCCTGAGACAGGGTGTAAGGTCAGGGTGTGGGTCAGTTTATTAGTTACCCAGGAGTTAGATTATGTATTTAATAGTCTAACTCTTCCTGAGTAGCTATTTTACTTATTTTTGTCAGAACTATCTGAAGTCTCCGATTTTTCTGGAGACTTTTGGAGGGTTCTAGACATCATGGAATTGACCAGATGAAAATTCTGATTTCCAGGAAATTCACTTGGATTCTGCTATGATGGTGATTCCATATAGTCCCCATGTGGAACTCTGATCTATACTGACATTATACCTGTCTAGCCAGCCGAAAATCTGCTCCAACTGTTTTGAGAAGCACAAACTTGTTGATTAAAAATTTGCAGACTTGCATTTGCAAGTTTCAGACTCCGGGTGGTGCTCATACCAAAAGAAGAAAAATGATGTTACAGGGACTTTGTTTTTGTGCTGAATTGTTAAGACAAGATGGTGGAAACAAATAATCTTTTTACACAGACAAGTTTTCTTGATGTAGAAAATATTTTAAAAATCTTTTCTAGCTGTATTTTCTTTTAGGAAAGTGCAGTGATTGGAACCAGGTGGCCCACAATAACTACAACGTTCTTGATTAGGTTTGTTAACCTGGGCCAAATCAGGAAAGCCCTGGCTAACTAATTCACTAGGTGATTAAAATTTCCTCAGTTGAGGACTGATTCCGAGCTGGGCTTGCCACAGCTAGTGTACTGTGCACAAGTAAATAAACGGTGACTTGGTGACAGGACACCGGCCTCTGTGCAGTTATTTCAGTGGCAACAGAAGAAAACAGGAGACAACAAAGTGTGGAACTGGAGAAACACAGCAGGCCAGGCAGCATCAGAGAAACAGAAAAGCTGACGTTTCGGGTCTTCCCAACACAAAACGTCAGCTTTCCTGTTCCTCTGATGCTGCCCGGTCTGTTGCATTCCTCCAGCTCCACACTTTTTTTATCTCTGACTCCAGCATCCTCAGTTCTTGCTATCTCAGAAGAAAATGGGACGTGCCTGAAGAACATTTGCTTGCAACTGTTATATTGGAGTTGGGGTAAGCATTTCTGGCATTATGCCTCTATTTGGGAAGCTTGACTCATTTGACACTTCTATCAAAGACTGGGCCCAATATGTGGAAAGAATGCGATGTCTTTTCTGGACCTGTAGCATTTTTGGTCATTAGGGTCTTAAGTTTCCCAGAGCCACCCGCCACTAAAACCATCCAAGAATTGACAGAGTTGGTTAAGGAATATTATGACTCCAAACGTCCTCTAATCCTGAGATGCTATCAGTTTTATTTGGCTGTTAGAGAACTGGGGGAATCCATATCGGGATTATTGACAAGGTTATGACGAATGGCAGAGGCATGTGATTTTGGGTTAACCCTGCATGAGATGCTGAGAGACCATTTGGAATATGGGATAAGTGATGTAACCATGCAGAAGTGCGTACTAGTTGAAGCCCAACTGTACTTCAAACTGGCACTGCAGCTGACCTTGTCATTAGAAAATGCAGCAAGTAGAGCATGGGAACTACAGGACATTCCAGTGGAAGTTGACCCCCTCACCTGTCCTTCTGAGCTTGGGGAACACCACTTGAGTGTAGGCAAATTGCAGAGCCTCACGCAGGGCAGATCCTGAGCAGGGGGACCCTAGGCCACCCTACACCACAATCCCACAACAAAGCTGAGCCTTGGCCAAGTGGCTAAACAGTTCTTCAGGGGCCAGCGAACTATTGTAGTTGCTGCCCGTATGGAGACCCGAGACAACAAAAGAATCCTACAATGCCTGACTTGAGTAGGAAAACTCAGAGGCTGGTACCCAGGAGAGTGCACACCATGGAAAGTTCCCCTGTATGAGGTTTGGAACAATTAAATTGCTTAGTGACACCTAAATTGGAGCAAATTAAAATTAATGTTTGGTTAAATGGTCACCCAGTTCCCATGGAGGTCGATACTGACGCAGCTGTATCTGTGGTTGCAGAAGATAGCAAGAACTGCAGATGCTAGAGTCAAGGACAACACAGTGTGGAGCTGGTGGAACACAGCAGGTCAGGTAGCATCAGAAGAGCAGGAAAGTTGACTTTTCGGGTTGGGACCCTTCTTAGAAGAGAAAGTGAGGGCAATGACATCAAAGGAGCCCCGGCTCCCACATCTGTACCGGATCTTATGTCTTTCCATGGGTTAGTGAATTATTATGGAAAATTCAAAAGAAACATGGCCTCCATGTTGGCACCCTTACACCTACTATTAAAAAAGGGTCAGCCTCGGAAATGGTCGTGAAGCCAAGAAGCAGCCTTTAGGGAAGTGAAAAAGCAGCTACCATCATCCAAGGTGTTGGCCCACTACGATCTGAAGCGAGAAGTAGTGCTGACATGCAATGCCACCGCCTACGGCATTAGGGTAACGTTGGGCACCAGTGAGGCGTCAGAGAGGAACGCTGGGTGGTGTGCTTCCCAGACTCTGGCTGATGCCGAACACAAGTATGTCCAGATAGAAAAGGAAGATTTAACTGTCATTTTTGATGTGAGGAAGTTCCACGAGTACCTTTACGGACAAGAATTTATCATTGTGACAGGTCACAAACCTCTGCTAGGGCTACTGAAGAAAGACAAGGTGGTGCTGCCCGTAGCTTCTGGTAGAATTCAGGTTTGGGTCTTTATTCTCAGCATGTACAAGCATAAGTTAGAACACTGTCGAGGAAGCCAAATGGCTAACGTGGATGCCTTGACCTGCCTCCCAGTGGCAAATACTCCACCAGTGGTGCCTCCCCGGAAGAGTCCGTTTTGGTTTTAAACTTGCTGGACACCCTTCCAGTCACTGCAAACAATATCTGACTATGGGCACAGAAAGATCCTGTCCTAACAAAACTGAGACAGCTGGTGGTAACGGGGGAAAGAGAAGGGCCATCGCAACCAGGATTGAAACCTTTTTGAACCCGGCAAAACCAGATTACAGTAGAGGTCATCATATTACTGTGGGGAGCAAGAGTGATTGTCCCGAGTAAAGCTCACTGCCAAAAAGTAGCCATACTCCACCAGAGTCATCCAGGGATTTCCAAGATGAAAATGGTGGCAAGAGCTATGTCTGGTGACCAGGGTTGGATGTCGACATAGCTGCATTGGTGGGCAGTGCCCAGAGTGCCAACAAGGATAAAAACTGCCACCAGCAGTACCTCCACATTTGTGGGAATGGTGGGTAAACCCTGGACTCAGTTGAATGTCGACTATGCTGGTCCTTTCATGGACTCAATGTTCCTGGTCATTGTGGACGCCCATTCAAAGCGGCTGGACATGCATAATGTTTGTTCTACAAACTCGGAGGACGATTGAGAAGCTGTGAACACCGTTCGCGATACGTGGACTGCTGGAAGTATTGGTCATTGACAAGGAGATATCATTTACCAGCAGGGAATTTGAATATTTCCTCAAGTCCAGTGGCATTCGGCACATAAGGACAACTCCATAGCACCCGTCGTCCAATGGTCTAGTGAAAAGAGCAGTCCAAACATTGAAGGCAGGCTTAAAGAAGCAGCCTACAGCTTCAATTGAGACCAGACTGTCCCGGTTCCCGTTCAATTATAGGACCAATCGACTCGCAACAACAGGGATAGCTCAAGCAGAGTTGCTGATGGGGAGAAAACTCCGCCCCAGGTTCATCCTGATATTTCCAGACCTGTGGGTGGCAGCAGGAACTCCAATGCTGGCCACATGCCTCTTCTAAGTGAGACAGACAGTTTAATTCAGGGATAACAAGGTGTAGAGCTGGATGAACACAGCAGGCAAAGCAGTATCAGAGGAGCAAGAAAGCTGACATTTTGGGCCTAGACCCTTCTTCAGAAATGTGCTGTTGGCCTTGGAAACGGAGGTGGTAGCATCAGCAGCGGTGTCGATGGCGTTCACTGTACCGGAAGTGGCGTACCCGGCGGCAGTGGATGTCATGTCATGCGTGGGTGCTCCCACAGTGGCCACATGGCCAATGGTGGCGGGCACATTGTGGGGAAGGTTCTGGGTAGGGTTGGGGATTTGGGGGGTGGAGGAGGCCTGTGTTGGGTGGCAGGCACCAGTAAATTTAGTGTACTCATGGTTTTTAGTGTCCAATAAAGCCGAGTGGAATTGTGAGTTCAGGTTGTGGATCCTACGAAGAATGAAAAACAGGAGAGGTCCTTTGCAGGCCTGGGAGAGGGAGGCTCTGAGCTGGGGTAGGCTTGATTGTAGTACCATGAGATGCTGGCACGTTGCTGTGAGTGTGTGTTTCAGGAGTCGCAGGGAGAAACGTTTTTGAAGGATTTCAATGTTCTGAATGTAGTGGTTGTCATGGTTGGGGCCAAATTGGGAAGGCCTAAATGTGGACTGTGGTCCATTGGGGATGATCTGGTTTCGTAGGCAGGTACTAAGAAAGGTAATATGGCTGTATTACCTGGTTTGCTTCAGGACGTGGTGGAGCAGTTTCAGGGCTGAAGAGATTACGAGAGATTTGCAGTGGGAGAGAGATCCACTGAGGTCTTTCTGGAGGAAGGAGGGTAACATCTTCAAGGTAGGCATCCTTAGAAGAGGCTTCGCTGGAGAATCTGAGATAACAAGGTGTAGAGCTGGATGAACACAACAGGCAAAGCAGCATCAGAGGAGCAGGAAAGCTGACGTTTCGGGCCTTGACCCTTCTTCAAAAGTTTAATTCAGGGGTAAAGTTTGGTGCTAGAACGATGGGAATGGCCCTGTATGGGTACAAGGCAAGGTTGATGCAAGGTCAGGTCCTATGGCTTACAAAGTTCAGATAGGTGATACTGTCCAAAACATGTGGATCAGCTGAAATCTGTTACCTCGCAAACGGGGCAGGAGCAAAACATACCTGGCTCCTCACAACACCTGAAGGCCTGGCAGAAACTGCGGTGCTCCCCTTCCCTCTAGTGTCAAGGAAACCTCAGAGTCCGAAATGGATGCAGCCTCAATACCATTGCGACCGGAAGAAGAGGAGGAAACTCTTCCAAGACGTCTGGATACAAGAGATGGGCTGTGGTCCAGTACACGCCACCTGTGTTTGAATCTGAGTCAGGGGAAATGGACCTAGGGCAAAAACATTGCAAAAGAAGGTACAAATGAAAGACTAGGCCTACATCCCCAGACCTAGTGGGGGAGGGAGGTAGTGATTGGTACCAGGTGGATCTTGTTAACCATGAGGTTCTTGCTTGGGGTTGTTAACCTGGATCAATCAGGAAAGCCCTGGCTGACTAATATAACCAGGATATTAGGATTTCCTCAGTTGAGGATTGATTCCTAGTTAGCTGGCCATTGCCAGTGTACTGTGCACTTGTAAATAAAGCATGATTTGGTGATGGAACACCGGGCTCTCTGCAGTTATTTCAGAATGTTTAGCAGTTGTGCTGTGAAGGACATTAAACTACTAGATCTTTTAAGAAGGAACAATTGGATCCACAAGTTGTCTTTTCATTTTTTGTACAGGGGAAAGAGAGAAATAGAGTATTTACTTCCTCAGCATCGGCCTATAGCCTGCAGCCTGGCTACTCCTTGCAATTTGACTTTTTGAAAATTCCTCCAGCTTGAAAGAAGTTAGATTTTCATCTGAAATAAACTAATACTGTCTTCTATACTGACAGGAACTTATTCTGAATGTCTGAATCCTCATACGTCCAGGGCTGTTGACCAGTTAATCTTCAATCAGGTTTCCAAAATATCTATTGTCACAACCTTTGAGTCTTCTTAGAGTCAGCCACTGCTGCTTACTATGATGTGTGTTTTGCTTCAGCAGTGTATTTTTACGTGATACAGCAATGCTTATGTTATTTCCCATATCATAAGACTTTAGACAGGGGAATGTGGTATTGAAGAATCCATTTATTACAGCTCACTGTTAACTTCAAACATTAGATTCACA
This sequence comes from Ginglymostoma cirratum, assembly GCA_024137785.1. NCBI lineage: Eukaryota > Metazoa > Chordata > Chondrichthyes > Orectolobiformes > Ginglymostomatidae > Ginglymostoma > Ginglymostoma cirratum. The sequence goes on along the minus strand of JAHRHZ010000030.1, from coordinate 5,650,652 downwards.
GATACCTCAGTGTCAGGGCAATATTAAGTTACAAAGAGTAGCATGCTTTCATCAGTGTGTTATACTTCAAATCTCCCAAGTTAACATGAAGTCTGAGACCCATATAGCCTCAGGCCGTATGCTATAATACAGTAGTTATATCACGAACATGTTTCTTAAGCTATACTGGTAGAATAACTGTGAGGCATAACACACCAAGTTATCTTATCAATTGATGTTTGTGGCTTAAGATAGTATCGAGGTGGACATCCTCTTATGATTGTATAATTATACTTTCTTAAATACTGCTCTTTCTTCTCCTCTGACATCTCAATGAAATTATTAATTTATTTATGCTGCTATGCAGTTTGAAATAGCTGATTTGTTTGAAAATATCCATCTCCTATCACTGCTGGTTTTTCCACCAATAGTCTGTTACTGCCTTAACAATAGCCCTATAGTTATTGTTAATCGGAATATCGGAACAATATTTGCAAATTTACGTTAATTGGTTGCCAGCAAGACCTGAGCAAGCTAATAAAACTTTATTAGTATGCATTAATGCTTAGATCTACAGGGGCTACTCCTATAGCACATGTTCCAGCAATGCAAATTGGCTATAATACAATTGATGAATAGGGGAACGGTATTTGTAAAATGCGAACTTTGTGTTGGCTATAACGCGATTCCAACGTTGATATCACATGATCAGTTCATGGGCTTTGTCCTGAGCATGTGCCAAAAGAGTCCCCATGCTGACATCAAGGATCCTTGTGCTTTCTGTGAGAGATACTGTACAATTCTGCCGTGTTACCCGCAAAACAAAAGGACAAAGTGGCAAGAAGTGTCCTGGTGATAAAATTGTGGGTGGTGTTTGTAAAAGAAATGCTATAACGCTGGAAGGGAAGCTAGATGTTGTGAAGTGTTTTCAGTGTAATGAGAGAACATGTGATATTGCTAGTGCAACAGGAATGGAGGAGTCTACCTTACATACTATTAGAGATAATGCAGAAAAGATTAAAGCAAGCTGTATTGCTGGAACAAGTCTGAGTGCTAACAAATCTGTGAGGTCACAAACAAAGGAACTTTGAGGAGATGGAGCCGCTCCTAAGTGTGTGGATAGAAGAGTAAACAAAGAAGCGATCTAGGACCACCCTTCTCACCATAAAAGAGAAAGCCTTATCAATTTATGAAGATCTAACAAAACAAGCTGAAAATACTGCAGATGTGCCTGCTTTAGTATGAGCAGTGGCTGGTTTGCTGGTTTTAAGAACCATGATGCTTTTCATAATGTAAAGTTATGGAGCAAAGCTGCCAGTGCAGACGGCTACTTCTCCCATTGTAGAAGTGTTAATTGATGAAGAAGCCTACAACTTAGATCAAATTTTCAGTATGGATGGGACAGGTTTATACTGGAAGGCAATTCCATTAAGAACTTATATTTCTATGAATGAAGCACACGCTTCAGGCTTTAAGGTGGCAAAGGATTGTATGACGGTGCTGCTGGGTGCTAATGCCAGTGGAGATTTGAAACTTTAGCCTGTGGTGGTGTACCACTCTGCCAATCCACGAGCCTTGAAAGGTTATCTTAAGTCTAGTCTAGGCATTTACTTTAGGTCAGGCAACAGAGTTTGGATGACTGGGCAAATTTTTTCTGACCTTATTATTGATGTTTTCGATGATGTTTTTCAAAAGTATTGTAGGAAAGAAAAATGTGGATTTCAAATTCTCCTCATCCTGGATAATATGCCAAGCCATCCTCAGACCATTGGTGAGCTTTCTGAAAACATCAAAGTGCTATTTCTACCCCCAGACACAACCTCTCTCCTTCAACTTATGGACCAGAGTGCAACAAGCAGCTTTTAAAGCTTATTACTTAAGGCACACATTGAAGAGGCTGATTGCAGCAACTGAGAGGGCTAAGGACAGTGTTCTTCAATTTCAGAAGAGCTTTAACATCAAGAATGCAATTTACATTATCGTGGAGGCCTGGGATGATGTCAGTAAGGGCTGCTTGCATGCAGTTTTGTGGAAGCTTTTCCCAGATTTTTTTCAAGATTTAATAAGCTTTGATCCATCAAAGGAGCTCCCAAGAATTGAAGAACATTATATTGATCTTGCAAAGCAAGCTGGATTTGAAGAAGTGGAGAGTGAGGATGTCGAGGAGCTGCTTGAGTCCCACTGTGAAGACCTCTCTACAGCTGATCTACAACAACTTGTCGCTGATGGGAAAGTGGAAGCTGGAGATGAAAGAAATGAGGTCCAGGATGCAGCACCATGAGAGCTTTCCACTTCTGTTATGTCTTCTATCCTGTGGGAAGTTGAGAAGTGGTTGCAATGATTAGAAGACAACGATTACAATGCAGAACGCAGCAGGGTAGCAGTTCATGAAGTAAGATCTTCTACCCTATGAACTGCTTCTTCATGAATGAAGAAAAAGGGCAAAGCAGCAAAAACTGAATGTCTTTTTTAAGCCAATCCCCAAGAAACAGTCAGGTGACAATGAACCACAGCCATCCACTTCTGGATTAACTATTTTTCACTCTAATCATGCAAACAAAACTGCGCCTGAAGGAGATGATGATGATGATGATGACAACCCTCAGCCCCTGCATTAACAACAGAGCAACCTCAGAGCCTCCTCCCCCATCAAGTCGCCTTGACATTTTTTCAAGATAAGGTGATAAATTTACTGTTATTTCATTATTATATGTGAATCAAACATTTGTTCAAACTGTGCTATCCTTGATGTTACATTTTTGATTGATTTTTGAGTCATTTTAAGTGATTTTTTTTGTTGGTCTGCCCCAAACCCCCCCTCCCCACCCTTTTCCTATTGGCTCCGTTATTTTTATAACGTGTCATTTCACAGGAACACATCTATCGTGTTATAGTAGAACCCCATGCACTAGTAATATCCAGCAAGCTGAAGAATTTTGGATGAAAATGCACAAATGTGCTTGTGCTCACTTGGTGCTACTAGATAAAATTAATTCATATTATAAACTCAGAACATGCAATAACTAATGATTATTTTGATTCCTGTGTATTACTAAGGCAGGGGACTATTAAGATGATTAATGTTTGACAATATTCTGGGAACACTTTCCTCGTGATCTTGTCAAAAGAATTGATATGTTTCTACACAATAGTAATTATGTAGTCACATAAATGCCTGATTGCTTCTACTGGGTTATACATTGTTAATTAATATTTTGTTATGTCTCTATCCAACCTTCTTGAAGAATTTGAATTCTTACGAGTATTACAGACAAGAGACAGAGGTAAACTATATTATTTTGGTTTCTCTCCTTTCCAGTCTGTAATGGAGGAAGGGAAGTGTTCTGAGGGAGGGTCACCGGACCCGAAACATTAACTCTGTTTTCTCCTCCTCAGATGCTGCCAGACCTGCTGAGCTTTTCCAGCAACTTTGTTTTTGTTTCTGTAATGGAGGTGTTTTGTTTTTCTTACTTTTATTTTATTTCACTCTTCAAATAGGCAGTAGAGTGCTGTGTGTCCTTCCCTGTGCCAAACCCACTGCTTGTGAAATCCAATCCTTAAAGGACTCACATCAAACATTTTTTAGTGTCAAACATAAAGAATGGTTTATTGAAGCATTCAACCCAGAGGATTATTTGTAACACATACACAAACATACAAGAATGAAAGAAGAGATAAAGAGAAGTTATGAAATAAAAACCGAAAGAACTGCAGGTGCTGGAATCAGAAACAAAAATAGAAATTACTGGAAAAGCTCAGCAGGTCTGGCAGCATCTGTGGAGAGAAATCAGAGTTAATGTTTTTCTCCATATCCTGAGAGCCACACTCAGTGTCATGTGTTGTCATACGCACACTCTTGACCACTTTAATGATATAAGGCGAGAACTTTCAAAAATTGATTGGAGTAGACTGTTTGTGAGTAAAAGGACATCTGACAAGTGGGAGGCTTTCTACATTGTGATGATGAGAATTCAGAGGCATTCTATTCCTGTTAGAGTGAAGGGTAAAGCTGGTAAGATTAAGGAGCAACAGATGAACAAAACTATTGAGGTTCTAGTCAAGAATAAAAGAGGATCTTGAAACCTCTTTAAAGTAAAGGAGACATAGACAACTTGGTTGTCTATGTAAAGAGTGTAGGGGCATTCTTAAAAAAAGAAATCACAAGGGCAAAGAGGGGATATGAGATAGCATTGGCAGATAACGTTAAGGATAATACAAGGAGATTATAGAGATATATTAAGAGCAAGAGGGTAACTAGAGAGAGGATAAGGCCTCCTTAAGATCAAGGAAGTCATCTTTGTGTTGAATCCCTAGAGATGGGAATGATAATAAATTAATATTTCGTGTCAAATTTTACTATGGAGAAAGAACTGGAGTCTAGAGAATGCAGAAAAATAAACATTGATGTTTTAAAAACAGTTCACAGTACACAAGAGGAAGTTGAGGAGGTCTTATGAATACAAAGGTGGATAAATCTCTGGGACCTAAGCTGATGTATCCCAGAACATTGTGAGAAGTAAGGGAGGAAATTGCGAGACCCCTTGCAGAAATATCATCTATAACTACGGATGAGGTGCCTGATGACTGGAGGGTGACAAATGTACCTTAGTGTAAGAAAGGTTGTAAGGAGAAACCGGGGAACTATAGATTTGTAAGTTTGACTTTGGTTGTGGGTAAATTGTTGGAGATGATTGTAAAAGATAGAATTTATGGACATTTAGAGAGGCAACAATTGATTAGGGATGGTCAGCATGGTTTTGTGCAAAGAAAATCGTGTCTCTCAAACTTGATTGAATTTTTTGAGGTAGTTACTAAAAAGATTGATGTTGGCAGAGCAGTTGATGTTGTTTCTTTGGATTTTAGTAAAGCCTTTGAAAAGGTTCCACATAGTAGACTGACTAAGGCTGAGCTTACTAATTGGATACATAATTGGCTTAATGGCAGTAGACAGAGAGTGGTGGTGGTAGGTTTCTTTTCAGAATGACGGCCTGTCACCAGTGGTGTTTGACAGGGATCGGTTCTGGGTCCTCTTTTGTTTGTCACTTATACAAATGACTTGAGAATGAGTTGAGAATACAGAAGGCATGGTTAGTGAATTTGCAGATGACACCAAAATTGGTGACACAGTAGACAGTGAAGAAGGTTTTCTAAATATATTCCATTTTGTTCAAAAAGCACAAAAAACTTACAGACAGTCATTCAACGTGTCATTTTATAAATTCCTACTTTAGAATATTCCTACTTTAGAAATAAACCAGACTGACTCCAAACCAAAACACCAAAACACAGATTCTAAACAAGGCCTCATACCTAACATGCACTGTCTGACCTAAAATGTCACCTCTTCTCTACACTGACAAAACTTTTACTTCTCTCAGGACAGTGACTTCAAAGGAGTTCGTGGATTTACATATACATATTAATCAATTAAACTGATTTAAATGATTAATGATTTAACAGCATCTTAGGTTTGTTTAGTACATCCTCATCAGGTGTGTGACCCTTTGATCTTTTACTTATAAATTCTGTGTCTGATACTACCTCTGTCACTAACACCCGAAGAAATAGTAAGACTCCGAAAGCTTATGTTTTCAAATAAAGTTGTTGAACTATAACCTGGTGTCATGTGATTTCTAACCTTGTTCAGGACATTGATGAGGCCTCTTCTGGAATAATGTGTCCAGTTCTGGTCACCCAGTTATAGAAAGGATATTATTAGGCTGGAGAGGGTTCAGAAGAGATTTACCAGGATGTTGCCGAGTATGGAAGATTTGAGTTATAAAGAAAGGCTACATAGGCTAAGACTTTTTACACTGGAGCGTAGGAGGTTGAGAGGCGATCTGATAGAAGTTTCTAAAATAATGAGGGCTATAGATAGAGTTGATGGTAGTTGTCTTTTCCCTGGGAAGGGGGATTTCAAGACTAGGGGACACATTTTTAAGGCGAGAGATATGAGGGACAATTTTTTTACATAGAGGTTGGTTTGTGTTGGAATGAACTTCCTGAGGAAGTGGTAGATATAGGTACAATTACAACATTTAAAAGACATTTGGATAAATATATGAATAGGAAAAGTTTGGAGGGATATGAGCCAGCAGCAGGAGGTTAGATTAGTTCAGTTTGGGATTATGTTCGGTATGGACTAGTTGGACTGAAGGGCCTGTTTCCGTGCTCTATGACTCCAAGTGTCTGGTCGTAGCATCCTTTTGGAGCTGATGAAAATGGCAACTTACTATCGTTGGATGTGGAGCCTGGTGTGGCAGTAAGTGAGGACCAAGGGGACCTATCATTGTTGTGGGAGAGAAGAGAAAGGGTGAGGACAGACATATGGGAGACAGGATGGATAAGGCTAAGGACCCTATCAAATTCTCAGTTGAGGGAAGAGGTGGACATATCTTCCCCCTTGTGGAAAGTGGCATCATCAAATATATTTTAAAAAAGGCCTCTTAATTCTTCATGTTTAGGTAACTGAAGGAACTTCCATGTAAGGCACACTCACTTATTTGCATCAATGGTGCCCACCTCGCTTGGTGGGACTTCTGGCATGACATTGCAAAAGGCTTGCCAATTGATTGGGCCTCCAGGAGCCCACTGTGACTCCTTAATAAGACACCAGAGGCAGCTAATTTGAAGGCCACTTCTGGTCAGGTTGCACTGGACAGCACTACATGAGTGGACCAGGAAACTCATTATAGGGCTGACATTGGGACCTGATGTCCACCACAAAATTCAGCCCACCACAAAATTCAGCTCACTAACTCTGTTTCTGTCTCTGCAAAGACAGCCTAAGGTGCAGTTTTGTTTTAAATTCAGTTTTCCAATGTTTTCAGGAAATTAAGAATTTTGCTTCTGTTCTAAATTTCCTTACTTACATTGAAGTATGATGGGATACAGTCATAAAATTTGACTGAACAGAAAGAATGGTTGTGAGCAATACTTCTCCCTCTTTGGTGTGGAGTGAGCATTGATGAGAAAGGTTGGAAAATACAGTGAGAATTAAAAGATCAGATTCTCAATATCAAGAAGTATGTTAAAGGTTTTCCACTTCAAATTATAACTACCTTGTTTTCTCACATTTGCCAGATTTCTGTGCCATTTCCAATTCTCCTCTCACTCACTGAGAAACTCAGGTGCAAATTCCCAACACATAAATCAAAATGACTACAGCTCAATGACAGCTTGTCCTGCTCATCATGCAACTGATCCTTCATCTACAAATTGGCACTGGCAAACCACCAGCGGTACCTTACCACCCTGCCTGCTTTTGGGGTAAATCACACATCATTTCAGCCCTTCAGCACTTCACTTTGAAACTCAGGGACACCTATGACTTGTCTGCTGCTGCTCAGTTCCTTTGAGTGTGCGAATCAATAGACACACGTATACATAGAATGCTTTTGTGCAGTCATGGAGCCATGCTCTTGGCTTGCTTCCTTGCCCTCACTTTTGTAGTCACTTGGAGACTGCCAGTGCTTTCTTAACACAGAGGATCATTATTTCTCAATTAGAGTCATACAGTCATAGAGATATATAGCACGTAAACAGACACTACGGTCCAACTCGCCCATACCGACCAGATATCCTCATAAATCTAGTCCCATTTGCCAGTATTTTGCCCATATCCCTCTAAACCCTTCCCATTCATATACCCAACTGGATGCATTTTAAATGTTGTAATCATATCAGCCTCCACCACTTCCTCTGGCAGCTTATTCTATACATGCACCACCCTCTGTGTGAAAAAGTTACTGCTCAGATCCCTTTTAATTCTTTCCCCTCACCTTAAACCTATGCTCTCTAGTTTTGGACTTCCCTACCCCAGGGAAAAGGCCTTGTCTATTTATCCTATCCATGCCCCTTATGATTTTATGAACCTCTATAAGGTCACCCCTCAGCCTCTGACGCTCCAGGGAATATAGCCCCAGCCTATTCAGGCTCTCCCTATAGCGCAAACCTTCCAACCCTGGCAACATACTCGTAAATCTTTTCTGAACCCTTTCTAGTTTCACAACATCCTTCCTATAAAGGGGAGACCAGAATGGCTTGCAATACTCCAAAAGTGGCTGAACCAATGTCCTGTACAGCTGCACTATGACCTCCCAACTCCTATATTCAATGCTCTGACCAATAAAGGCAAGCATACCAAATGCCTTCTTCACTATGAGATTTACCTGCAACTCCACTTTCAAGGACCTCATATTTATCTCAATTAAACTCCATCCATCACTTCTTGGCCAGTTGGCACATCTGATCAAGATCCCGTTGTACTCTGAGGTAACCTTCTTCGATGCCAATGCAATTTTAGTGTCATCTGCAAACTTATTAACTATACCTCCTATGTTCACATTCAAATCATTTATATAAATGACAAAAAGCAATGGACCCAACACCGATCCTCCAGTTTGAAAAGCAACCCTCCACTATCACCCTCCGTCCTCTACCTTTGAGCCACTTCTGTATCCAAATAGGTAGTTCTCTTTACAGGTTTCGATCCTTTGTGGCTTGCATTGCTTTATAACATAGAGGAGAGGCAGGTATCTTGTAATGGGATGGAGCACTGAACAGTCAGTCAATCTATCGGTCAGATGGGGGATGGACAAATCATTACAGCACTATACTGCAGCAATATTACAACTGCAGCATGTGCCAGAAAGTGCACTGAATTTTCAGAGAGAAAATCTATGGAGGCTTGGGAAAGTGGGAAACTCAATTCGGGAGATGGACTTCATTGTCTTGGATCGCTGAGGGAGTGGTTACTGTGATGGGGGTAATTGTAGATAATTAGAGTAGAACCTTATTGTGAATGGATGACGGGGCTTATTGGAGTTCTGGAAAAGGAGTTCAAACAGGTAACTGATCTCTTCAAAGCCCAACGAGGGAATTGCAAAGTCAATGGCCCCAGGGGTAAATAGGGCGCATTAACAGTTATTTAAAAGAGTTCAACTGAAATTGGGGAAGGCTAAAAGCACATCAGGACCACAGGGGTAGCAAATAAAAAGGTAACATGAAAGATAGAGGGAAAGCTGTGGGATACAGCAGAGATTATAAGTCTGTCACTTGAGGACAAAGTTGGAAACTTGCCCTGTCAGATCAAAAGTATTAACTGCACAAAATGGCTGTGATGGTTTATAAAGTGGATGGAGCAAGTTTCTTTTCCTTTAGGAGCTGAGTAAGAATCTTGGATTTTGAGGCCCTGCTAACAGCAAGTACAATATTCATGTCGCCCATCTGGTTTTAATTTGTACTTCATCAGCAGGAATTCATTGTCCAAGAATTGCATTAAAAGTTATGACCTCAAGCAATCATGAATATTGTATTATGTACACCATTTGCCTTCTTGTCATATCAGTTAAGCAATTATAATGAGAACAAGTCCCTTAAAGGCAGAACCTGAAGTTCCCATTTCACAACCTCAAGCACTGGAAGACAATGTTTTGCGGCCTTCACATTCGCACACTGAAATGTAAGAATATAAGGACATGTTTCGTGATGTGGAAGCGACTCTTTCCTTTTTGGCTGTATTGCAATCATGGTGTTATTCTGGGATTGGGGTGGAGGTTTGCAGATTACTGTCATAGTGGCTTACTTGCAGAATTCTACTCCAGATGTAACATGAAAAGTCTGGTTGCACCATGATACATTTGGATAAAGTCACACACCTTAGAGCTCCTTAAGGAGAGATAACAACGTCTTTGGGAATCCTCCATGCTACAAAGTGTAAGGGCAATTAAAAAATTGCTTTAACTTTCAGACAATCTGTGGGCAATATCTGCTCATGGACCTCACATGCGGTTTGCAATCATTCGATTCCTTTAGACTCTGCTGCGACTCCTGAAACAATGTTGAAGGAGGCAGTGATTATTTATGGAATGTACTGCTTCATCAACAAGAATAGCATCCTCCAGCAGCCATGTCACGGTCTCCAGAAGGAAAAGTAGCAGGTATAGATTGACCAGGGAGGCAAAGAAGAATAATGAGACCATAGATTAAAGGCCTTGCTGTCACATTTTTCAACTGTCAGAAGGACAATGCAGGTACCAATTAAGGATATCTCATCACCCCGCCTTCTCAAAAGTGTGCCATCTGCTGGAGGAGGACTTGTGTTCATGAGGACTAGGTGGCAATCGAATCCCTATGTCTATCAAGGTCAAGCAGCCCCGCATTTTACACCTGAGGCTTGTTTCGAGGAACAATCAGAGATTTGTGTGGCATCTCCCAATCCTTGATATAAGTATATGCAGGATGTTGTTTTCTCCAGATCAAACCCTCTTTATATTCTATCCTTGTGACAATGAGGGTCAGACAGCTTGAGCAGTTGACTATCTCATAGGTATGACTTAACCAGGTCTGTCTTTATTGTTTACCACAATGGATATGCTAAATCTGGTCACTATATCTACAAGATGTAACAGATAGATATTCCAATCTTTGTCCCATGGCTGCTATGTTATTAAATTCTTGAGTTAAAGAAACACTCACAGTTGGGCATGATAACTTTTTGATATTACATACATATATCACATTGCTATGTGATCTGTTCTACAACAAGGGATTTACATTCTTTATCCTCAGATATGGGTGGCACGGTGGCTCAGTGGTTAGCACTGTAGCCTCACAGCTCCAGGGTCCTGGGTTTGATTCCAGCCCCAGGTGACTGTTTGTGTGGAGTTTGCATATTCTCTGTGGGTTTCCTCCGGGTGCTCCAGTTTCTTCGTGCAGGCTAGGTGGATTGGCCATGCTAAATTGCCCATAGTGTTCAGGGGTGCGTGGGTTATAGGGGAATGGGTCTGGGTGGGATGTTCCAAGGGTCGGTGTGGACTTGTTGGGCCAAAGGGCCTGTTTCCATACTGTAGGGATTTTAATTCTAATCCAGTAGCTTTAATTTTGTGAGGACTGATGAGCAAATTGTTTATGCAATTTGCATATTAATCCTCTTCTTATTAGCCAGACTTTTATCAGCAGCATTAAATAACACTTCTTAGAATACTTGATGAGAAACATCCTTTTGTCCTCACCAGAATCCAATAATGTCCAAATCCTGTAAATTGCAAGTTAACGACTTTACCAGTCTCCATTTCGAAATGCATTTTTGCTTGTTTTGTTGAAAATTACTTAACAATAATGTTAAATCTGGACGACATCAATGTTTAGGAAGTGACATAATGCTACAGTTTTTAGAAGAGAACCATTATTTTTAAAGATGGCAATGAATTTTCATCCCCCAAATCAAAAACAGATAGAGCTTTCATATTCTTTGACCCTACTTTTGTGTGCTATGTCTAAGGTTTCCAAATAACAGTTCAGCCAATTGTACTACACACTACTGAGGTGAAGATACTATCTAGTGTGGCACAATTGAATGAATCAGCAACTAAGTTACTCATGGTCTGACTTATCACTGATGCAATATTTTCTTATATCTTATATTCTTATTATATTCACCCTCAGAACCACCTGTTTCATGAGTTAGTTCAAGTACTTGCCCCTTATTCTTGGACAATTCTTGACATAGTGATATTTAGATTCATATTGGAAGCACCTATTAATTATTTCCTGTGAACTTTGGAAATTTATTCTTTGTTGGCTATCATCACAATCCAGCATATTCCTTTTATTTTAGAAGTATGCCAAAGGTATGACCCCAATCAAAACATCTTTCAACAATTCCACAGATAGCAAGAACTGCAGATACTGGAGTCAGAGACAACACAGTGTGGAGCTGGAGGAATACAGCAGGCTGGGCAGCATCAGAGGAGCAGGAAAGTTGACATTTCCGATCTGTGACCCTTCTTCAGAAATGGGGAAGGGGAAGGGAGCTGAGAAATAAATAGAGAGAAGAGGGGTGGGGCTAGGGAAGGTAGGTGGGATGGTGATAGATGAGTGCAGGTAGGGAGTGGTGGGGATTGGTCAGTGGGATGGGAGGGGCAGACAGGTGGAAAAAATGGACAGGTTGCGTCAAGTCAAGGAGGCTGGGATAAGAGGGAAGTTTGGACATGGGATGAGCAGGGGGTGAAGAGATTTTAAAACTGGTGAATTCCATGTTTGGGCCATCGGGCTGTAGGCTTCCGAGTCGGAATATAAGGTGTTTCTCCTCCAGTTTGCAGTTAGTGCGGAGTGTGGAGCAGACAAGGAGTCATGGAGAGAGCGGTCCCTACAAAAGGCCAACAGAGATAGGGAGGGAAATCTCTCTTTGGTTGTGAGGTTGGATTGCAGGTGGCGGAAGTGGCAGAGAATGATATGTTGGGTGCGGTGGTTGGTGGGGTGATATGTGAGGACAAGGGGGATTCTGTCTTTATTTTTGTTTTTGTTGGGGTGAGGGCAGAAGGGAAATGCAAGGGATGTGGTTGAGTGCATTTTCGATCACCGGAGGGGGGAGATAACGGGTCTTTGAAATAGGAGGACATCTGGGATGGGCGGGAGAGGAACACCCCATCTTGGGGACATGGCGGAGGTAGAGGAATTGGGAGTAGGGAATTGCATTCTTGCAGGATGCAAGGAGGTGGACTCCAGGTAGCTGTGGGAGTCAGTGGGCTTGAAATAGATGTCAGCTTTGAGGCAGTCACCAGAGATGAAGATGGAGAGGTCCAAGTAGGAGAGAGAAGTATCAGGGATGGTCCAGGTGAATGAGTTTGGGGTGAAGGGCGTAGGTAAAGTTGATGAAACGATACAGTCATCAATGTAGTGGAGGAAGAGGTGGGGGATAGTGCCAGTATAACAGCAGAAAAGGGACTTTTCCACATATCCTACGAAGAGGTAGGCATATCTTGGGCCCATGCAGGTGCCCATGGCCACCCCCTTATTTTGTAGGAAGTGGGAGGTGTTAAAGGCAAAGTCATTAATGGCAAGGACGAGTTCTGTTAAGTGGATGAGGGTGTTGGTGGTGGAGGACTGGTTGGGCTTGCGGGAGGGGAAGAAGTGGTGGGCTTTTAGGCCATCTGCGTGAGGGGTAAGTGTACAGGGACTGGATGTCCATGTTGAAGATGAGGTTTTGGGAGCCAGGGAATTGGAAGTCTTGGAGGAGTTGGAGGCCATGGGTGGTGCCCTGGACGTAAGTGGGGAGTTCCTGGACCGGGGAGGAGAAAACAGAGTCAAGATAAGTGGAGATGAGCCCTCATCTGTTAAGCGGAAGAAGTTGTCAGTGGAGGCGGACTGATTGGGCCTATGAGAGAGGAAGAAGCGGAGGGCTCATCTCCGCTTCTTCCTCTGCCGCAGGCTCAACCAGTCCGCCTCCACCGACACCTTCATCCACTTAACTGAACTCGTCCTTACCCTTAACAACTTCTCATTCAACTCCTCCCACTTCCTACAGACTAAGGGGTGGCCATGGGCACCCGCATTGGCCCAAGCTATGCCTTCCTCTTCGTAGCATGTAGAGCAGTCCCTTTTCCAATGCTACATTGGCATTATCCCCCACTCAAAGTTCGTCAACTTTACGAACACCTTTCACCCCAACCTCAAATTCACCTGGACCATCTCCGATACCTCCCTCTCCTTCCTCGATCTCTCCATCTCCATCTCCGGTGACTGCCTTGAAACTGACATCTATTTCAATCCCACCGACTCCCACTGGACTACACCTCCTCTCATCCACCCTCAGCAAGAATGTAATTCCCTACTTCTAATTTCTCCACTTCCGCTGCGTCTGCTCCCAAGATGGGGCGTTCCACTCCTGCACATCCCAGATGTCCTCCTATTTCAAGGACCGCAACTTGCCCCTTCTGGTAATCAAAAATGCACTCAACCACATCCCTTGCATTTTCTGCACTTCTGCCCTCACACACCCTCCCCCAATAAAAAACAAAAATAAAGGCAGAATCCCCCTTGTCCTCACATATCAACCCACCACCCTCCGCATCCAACGTATCATTCACTGCCACTTCCGCCACCTACAATCCGCCCCCACAACCAAAGAGGGATTTCCCTCCCCACCCCTATTGGCCTTTTGTAGGATCCACTCTCTCCGCGAATCCTTGTCTGCTCCACACTCCCCACTAACCCCACTACCCCCGGCACCTTTCCCTGCAACTACAGGAAGAGCTACACCTGCCCCTACACCTCCATCCCTCACCTCCATTCAAGGCACAAAACAAACCTTCCATATCAGACAGAGGTTCACCTGCACATCCGTCAACTTGGTCTATTGTATCCACTGCTCCCAATTCTCTACATCGATGAGACCAAACGTAGACTTGGAGACCGTTTGTAGAGCATCTGCGCTCCGTATGCAACAAACAACAACACCTTCCAATTCCCAACCATATTAACTCCCCCTCCAGCCATGTCCATCCTGGGCCTCCTCCAATGTTGTAATGACACCACCCGCAAACTGGAGGAGCAGCACCTTATATTCTGCCTCAGGAGCCTACAGCCCAATGGCCTAAAGATTGAATTCACCAGTTTTAAAATCTCCCCACCCTGGCCTCGTCCCATGTCCAAGCCTCCCTCTCAGCCTTGCCTCCTTGACCGACATAACTTGTCCATCTTCTCTCCCACCTATCCGGTCCTCCCATTCCACTGACCAATCCCCACCACTCCCTACCTGCATTCATCTATCACCATCCCACCTACCTTTCCCAGCCCCACCCATCCTCTCTCTATTTATTTCCCAGCTCCCTTAGAAGGGTCACGACCCGAAACGTCAACTTTCCTGCTCCTTTGATGCTGCCTGGCCTTTTGCGTTCATCCAGCTCCATACTGTGTTGTCTCTGTTTTCAACAATTCCATCCTTATACAGGCCCCATTCAACTTTGAGTCAGTAATCATAGAATTTCCTCTTCTCTGTACCACTACAGAACTCCTAACATGTCCTCTGAGCATAGCTATAAATGATTGACACCTTAATATTGTTTTTAGAGCTGAAAACATTTGATCTCAAACAGAACTATTACCATGAAATTAAACACCCATCAAAACCAAACGTCTATCCGTGTGCGAGATTTAGGCACAACCTCATACCATAAAAATTAACACAGACTCTGAATTTCTGGATTGAATTCCTTCAGTCTTTCGTATAACCTCTCAGACACCATGATATATTTTTCCATGGACTGATTGTTCTTTCTTCTTAAATTGATCAAATATTGACCTAGGCTTCCAACAAATCATCGTTTTTGTAGACTTCGTCCATAAATCATATTAAAATCGGCAATCTGTCTTTTGTAGGCAGGTCTGTTATATCCGGTTAAAAATACTTTATTTCTAATTGTACTCATTCCAAGGAAGAATAAAGCCAAATCATAACCGGTTTCTGCTTGATTTGAGAAGTGAACCAGGACCTCGTCTCCATCTCTTCTTCCATTGCTCGGGCATTTCAATTCCAAAATGACTGATGGATAATCATAATCTGTGATCCTGCAACGTGAGTCAGCCATTTGACTTTAAAAAGCCACTGGGAGCTTTGCTTCTGTCAGAAACAGCGATTATATTCTTTCCTTATTTTCCCACCAGAAACAATCGGGGTTAATCCTCTGCTACTATGTTTAACAGACTGATATCCACATGTTAAATTAGGCATAAAAATTCTTTCAAAGATTTATATTCAGTTTGCTGTTATCCTTGCATTATCGTCCAGCCACATAAATGATGCAGTTAAAGTCACAATACAGAATGACCAGTCTGGAAATCACCAACAGCAGTGGGAATTGCTGGAAGACATGCATCAAAGTTGGTGAAGTTGCAGCAGAATATCCAGGTTGAAGAAACAATAGTTTTTTTCCAGCTGGATTGGTGGCCCATAGGACCAACATCGTGACTGCTGCCTGTAGAAGCTGCAGTGTGGTCTCGCACAATCCTACAGGAACAGCAGGTCCACTTCAAGCTGGCCACATAATCCAAAGTTGAAACACTTCCATTGTAGACTTAATGCAACATTAATTAAAGTGATCCTAACACCCATTTGAGATAGTTTTTGTCATTTAACATCGCCATTTGTCTTTTACAGTTCCAGTCCCATCCGTCGCATCATTTCCACCAATGTCTCCTGGAGTACGTCCAGTCAGCTGAACCATCAGTTAAGAATGAGGGATCCAGGGCCAACCTTCCCATATTCCCTCACCATCCCTGTGGGTGCCACAGCCCAAAATGTCCGAGTCTGGTGAACTTTCAACATATGTTTTGGTCTATTTAATTAGCAATCCTTCCAATGATAAATGGTCAAATCATCCTGCCTGTCCTGCCTAATTGATCAGCTGTGTTCAGAGGTGAGGTCTTAATTGGATTGCTCTGAGGAAAGAACAACCAAGAAGCCTAAAGAGTCAGGGAACATACTCTTATTCTTCACTGTAAAAGTACTAGCTATATCATTGCCTTTCACTATTCTGGCACATTTATCTATTTTTAAATTTGTTCAAGTGTTGGTTAACTTTCAAACTGTGATGAAAATATCAAGGGGTCTTGTGAACAGAGTTGTTGGTATCATCTATTGATAGCTACCTTTTCAGAATGCTGTAAACCAATGATGTGTGGATGCAGGGTGAGTATGGTGGAGTTCAGGAAAAGGGTTAAGTGAATATTGATGATTAAATGGACAAGGAAGTGGCTTTTCTGAAGAAGGGTCCTGACCTGAAACATAACTTTCCTGCTCCGCTGATGCTACCTGGCCTGCTGTGTTCCTGCAGCTCCACATTGTGTTATCTCTGACTCCAGCATTGGCAGTTCTTGCAATCTCTAAGGAAGTGGTCAGTGTTAGCCTTATTGCTGATAAGAGGTGGAGATGCCACTCTGGGGTACTTTTGGAATTAATTTCCATATGTTATTCTTGTGTCATTGTCATGGCAATCATGCTATTGTCAATGGCAGTTGTACCATTGTCAGAATATTGGACTAGATTTAGTCAATTCATCAAGACTGTCGAAAACTGAGCAGTTTAAATATTATTCTCTCTGCAAAGGGTGCCATTTGTGCAATTGGCAGAACTGTGCTTACATTTTCCTTTCCATTGTTCAATGCACAGCATTACTATCCATGACGTCTAACATCAAATATTAAATATCATCTATTATTGAACTCAGGACTGTAACCCAATATAGTATTCAGCTTTGCCTTCACTCTTGTGGCTATGTCATGATTTTATCCGTGCAGTTAGATCAATGAAACATATTGAACCTTTAAATGAATCTGCATTAATAAACATGTTCAGTTTACAATTATTAAAAAAAAAACTAGTTTATTTCCATTGTGTTGTTTATTGCTAAAGTTGCCCATTTCTACAAATATCTCACGTGTCTGTTCTGTCATCCATCTGTTACATTTTCCAAACTCCCACTTGGTTTGCTTCTTTTCCTTTGTCTGTCAGAATGGTTTCAACATAATTATTCATTATTGCATCTCTTCTTCTCACTTTAGAAACATTGCACAACACAGAAGGAGACCATTTGATTCATTGAGTCTCTGACAGCTCTGTACAAGAGTGACTAGGTTAGACAGACCTGCCTGATGTTTCTCCATCGCCATCCACATGTTTTTCTGTCTTTAATCGTGTATCCAATTTCTTTCTGAAATCTATAATTGAATTGGTCTTCATTACCCTCTCAGGCAAGGAAATCTGCCATCTTTAACTGGTCTGAATCTGGCCCAAATGTGACTCCAAGCTCAAAGCAACTTGTTGATTCTTAACGGCCCTTTGAAATGGCAAAAAGTAACTCAGTTGAAGGGTAATTATTGATGGGAAATAAATTCTGCCCCAACTAGTGATACCCACATGCCACAAACAAATTTTAAAAAATGCCAACCACTCTCTGCGTAACAAAACATTTTTTCAAGTTATCTTTGATTCTTTAATCTGTGACCTGGGCTTCTTTCTGTCTGCCTACTTTACTTAAAACACTGAGGATTTTGAATGCCTCCATCAAATCTCATCTCAACCTTCTCTTCGGTAAGGAAAAACCCAACTTCTCCAATGTACTCACATGAAATGAAGTTCAGCATCAGTGAAATCATTCTCATAAGTACTAAATATACCTTGTCTAATGTCATTAAATTATTCGTGAAATGCAGCTCACAGAACTGGACATAATACTCCAGTTGAGACTGAAGTAGTGTTTCATACAGTAAAAACAGAAAATGCTGGAAATCTTCAGCCGGTCTGGCAGCATATGATGAGAGAAAAACAGACTTAATGTTTTGAAATGAATATGCCTCTTATTCAGAACTGAAGGAAAGTAGAAATGTGATGGGTTTTGTGCCATTGAACATGAGAAGGGGGAAAGAACAGCGGGGCAGGTCCTGCATGGGGTGCAGTGTGGGAGTGATTAAGCATGAGAGATGTAATTGAACAAAACACAAAGGAACTGCCAATGATGCTGTAACAAAATAAAGTATTTGTGCACATTGAGTTTAAATGGCAGAATAATGAACAGCTCTGCCTAAAAGAAAAGGTATTAACAAAAACGAATCATACAGACGCACAGTGATAAAACAGAACGTAATTGAGGACACAGCCATAGCCTGGACTTGTCGAACTCAGTGTTGAATCCAAAGGCCATTAATTGGTCATGGGAAGATGAGATACTGTTTTTATGGCTCGCATTGAGCTTCATTGGAATACTGAAGTTGGCTGTGAACAGAAATGTATTACTGATCTGTACCATGCGAAGAACAACTGTCAAACACTTCTTCCTACGCCTAACTGACCACATCACTGACCATAAGCCATTATGTCCAGGACTCTCTCCACAGCTTCCCATTTCATAGTTCCACAGCTTCATACAGCTCACTTCTGCCTTTTTCTGCCAAATCTACATGATGCTGCTGCAGATTCAAAAGTTGTGGATGTATTGTCTGCAAATTGAAAAAAAAAGCACAGGGTAGGAGGTTAGGACTCATTCCATCAAAAACATGACTCCTTTGGAAACAGTCAGAAATGTCATTGAGTTTTGGACCGAGAGGGAATCCCATGGCTATACTGTGTTCTTGGGCATACACGGTGTCATTAAAACTAAAACTAAAACTAAAACTTGTTTCAGTCTGTTTTTGCCCAACTGCACTGATTTCTTCCTTCTTGACAATTTTGTTATGTTTTCTATGCCACTTCAGCAATTGTCAGTTTCCTAGCCCTAACCACTTCTCTTCACTGTGGATGCCCAATGTTTCTATACCTCGAATCCAGGAGCAGAATACTCTAAGGGCACTCTGCTTTTTTGTTGAAAAGAGGCCCTACCCAACATGATGGGAATGTTATTGGTTTCTTTAGCAGCATGTTCATGTATATGTTAGTAATGGCAAATGAGAGACAGGGCATCACAGTCAATAGGTAGGTTACAGACAGTCTTTGCAAAGGTGAAGGAATCCTTCACCATTTTCACAACAACAAATCATAAACTCAGATTAAACATTGACATATTGAACTTTTGATTAAAACGTGTTTTTAATGATGGACGTTCAACCAATTGATGACCATGAATGTAAATTTGATGACTTTCTGGCAAACCCTGAGCGGAACAAAATAATGTCATACCCGAAGGTGCTAATGGAACTTCAAACAGATTTCAGAGGGAGATTTGCAATTCAAAACAGCTGGACTATCATCTCTTGTGGCTATAGAGATAATGAGTGGTTGACTACTTCTTTCAGCAGAAAAGCATCCTCATAGATTATGTCCCAACATGCAGACATGTTTGTATTTCTCCCTTCAAGGAAAATACCAAAAAAAAGGATAAAACAAGTATGATCCTTGGTATCTGTTTGTAAGTGGGCTGATGTATATATTGAATGGTGTGCTCTGAAAGTCATACCTTGAGGAGCCGTTAGACATCTTGAGCTTCAGGTAAAATAAAGACTTTCTCACACAGACAGTTGGAAGCCAGGCAAGCTAGTGAAGTCATCATTGAATAGGAAAAAGGACAAAAATCAGCTGCTTCACTACCAGCATCAATGTTATTTAATATCATCCAATTTAATAGCCTTTATGCTTTACCATCTACCCTTCACAGAGTCCAGTGACTGATGTGCATATCGTTTTAACGCTATAATCTTACTCATTTTATATTTCTAATCCGTATGAGTGCCACATTTTATTGTCTTTGCTTATATTTAGTAACTAATAAGCTCACCTTTACTTCACTCAAAAAAGCCTGGTTAATTGGGCACCTTTTATAATATTTGGCTTGGAGAAAGGATACCTTTCTCCAAGGAAGGGGCTGTTTCTAAATTAACCTTTTGCAACCAAGAGAGGGTTTGAATTAAGGCTGGGAGCCAGTTCATCCCTTCTCACCCAGTATTATAATCTGGTGGTATCCCATCTGGAATTATAATGTATTGGGGACCGTAACCTGGAGACCAGTCGTAACAAAGATGTACATGAAAAGCTTACTAAGAACTAGCTTTTGTTATAAATGAGATGAAAGGAGTACTCTATCTTGTTCTAGTCTGTTTAGTCTATGGGTCACAACATAAATATAATTATTTTACCTAGTTCCTGATATAGTCAATCGTAGGATCTCTCCATTTAGACTTGAGGCAAAAAAGGACAGACAAGAGGGAAAAGGCAGTGGAGTTCCATTACCGGTTAAATAGGAAAATAATACAATAACAAGGAAGGATATTAGCTCTGAGGATGTGGAATCTGTATGGGTAGTGCTAAGAAGGGACAAGAAATATTCTGGGAGTTGCATTCACCATCAAGATGGCAGTGGAATAGCAGCACAATGTGCCAGCTCCATAGCCTGGGAGCTTGTAGCTCATCTACTCCATCCACTTTTTACTTTTTTTTCTTTCTCTTCTGTTTTCAATGTTTCCATTTATCATCTTACCTGTTTTAACAGCTTCAGCAGAGTCATCTTCTCCAGACCCGGGACAGCGACAAGGAAGCTTCTAACTCAGTGTGACAGTCTCAACCCAACAACGACCCAGGGTGGTGGCTTTGCTTCAGAGGGGCAATCTTAGCTTGGTATGGCGGTCTCCAGTTTGGTGGTCTTGTATTGGTGTGGAGGTCTCGTACTAGTGTTAATGTCTGCCTTGGTGGCGATTTCCAGACATTCCAATGGCCTGGTATGGCATTGTCAGCTGGGCGTGGTGGTGCTGTCCCTGCATAGAGATCTTCTTTGACTTGGACGTCTCATTCCTGGCATTCCATCAGTGTGGCAGGTGGCCCTGTTCCAGCTTAGTGGTCTTGGCCAGGTGTGGCGGTCGCCTTGTCCTGAAGGGGCGATTTCAGTTTGGCAGTCTCATCCCAGCATGGAGGTCTTCTTCGGCAGTGGCTTCCAGGTATTCCAGTGTTCTTTGTTTAAATCAGTTTTCCCCAAACTGGAATTCATCTAAGATGAACTTTGCCTTAATTTTTACTTCTTTTTTCTTATCTATGACTTGTGCCATTAATACTGTATTATTTTGTAAAAATAAATTGACAATAAATTGCTATTCTATTCCATATAGATCCCCAAACGGTAGGGGTGATGTTAGGAATGGCATTAAATAGGAGATGCATGCAATTAAGGAACAATGGTAATTATGGGTAACTTTAATCTCCATATAGATTGGGCAAAACAATTTAGTAACAATACCATAGAGAAGGAACTCCTGGATGGTTTTCTGGATGAATCCATTGAGAAGCTAATGAGAGAACAGGACATCCTAGACTTGATATTGTGTAATGAGAAAGGAATAATGGCAATCCAGTTCTGTGAGGCCCCTTGGAGAGGAGTGACCATAATCATAGAATCATGGAATCCCTACAGTGTGGAAACAGGCCATTTGGCCCAACAGTTCCACACAGACCCTCCGAAGAGCATCCCACCCAGACCCATCCCCCTATTCTATCCCTGTAATCCTGCATTTCTCATGACTAACCCTATCTAGCCTGCACATCCCTGAACATTATGAGCAAGTTAGCATGATAGGATTCTCCATTAAGATGGACACTTACATAGTAGATTTTGCAACACTGGTCCTGAATCTAAACAGAATACACTACAATGGTATGAGGCATGAGTTGGTTTTGGTAGATTATGGATCATTAATTAAAGTGATGACAGAGAAAAGGCAATAGCACATGAGTTGACTGCAGCAATTGTTCATTCCTGTCTGGTGCAAAAGCAAAATGGGAAAGGTAGCCAAACCATGGCTTACAAGGGAAGTTAGAGATATATTACATCCAAGGAAGCGGCATACAGATTAGCTAAGAAAGCACAACAGACCTGAGGAATGGAAGCCATTTAGAATTCAACAAAGGAGGACAAAAGGAAGGGAAAATAATATAATGAAAGCAAGCTTGCGGAGAGCATAAAAACAGACTAAAAGTTTCTATAAGTGTGTGAAGAGAAAATAATTAAAGACAAATACAGTCAGACATAGGGGAATTTATAAAGGTGTTTAAGATTTAATCATGGAGTGACTTGAGTTTGGTGACTAGTGGGTAAGGTTGTGTAATCTGTCCTTGGATTATTGTCTGTAGTTGATAAATTTGAGTCAGTTGATAACGTTTGAAATCGCAGAAGAACTTGGCTCCATGGAATACTCCTCCTACATTAAGTGGAGATCAGGGACACTTCCAGTTCACATGCTGCAGATGGACCCACAATGCCGTTAAAGAGGGAATTCCAGGATTTTGACCCAGCAACAGTGAAGGAATGGCAATATATGTCCAAGTCAGAATAGTGAGTGGCTTGGAGGGGAACTTGCAGGTGGCGGTGTTCCCATGTATCTGCAGCCTTTGTCCTTCTAGGCAGAAGTGCTCAAGGGTTTGGAAGGAGCTGTCGAAGAATATTTGGAAATAATAAAATATCTGGTCATTATTACTTTGATGTGAGAACTCGGTGTCATGTTTTCTCCAGTGCAGCCATGACTATATTTTAAATATGCTTTATTGACTGTAATGCGTATTGGGATGTTGTGTTGTCATGAAAATCAGAATATAATTACAAGTTGTTCTTCTATTTATATACCTTAATATAAATACAAGTTTATTTTTCATATTGTTTTTTCTCTTTACCCTGATTGCTTATTACAAAGCATAACTACTACTAATAAGAAAAGATTGAGGGATAGATTTTCCTCAGAAATATTTAATTTGACCAATAGTTTATTTTAAGGGTCAAGTTTTTTTAGCATGAGGATGGAGGGCTGCAGCTGGAGATCACAAATCCTAGAGAAAATTCATCAACTCTATTAGCAAATAAGAAATGGGAGCAAAACTAGGTCATTGGGATCCTTGAGACTGATTTGTCAATCAATTAGAGCAAGACAGATCTCATCATGACCATACCTTCACTTTCCTACTTTTACCCAAAAAGCTTGACTCTGATTAGTCCCATTAGTTTTCCTGTTAATTCTTTTCCAGTGATAATTGTATTAAATTTCTCCCTCCATTTGATCCCTTGATTTTCTACTATTATTAGTGTGCTTTTAGTTCTTCTACCAGAAAGTCAGATACAGCATACTTACTTAAAATCTCTGTGATTTCCTTGTTTCCCCATATTAATTCCACAGTTTCATCCTCCAAGGGACCAATGTTTACTTTAGCTACATATAGGTAGCTTAGGGAGAACCGCTGTGGTGACTGCAGTTTTTTTTATATAGTCGATTGTTGCCCATCATTTTAGTCACTGCTTCCTTGTTTCTGCTAATTGGAAAGCCTGAAAATCAATTCTGAAGTCATTGTGGTGGAAAATATGCAATATTATGTATGAATCAGAACAGGATGGTGGACATTTTTTAATTAGAGGTCACACTTTTAGGACAAAGGTGAGAGCAATTATTTTTCTCAGAGTTTTGTGCAGCTTTAGAAGTCTCTGCCTTAGAAGGTGGAGGAGCCAGAGTCATTGAATTTTTAAAGACAAAGGCAAATAGATTCTTGTTAGGCAATGGAATAAGGATTTATTGGAACTAGATAGGAATTTTAAATTTAAAAATATCAGCCATGATCTTTTTGCAAACAGAGAGCGCTTGAGGGGCTGAATTGCCTACCCTTGTTCCTATTTCAAATAATCGAACAGTTTTGAAGCTGATTGGCTTTACTCAAATTGCATTAATGCATGCTGGCTGCTTTTAAGGAAGGAAAGAAACAAACAGAGCATTTACAAGATCAGTAAACACTGATATGTGCAGGAGAGGTTTAATTTAAATGTTAATCAGTATGACATGTCTTTAAATCTTTGGTACCTTGCAGTATAATGTATTCAAATCCTGACCTTCTATATTCTCTCATAATTTTTTTGCCTCCTGAAGCTGACAGATTAATCCCTTCTCAGATACTCCAAGCAAATATAGTTCAGCCAGGAAAACGAATTTGTGTCAGTCTAATTCTTTATGCATAGCTTGTGCTTGGCAAATGTGTTTCCTGAGCGTCTTCTAAATTCAACTTTTTGCAATTGTGTATTTCATGTTGTATGATCTATAAATTATGCCGAATGCACTAATATTATATCCGTCACACAGCTGACAATCATACGGCATAGCTGGAAAAATTGCCAACAACCGAGTGTATCAAAGTTATAAGAATTTTGTTCATTCGCTCATAGATCCGTAGTCTTAGAGACATATAGCACAGAAACAGACCTGTCGGTCCAACGCGTCCATGCTGACCAGATATCCTAAATAAATCTAGTCCCATTTGACAGCATTTGGCCCATATCCCTCTATACCATTTCTATTTATATATCCATTCAGATGCCTTTTAAATGTTGTAATTGTACCAGCCTCCACCACTTCCTCTGGCAGCTCATTCCACAGATGCACCACCATCTGCGTGAAAAGTTGCCCCTTAGATCCCTCTTAAATTTTTCCCCTCTCACCTTAAACCTATGCCTTCTAGTTTAGGACTCCCCCACTCTGGGGGAAAAGACCTTCTCTATTTACCCTATCCATGCCCCTCATGATCTTAAAAAACCTCGATAAGGTCACCCCTCAGCCACCAGTGCTCCAGGGAAAATAGCTCCAGCCTACTCAGCCTCTCCCTATAGCTCAAAACCTCCAACGCTGGCAACATCCTTGTAAATCTTTTCTGAACCCTTTCAAGTTTCACAATAGAGACAGTAAGAAATGTCGATGCTGGAGTCAGAGATAACACAGTGTGGAGCTGAAGGAACACAGCAGGCCAGGCAGTATCAGAGGAGCAGGAAAGTTGATGTTTCGGGTCGGGACCCTTCTTCAGAAATGTTTCACAAAAAGTTTCACAATATCCTTCCTATAGCAGGGAGACCAGAATTGCACACAGTATTCCAATAGCGGCCTAACCAATGTCCTGTACAGCCTCAACATGACTTCCCAACTCCTATACTCCATGCACTGACCAATAAAGGCAAGCATACCAAACACCTTTTCCACTATGCGATCTACCTGCGATTCCACTTTCAAGGAACTATGAACCTGTACCCAAGGTCTCTTTGTTCAGCAACACACCCCAGGACCTTACCATTAAGTGTATAAGTCCTGCTCTGATTTGCCTTTCCAAAATGCAGCACCTCACATTTATCTAAATTAAACTCCATCTGCCACTCCTTGGCCCATTAGCCCAACTGATCAAGGTCCTGTTGTACTCTGAGGTAATCTTTGTCACTGTCCATTTATACCTCCAATTTTGGTGTCACCTGCAAACTTACTAACCTGACCTCCTATGTTCACATCCAAGTAATTTATATAAATGACAAAAAGCAGTAGACACACTGCTGGTCACAGGCCTCCAATCTGAAAAGCAACCATCCACTACCACCCTCTGTCCCCTACCTTCAAGCCAGTTCTATATCCAAATAGCTAGTTCTCCCTCTATTCTGTGTGATCTAAACTTGCTAACCAGTCTACTGTGAGGAACCTTGTCGAATGCCTTCTTGAAGTCTATATTGGAGCACATTCACTGCTTTGCCCTCATCAATGCTCTTCATTACTTCTTCAAAAAACTCAATCAAGTTAGTGAGACATGATTTGCCATACACAAAGCCATATTGACTAGCCCTAATACGTCATATACATACAAATACATATTTCCAAATACATATAAATCCTGTCCCTCAGGATTCCCTCCAACAACTTGCTCCTCTGATGCCGCCTGACCTGCTGTGTTCCTCCAGCTCCACACTGTATTGACTCTGGCTTCAGCATCTGCAGTTCTTGCTATCTCCCAATAAGGTATAAGTCCACAGATTCACTACCCTTTGAAGAAATCTTTTATCTTTCCTTATCATTGTCCTAAATTGTCTACACCATATCCTAAGACTGTGTCATCTGCTTCTACACTCCCCAGCTACGGAAAACATCCTCTCTACATCTGGTATGTCCAACCCTGATAGAATTTTATATGTTTCAATTTGTTCCGCTCTCATCCTCCTAAACTCTGGTAAATATGGGCCCGGTCAAACCAATCTCTCCTCGTACAACCATCAGCCTAATGAACTTCTGCACACTCTCTATGGCAAGTATATGTTTTCTCTAGTAGGGAGATCAAAATTGCATGAAATACTCCAGGTGTGGTCTCATCAAGGCCCTGTATAACTGCAGTAAGACATCCACATTTCTGAACTCATATCCTCTTGCAATGAAGGCCAATGTACTACTTGCCATTCTAATTGCTTGTTGTACCTGCCTATCTACTTTCATTGACTCATGTCCAAGAACACTGTTCGTACATTCAGAGTTACTAAGATAACACCACATAAATAATATCACCCTTTCTGTTTTACATAAGGAAGTATATGATCTCATATTTAGTGACATTATACTGCGCCCTCCATGTGTTTGCACACTCACTTAATTTGTCTAAATCACCTTGAAGCCTCCTTGCAGCTCCTCACAACCCTCAATCCCACCAATTTATGAGCTGTCAGCAAACATGGAAATGTTGCATTTGGTTCCATCATCCAGGTCATTTATATATATATAGTGAATAGCTGGAGCCCAACCACTGATCCTTGCCGCACCTCAGAAGTTACTGCCTGCCTCTCAGAAAAAGACCCATTTATTCCCACTCTCTGTTTCCTATCTGCCAATCAATTCTCAATCCATGCCAATATATTACGTATATTCCACGAGAAAATGTACAAGTCTTCGGATATATAAGAAGATACTATCCTCTGGATAAAGTGTTATGTTACATTTTATACAATTGAAATCAGTTATTACAGAAACTTCTCCATAAAAGATCCTGTGGCATCATTTAATGAAAAGCAGTAAAGATTTCAGCAGTGACTTGGCCAATATTTATTCTTCAAACAAAACCACTTCTAAAATGAATCACTTTATCTGGTCTTTACCTCATTTCCGTCTTGCAGACCTTCGTATGTGCAGATTGTACAGCATGTTTGTTGCATGATAACAATGGCCACATTTCAGAGATTCTTCATGGTGGTAAAGTTCTTTCAATCAGTTTGAAGGGTATTTCGTAAATTCTTTCTCGATCACAGTTAGATATCACATTTTAGATAGTTATTTTTTGTATTCCTCTATTGATACATAAATTTTTCCATCACATTTTTGCCTGACAGGTTCAACAAATTTCAACTGAACAGAGAACAAATCAATCAAAACCTACGGAGCGTGCACATAATTGTGAATTTTAAAAAATGTATTGAAAATGTATGAAGAATGCACCAGGTAAACTGCAGTGGCCTCTTTTGATCCGGCACACACCTATATTCATGTGTAATCCTAATAGTGATTTACCTAAGGCCAAGAGTCCTTTAATTTTTCCATAACTTGTAATCTTCAGTTTTTTGTAGGAGCCTTTTATTTTCAACTTCAATGAGCAATGTGACGAAAGGATACAGCACACCAAGTGGTTTTCCATTGCTTTTCTTATGTGTGCTTAAAGGGAACAAAAGTCCTCTTCTTGAAGGATCCTCCATCTATAACCAACTGTTGTCATTTAACATTCTAGCTTTTCCACCATTGTCAGTGAAATTTTGCTGACATCATCATTGGATATGGCACCTTTTACTACACCTGAAAGACTCATAAAGGGGCAGGAATGACATGGACTCACATGAGTCTTCCTTTATCTTGGACTATAGGTTAGCAAAAAATAGGTACGAAAGTGAAGAGACCAATTAAATTATTCCAAATGGCTTTTGATAAATGTTTCAATTACCAGGCTGAGAACTTAATATTGGAAATAAAAAAACATACCAAAGATCCAAACAAGTCAAAACATGTTTAAGAAAATTACTGCATTTTCTCATACTATAGCATTTTTCTGCTTGAAATCCCTGAAAACATCAGTACCTATCTGGGGATCTAGGCTTACGCACATAAGACGTTCTGGATATATTATCAGCTATAGAAATTCAATAACCAATAAATTAAAATTTTCAGTGTGTTTGTAGCTAGATTGTTTTTTAGATTTGACAGCAAAATTGCCTCATTGCAGAGGTCTTGTTATTTGTAAGTCTCTGCACAGCATTTTGACAAGTAATGATATCATGAACCAGGAATCTATTCTTGGTACTTTGAAGATAATTTCTTTTTGTATGGAAACAGAATGATATAGGCCATGAACTTTTATTCTTTTTGAGAGAGTTTGTTCGACAGTATTGTTCTGTCTCAACCAAGATGACCATCACATGTTACCACATGTAAGCCCCTAAGGGGGAAGCAGATTGTAAGACACCTTTTTTTCCTTTATTCATTTACGGGATAAGGGCGTTGCTGGCTAGGCTGCATTTATTGCCCATCCCTAATTGCCCAGAAGGCAGTTAAGAGTCAACCACATTGCTATGGGCCTGGAGTCACATGTAGGCCAGACCATGTAAGGATGGCAGTTTCCTTCCTTAAAGGCAATAGTGAATGAGATGGGTTTTTCCGACAATCAACAATGGATTCACAGTCATTGTTAGATTCTTAACTCCAGATATTTATTGAATTCAAATTCCACCATCTGCTGTGGTGGGATTTGAACCCAGGTTCCCAGAACGTTGTCTGGGTCTCTGAATTAACAGACCAGTGATAATACCACAAGGCCATCGCCACCCCTTGATGAAACAAATAATTATTTATGTGTTTGCAGTATTGCAACTAGTTTCTCCAGATGACCCCATAGCTGCTGACCTCCACTGCAATCTGTCCTGGCTTTCTTGGTTAGATGGGGAGGTGTTCTCCAACTGTCCATGGAAAAGAAGAACCCTACCTTCCATTTTTTCTGAATAGCCTGCAGTAGAAGATATAGTAAAGCGTCACTTAAACATGAGGTCGTCCAAGCCACTCACCACCCCGACTTGGAACTGGACCATTGTTCCTTCGATGTTGTTGATTCAAATTCATGGAACTCCCTTCCTAACAGCTCTGTGAGTGTTCTTACACTACAGGAACTGCACCAGTTCTAGAAAACAGGTCACCACCATCTATATCAACGGTGCTGAGGTGGAAATAGTCAAGAGCTTCAAGTTCCTAGGAGTAAATGTCACCAACAATCTGTCCTGGTGCATCCACGTTGATGATACAGTTAAGAAAGCACGTCAACGTCTCTACTTCCTCAGATGGCTAAGGAAATTCAGCATGTCCACAACCACTCTTACCAATTTTTAAGGATGCACCATAGTAAACATCCTATCAGAATGCATCAAGGCTTGTTATGGCAACTGCTCTGCCCAAGACCACAAGAAATTATAGATAATTATGAATGCAGCCCTGTCCATCACAGAAACCAGCCCCCTCCTTCCCATTACTCCATCTACATTTCCCACTGCTTAGGAAAGCAACCAACATAATTAAAGACCCCTCCCAACCTGGTTATTCTCTCTTCCACCCTATTCCATCAGGCAGAAGACACAAAAGTTTGAAAACATGTACCAACAGATTCAAGAACAGCCTCTTCCACACTGTTATCAGACTTATGAATGGACCTCTCATATATTTGAGTTGATCTTTCTCTGTACCTTCTCTGTAGCTGTAACACTATATTCTACATTCTGATCTGTTACCCTGATATACTTATGTAAGGTATGATTTTTCTGGATAGCATGCAAAACATTACTTTTCACTATCTTGGTACATGTGACAATAATGAATCAAATCAAATCAAACCAACTTCTCAAAAGCAATTATGGATGGCCAACAAATGCTGTCTTAGACAGCAACATCCAACTGTCTAACTGAATAAAAAACAATTTGAAACTAAAACCAAGGTTGCAATTTCTCAGCTCTATCCAGCAGGACCCCTATCTGATAATTCTGTTGGATCTTGACCTGGCAATTTGGTGCAATACTTTGTGGAATTAAAAGCAGCAAAACTGAAACTAGTTCCACCTTCTTTCTTTCTATCTGCCCCCGCCTGCCCCACTAAGAATACTGCAGCCCCTTATGGCTTTTCTCTGTCTTATGAGTAAAAAAGCCATTATAGTGCCTTGGGAAATTGAAAGATTGAAAAGCAAAAATAAAAATGAAGTTATTCTGTGTGGGGTGATGGAGATGGGGACTCAGTTAGGCAGGAACAAATTTCAGTTTCAAGTTAATGGTTTTGATAGCATTCCAGTTTCAGAATCAATATATTGGCAACATTGTGTTTTCACACATTGATCAAAATATTGTGAATCTAAAACTATTTGACAATGCTACATGTTTTCTTGATGTTACTCCATAGTTTACATCACTAGAATGTGGCAGAAACTAATTTGCACAAATATTACGTGAAAGAATTTTGGAAGCTGGGTAGATCTTTCAATCTCCACTTAATTTTGATAAATCAAGTCCATTGTGCAAGAAATAAAATTGTTTTAATTTATCTCAAGTGATCTGCATGAAGCCACACATTAAATCAGTGTGCACATCGCTCACGAGCTTCATTCACCCTGTTCACCCAATTCTAAAGAAATCAACACAGAGACATCTGATTGTGTGAGAAGGATACATGTACATGAGCTTCAAGGAGTTCAAAATTGAATGTAAGATTGTTCAATTTTACAAAAAAGAATTGAAGGGTTAGCATGTACTATTCCAAGCTGATTTCACAGAAATGTTATCATCTCTAGATCCTAAATTCAGGTAGACTGCTGGGACTGCATGATCGATGCTCTGTTCAGTTGTAACAATCAGTGAGTTTACATCAAGAACTAGGTTAATTTAGCCGTATTGAAGTTAATACACTACAGTGCTGTTTAATCATTAAAAACTATTTTGGTTTCATAAATTAAGTGGAATCCTATGTTTTGAGAAATCATGTCAGGTATTACTCGTACCTTTTGGAGAGACTACAGAATAATTTATCACTATAAATGTGTTTTTCTCTGATTTGTAGGCTAACACTGACTTTGGCAGTTGACATAATTTGTTTCTATGGTAATATTTCAGTTAAAACAGATCAGCTGACAGTATGACACTACTGCTGGGCAGTTCACCATTTCAGGTGGTGGCTATTAAGGGCTGATGTGAGCCACCAGCAGCACCTGAAAATAGAGTCCACATTGCAACAGACTAACGAGGCAAAGAAATGCACACCAAGTCAGAAGGAGTTAAAGGAAAGGGGGCCTTTGAAGTTTAAAAACTGAAGAAAATGTCATTGTCAAAAGCTGGGTGTGTGTCTTTGTGCACAGTGTCCTCGCTGCAATATTACAATGATAGTTGCTAGTGCAACCTGCAATGCAGCATTGAAATACAGAAGCATCCTGTAAGTGAATGGATTATGTGACGGGGGGGGTCTTGAAGGCTAGAAAATGTGGATAATGAAGTCCTTGGATATCAGATGCATGTGGCGGATGCCCATGGACATGCCCTGAGATGTTGGTGTCTGGTTTTCAGCATGGAAAACCTTCAAAGCAAGCAGCGGGCTGAATGTGCTAGGTGCTTACCCTGGTCTCCTTGTCAAGTTTTCCTGATATTGAGCCTGTTTTGCACGTTTTGTAAGATAGGAAGCTGAATATTAATGAGGTGAGTGAGCTGTTAGTAAGCAATAACTACTGTCTTTTGGCAATTGACATGCTGCTTATGAAAAGCAGAATAGATGGCATAAATTATTCCCAATGGTGATCTGACCCTTACTGCATTTGTTGCTCAATTCTACCAAATATCTTGTCAGAGCTCCCATCGCTTAGATCCCTATAAGATTCTGCCTCAAGTTTCTTTTTATTTCACTTCCAGATTGAGTGATGCAAAATTGGCATTCACTCAATGGGAAGAAATTGCAAACTGATTTGATTTGATTTATTATTGTCACATGTACCAAGATACAGTGAAAAGTATTGTTTTACGTGCTAACCAGGCAAGGCATAGCTTTATATGAGTCCATCAGGGTAATAGAACACAATGCAGAGTATAGTCTTACACCTACAGAGAAGTTGTAACGAAAGATCAA
Organism: Ginglymostoma cirratum; assembly: GCA_024137785.1. Lineage (NCBI taxonomy): Eukaryota > Metazoa > Chordata > Chondrichthyes > Orectolobiformes > Ginglymostomatidae > Ginglymostoma > Ginglymostoma cirratum. The sequence goes on along the minus strand of JAHRHZ010000030.1, from coordinate 5,618,470 downwards.
CTTTAATGTATGAGAGGTCCGTTTGTACGTCTGACAACAGCAGGAAGAAGCCTTTCTTAGATCTGTTGGAAGTCAATGGAAGTAATGAATGGAATCACAAAAAGCAGTCTTCCAGCCATTGACTCTGTCAATATTTCCTGCTGCTTCGGGAAAGACCTCTCCACACTGGTTATAATCTCTTCCACCCAATTCCATCGGGCAGAAAATACAAAAGCTTGAAAATACGTACCAACAGATCTAAGAACAACTTCTTCCTGTTGTTACCAAACTTACTAACAGGCCTCTCCTGTGTTAAAGATGACCTTTCTCTGTGCCTTCTCTGCAGCTGTAAGACTATGTTCTGCATTCTGTACTATTACACTGATGTACTTATATAAGGTATGCTTTGTCTAGTTAGCATGCAAAACAATACTTTTCACTGTAGCTTTGTACATGTGACAATAATAAATCAAATCAGTTTGTAATTTCTACCACAGTCAATTTCACTTGGCTCAATCTGGAAGTGAAATAAAAAGAAACTTCTAGGCAGAATCTAAGGGATGACAACGTGTGTGGTAGAATTGAGCAACAAGTGCAGTGAAGTCCTGATCACCATTAGGAATAACTTGTGCCATCTATTCTGCTTTTCACAAGCAGCATGCCAATTGCCAAAAGACAGTGATTACCACTTATTAACAGAGATAAAAGGTACTGCAGACGCTGGAGAATCCGAGAGAACAAGCATGGGGCTGGATGAACACAGCAGGTCAAGCAGCATCATAG
>JAHRHZ010000030.1:5600957-5617308 GCA_024137785.1 Ginglymostoma cirratum | reverse complement strand
GCTGCTTGGCCTGCTGTGTTCATCCAGCTCTACACCTTGTTATCTCTGCATTTTATAGCCTCTAGGAACCCCCACGTCACATAATCCATTCACTTCTGGGATGCTTCTACACTTCAATGCTGCATTGCAGGTTGCACTTGCAACCATCATTGTAATATTGCAGCTAGGACACAGTGCTCAGAGACACACACCCAGTTGACGACAATAACATTTTTTTCAGTCTTTAAACTTCAAAGGCCCCCTTTACTTTAAGTCCTTCTGGCTTGGTGTGCATTCCTTTGCCTAGTTAATCTGTTGCAATGTTGACTCTATTTTCAGGTGCTGCTGGTGGCTCACATCAGCCCTTAATAGCCACCACCTGAAATGGTGAACTGCCCAGCAGTAGTGTCATACTATGAGCTGGTCTGTTTTAACTGAAGCACTACCACAGGTTTTTATAAACTATTAGTCTATTGGGAATATTTCATATATTTTTCCTGGTGTTATATTATAAACCTGAATACTCTGAGAGGCTCTCTCAAGGTTGTAAACTTGTTAATTGCAGCTCATTTGTATCTGTGGTACTCCTAATATCTGACACCATGTAATACTCAGAAGTGTGTGGGAAACCAGCTGCTTTCAGAACTCTTTGCTTGTCACAGTATATTGTATTTTTTTCTAGCAATACAATGAAACATAACAGTAACTTCTTATTCTCAATTGGAATCCAAAACTGCATCTGGCACAAATTTACCTCACAGCACAAGAATAACAAAAAAGAAAGAACAGTTACAGTACTTGCTGTTGCAGATGCTCACCTGGCAGCATGTAGATGTAAGAGACACCCTCTAGGACATCTTGAAATGCCCTGCTGCATTACATCTCTGAGAGTTGGAGATAGCTGAAGTAATGTTTTTGGATTTAGCTTCTGACCAATGCTTGTCATTAACTTGGCCCCTTTTGCCCTGAATTTTGTGTCTCTGGAAAGATGGTCTGTAGCCTTTGGTGTTGTAAGATAACCGAAAGAAAGGCAAAATTGATCTGTGCCATCATTCTGTGTGACATGACACCATGGGGTCTCATTGGTATGTGATGCCACAAGATTTGGAGTTATGCTGGTTAACTGGGAGTGGAGCCAAGCTAATCATAATTATCCCTCCACTGGGCCCATGATTGATCAGTATCTCTTCAGCTTAAAAAGGCATCTCGTGATGCATTTGTAGTGCCCCCACCTTCGGGCTGGAGGTCTGGGTTCAAGGCCCACCTCAGGATTTGATGACGATGGAGGTCAGTCATAACATGACCAAACAGCTTTATTGACAAAAAGTTAAACTTAGACTCTGCCCTGCCAAATGAAAGCCTTCCCTGACTCTGGCTGTTGCCTTTTTGAAAACAAAAGACATTTTGGCATACTATTTAAGATGGTGCTGTTTTGTTTTTAGAATGGATATGTCCACCACTTCCTCTATCACCTACTAGGTTCCTCCCATTCTTTACCTTGCAAGGTACCTTGTCATCCCCTGTTCAAGGTTTCCTTGAGTCAAAGAAAAAGCAAAGAAATGGGGAGAGGTGATGGCCTTGTGGTACTATCACTGGACTGCTAATCTAGTGACCCAGACAACATTCTGGGGACCTGGGTTCAAATCCTGCCACAGCAGATGGTGGAATTTGAATTCAATAAATATCTGGAGTTGAGAATCTAACTATGACTGTGAATCCATTGTTGATTGTCAGGAAAAACCCATCTGGCTCACTAATGCCTTTTAGGGAAGGAAACTGCCTTCCTTGCCTGGTCTGGCCTACATGTGACTCCAGGCCCACAGCAATGTGATTGACTCTTAACTGCCCTTGGGCAATTAGAGATGGGCAATAAATGCTGGCCTAGCCAGTGTTGTCCACATCCCATAAATGGATAAAGGAAAAAAAATTAACTGTTAAATCAAGGAAAACAATAAACAAGCAATGTCAAACATACAGCCTTCAAGTCGAGACTTGGGCCCCCACACTCAGAGACATATGCATATCAATATATATAGCCAGGTACAAAAGGAAAGAATAATTTTTGATATGAAGGACAATAAAAGAACATAACTTTAGTGTCCTTTGTCTTTGAGGTGTAATGTTTCAAAGTTTTGACGCTAACCTTGACTAGTTGGTTTCTTTGATGCAGGCACTCATGGCAAATGTACAGTTAGTCAGAAAGAATTTTCAGTTCTTTGGTGATTTTTCCTTGTAGCTTCAGACCCATTCTGAGTTCTGAAGAAGGGTCACTGGACCCAAAACGTTAATTTGGCTTTCTCTCCACAGATGCCGCCTGACCTGCTGAGATTTTTCAGCAATTTTTGATTTCGTTTCTCAACAAAGTTAGTTGGGGCACTCTGGAGAAGATATGTGTAGGAAATAATGATTTTTTCAGAAAGAATGAATTTGCATTCAACCAGATTCAATAACCCAAATGTCTGGCATATTCATCACTCTGCCATTATTGTCACGATAGAGCATCAGCACTAATTCGTTGAAGACTCCAGGAGGCCATGCCTGGGGCACCTAAAAATGTGGAGTCAGTCTGGTGAAGCTACAGCACAGGAATACGTGCACGGTAAACAGCAGAAGCAGCACATGATTGACAAAGCATAAGCAGTCTTATAACCAAATGATCAGACCAAAGTTTTGTCATCCTGTTACATCAAATCCTAAATAAAGGTGGAAAATTAAACAACTAACAGGAGGAGGTAGCTGCTGAAATATCCCCGTCCTCAATAATGGAGGAGTTCGGCATGTCAGTAAAAAAGACAAGGCTGAAGCATATGTAACTACCTTCAGACAGTAGTGCCAAGTGGATGATTCACCTCGTCATCCATCCAAAATCACAGATGCCATGATGAACAAAATGCTAACCCTGTTCCTGTCTCTACAGATTCTGCCAGACCTGCTGAGTTTCTCCAGCATTTTCTGTAAATGTTTCAGATTTCCAGCATCTGCAGTATTTTGCCTTTATTGTCACAGATAATAAAAGATTCTAAAATGTAATCTGTTATGAATTTGAGACTGAGATTCACATTTATTTGCTGAGAAAGAAGGGAATGAGATTTGTTTCAGTCTTTGCTGAGTTGCACCTGCTTCATGATTTCTTCATTTAAAGATCATCACCTGAATGAAAAACTGTCAGCAGAAATGAAATTGGAAAAAGAGCTTTGTTCATTTCAGGTCAATGTCACATTGCACTCATTTTACACAAATGCTTATTGTGTAGACTGGATTGATAATATTTCCTTGAAGTTTGTCTTGACTTGCATAATTTAAGCCGAATAGATATTTTCTGCACACATCATTTTAACTGTGCATCATTTATGAAAAGCCTTGAATATACTTAATGACTCAGTCTCAATAGCCCTCCGCGGTAAAGAATTCCACAGATTCACTAACCTCTGAGAGAAGAAATTCCTCCTCATTTCTGTCTTAAATGTGTGACCCTTATTCTGAAATTATGCCCTCTAGTCCTAGATTCTGCCACAAGGGGAAACAACCTGTCAGCATCTGCCCTGTCAAGCCCCTTAGGAAATTTATATGTTTCAATGAAATCACCTCTCACTCGTCCAAACTCCAGTGAATACAGGTCCAACCCATTTAACCTCTCCTCAAAAGAAAATCCTTTCACACTGTGGAATTCAAAATATATCATCATCAATAATTTTATTGAATGGTGGAGCAATTTCAAATATTCACCATTAGACCAAAGTTGTAATGAGAACTAGCCCTGCTAGAACCCAAAACCACAAATAATAAAGTCTTCAGCCAACATGATTCCACTCCATTAGGAAATAAGCGAAGGCATTGTATACTACAAAGGCTATGTGTCCCGGCAACATTATGGCAGTGGGACTAAAGATTTATGCTCTAGAATTAATTGCAATCCTGAGTCAAAGACCCAAATGTTTAGTCTCAGCTATTGGCAAAGTCATAAAATATGTCATTGACAGTGCTACCAAAGGTATTTACACAGCAATAATCATTCATGGGTTCTACCACGGCTAGTTGGCACCTTATCTCATTACAACTTTGGTCTAATGATGAATAAAATATGAATATATGTACATATTAAATAGGAGCAGAAATAGATCATTTAAATCCTTGAACCTGCTCCACCAGTCAATAAGATTATTGATGATGATATTACACTTTGAATTCCACAGTGTGAAAGGATTTTCTTATGAGGCGAGGTTAAATGGGTTGACTTGTACTCACTGGAGTTAGGAAGAATGAGAGGTGACCTCACTGAAACGTATAAATTTCCTAAGGGGCTTGACAGGACAGATGCTGACAGGTTGTTTCCCCTTGTGGCAGAATCTAGGACTAGAGGGCATAATTTCAGAATAAGGGTCACACATTTAAGACAGAAATGAGGAGGAATTTCTTCTCTCAGAGGTTAGTGAATCTGTGGAATTCTTTACCGCAGAGGGCTATTGAGACTGAGTCATTAAGTATATTCAAGGCTTTTCATAAATGATGCACAGTTAAAATGCTGTGTAGAGAAAATGTCTGTTAGGCTCAAATTATGCAAGACAAGAGGAACTTCCAAAGAAATACTACCAATCCAGTCTGCACAATATGCATTTGTGTAAAATGAGTCCAATGTGACATTGACCTGAAATGAATAAAGCTGTTTTTGCAATTTTCATTTCTGCTGACAGTTTTTCATTCAGGTGGTGATCTTTAAATGAAGAAATCATGAAGCAGGTGCAACTCAGCAAAGACTGAAACAAATCTCATACCCTTTTTTCTCAGCAAATAAATGTGAATCTCAGTCTCAAATTCATAACAGATTATATTTTGAAATCTCTTGAATAAATACAAAGGCTCAGATGAAAGACATAGTGCTATAATATTTGCCACCATATTATAGAACAACAATGGGCTGCTCTACCTTTTGAAAAGATAAGAATTCACGTTGCCCTACACCACTCACATGAATTATTATCCTTCTGTGAACGTTGACATCAAATGTTTATAGGTTGTGCACTTCTGTGATTGCGGTGCAGGTCAGTTATAGCCTTGCCCTCACCTGATGTCCTCATGCTGTGCTTCAGTGGATAGCATTCTTGACTTTAAGTCAGATGGTGTGTGTTCAAAGTACAATCCATAAATTTGAGTACAAAATATAGGCTGACACTCCAGTGCAAGTAGAACTGCGACAATGTCTGGTGGTGCCATCTTTTAAATAACCAATAGACGAAGGTCCAATTTGTCCTTATCGGTGAATGTGAGAAATCTCCTGGCAGCATTTCAGTAACTTGTAAGGGAATTTTCTCTGATGGAATGGCAAATAATTTTCTTTCAAGCACTCAGTAAAACAAATTATATGGTCATTATCTTGTTTCTGTTTGCGACACAGGCTGCCATATTGCCATACATCGCAACAACTTCACTTCATTGATTGTAAAATTTTTGTGAAGTTGTAAAAGCATCCACAAAATAGTAAATCTGTCTTTTGTTTAAATGGATAACAATCAGGATAAGAACTTTGATAATCCAAGGATGCTGAGGCAAATTACACAATATTGACTGACAACAGCTAATACAGGGATATAAGTTACAGTGAGACAGACCTGGACATGAAGTCATCATCTTCTGGTCTGTCTGACTCATTTCAGGCTACCTTTGCCAACTGACCTGTAGGGGAAGTCTTAATTATTACTTAACTAACATCAAATCTTTAGGACTAAATTTTGACTAGGGCTGATAATCAGATGCAAGAGATACTGTCCATGCTGCTTGCCTTTGCTGGGTCTAGTGGAAGTGCAAGTGGCAGGCAAATTTGGAGCTAGGACCATAATAATGGAGGAGCAGAAGTTTGGCCATTCCATTCAGTTCATTGGGTCCGCTCTGCGATTCAATGAAATGACACTACCAGCTTCTCATGCTACTTAATGCATCACACTTCCTTTCAAATCTTTCAGCAGCCTGTGGCACTCAAGACTCATGGCTAACATCCAGAGATATTCTGACTCTCCCTCACACATCTGCCAATGCTGTCAATCTCACACTCACTTCTCACTGCTGCCACATACTAACCATTTAGCTAAGGCAGGCAACCTAACACAGCCCACCTCTAGTCCTTCGATTTACAAGGCACTGAGGGTTGAAAGCTATTGAATAACAAAACTTCGACCAGAATGTACCATATATAGCTTGGGCACAAGAAGTAATCAAAAGTGGGCATGGGCCAACATGGATGCTGTTGTGGCTCAGTGGTTAGCAATGTTGCCTTATTGTGCCAGGGACCCAGGTTTGATTCCAGCCTTGGGTGACTGTGTGGAGTTTGCATTTTCTCCCTGCATAGGTGTGGGTTTTCTCTGGGTGTTCCAGTTTCTTCCTGCAGTCCAAAGATGTGCAGGTGAGGAGCAGGCGGTTTGGCCATGCTAAATTGCCCATAGTGTTCAGGGCTGCGCAGGCTAAGTGGATTAGGAATGGGAAATGCAGGGGACAGGGTGGGGAGGTGGGATGCTCTTTGGAGGGTACATGCAGATTGAATGGCCTCTATCTGCCCTGTAGGGAATATATGATCAGCAGTATCATATTTTAAAAGGTTTGGAAATAAGACAATTAATAGAAAATACTTTTCATTGTGCACATTTTGATACTATAGATATAAAAAAAAGTTCTCCCCTAATTCTGAGCTAGCCAGTGCCCTGGCAAACTGAATACACACAATGATCTTCTTTTAGTTTCAAAATTACAAGATATCGGTTGAAAACAGGTATAATCTGTTTTAAGGCTCATAACTGATATCTGCTCTTCATCAAGAGAACCAATTCAGCCTGAAATTGGGCCTTGTGTGTCATTTCAGCAACTTAGATGAGCTGCAGATGTTAGTTGTGACTCTCAAGGCAACCTATTTCAGGTAGCATGCCCACTAACAATGGTCCTTGGGAAAGAGAACAAAGGACAATGCAAGGTGGTCTGGCTATAAATCATCAACTACTCTAACTACATCAACATTAACTTTGAAAAAAAATATTGCACCTATCTTTTCCATTGATGGGTGTTCACCAATTTTCTGATGAAGAGTCACCTAGACTCGAAATGTTAGCTTGTTCTCTCTCCATGGATGCTGCCCTACCCACTGTGATCTCTAGCATTTGTTGTTTTCAGTATTCCAGCATCTGCAGTAATTTCACCTCAGCTTGTTAGGTTACATCTACACCTGGAAAACCTAAACTGAGCAAGACCTGTACCAGCTCTATTTATCCAACTCAACTTTTCAGATAACTAACATGGTCACCTGCTCCTCATTTACATGTGAAAGTAGTTTAACGAGTGTTTAAGATATCCAAATTACCCAAATCAAATATGTTGGATATGCAGAAAGTATCAAATGAGTAATTGACATTATCTTCACTTCTGTAAATGTTGCTTGATTGTTAGATTCAAATGATTTTAGTAAAATGAGCATTGTTAAATTAGATGAATGGATTGTTTCAAACAGAACGAAGAACTTGAAAATAAAAAGAGCAACTGAGCTGGATGATACTTACCAAACTGTGTTCAGGAAAGAGTAATGTGCTAGGCTAGCCCCCAAGCTGTATTTTTAGTAGCTCACTGCAGTCTGAGATGGTTCCCGGAGACTGGAAGAAGGCTCATGTGGTCCACATCTACCTTTGAACATTTTTCAATGCATCACTTGTGTTTGAAAATTGTCTGACTCACCACATAACTCCAAAAGCCCTCTTGATTCTCTTTTCCTTTGTCTGTTAGTGAATTGAATAGCAGCCTTTGTTTACTTTAGCTGTTCCTTACATTCAATTCTCGTTGAGTGTTTAAGCTACAGGAGCATTTCTGTTTACAACTTGTTCGTCTTAGTACTTAAATGGCCTGTCACCTTGATGTTTCTACCTCAGTTGTCTCTTCTAACTTTGGCACATATTTGGTGCCTGCCACAATTTTTGACTTTGTTCCTAGAAACCTCAAATTTATAAATCTACAGAATTAATGAATTTATCTATTCCAAATGGTCTTTCAATTTAGTGATTGCTGCACTTTTGAAATCTGGTATGAGCTGCAGATTTTCAGTGTCTTTAATTCTTTTAGCAACTTTTGACATTCGTGACTAAATGATCATAGTGATTTCACATGCTACCATGTTTGTAACTCAAGATGAATCGCAGACAGAATTGTGGGACAGACAGCATACTGCAGAAAGTAAGCCAGTACCAGTACAGAAATTGAGTAGCCTTACGATATAGAAGAGCCAGTACTATAGATTATGCAAGACGTTTGCATGGTCTGATGTCAATGTATCACATGGAGAACTCAAGTGGTTAAAAGTGCTAAAGCAACATGTGGTGCACCTTGCCCATGGGGTAGTGTACTGCTGTGGATAGAAAACTGGTTGGCAGACAGTAAATGAAGAGTAGGAATATATGGGTCATTTTCTGAATGGCAACCAGCGGCTAGTGGGGTGTTGCAAGGATCGGTGCTTGGACCTCAGCTATTCAGAATATATATTGGATGAGGGAATTAATCGCTTTATGTCCAAGGTTGCAGACAACACAAAGGCTGAACTGTGAAGGGGATTTGGAAAATTCTTGTGTGATTCAGACATGTAGGGTGAGTGAGCAAATGCATGATGAAGTCTAATGTGGATAAAAGTGAGGTTATCCACTTTGTTAGCAAAAACAAGAAGGACTGAGGCTCCAAAAGTTTGTGTTTTCAAATAAACCTGTTGGACTATAAGCTGGTATCATGTGATTTCTGACCTTGTCCACCTCAGTCCAACACTGGCACCTCCCCATAATGATTATCTGAATGGTGATAGATTGGGAAAGTGGGAGGTGCATTGAGACCTTGGTGTCCTTGTACATCTGTCACTGAAAGTGATATTGGTATTTGTAATGAGAGGATTTTAGTACAGAAATAGTGATATCTTGCTGCAATGTGCAGGGTCTTGATGAGACTGCACCTGGAGTAATGTGTGTCGTTTTGACCTCTTTATTTTAGGAAAGATGTTCTTTCTGGCCATACAGAGAGGGCAACAAAGGCTTACCAGACTGATTCGTATGACAGGACTTAAGTATGAAGAGACTGAATTGGTTAGGTCTGTATGTGTGGGTGTTGGACTGGGGTGGACAAGGTCAGAAGTCACATGACACCAGGTTATAGTCCAACAGATTTATTTGAAATCGCAAGCGCTGCCCCTTCACGTGATGAAGGTGCAGTGCTCCGCTGATTTCAAACAGACTAGTTGGACTATAACCTGGTGTCATGTGACTTCTGACTATATTCATTGGAGTTAAGAAGAATGAGGGGAGATCTCATAGAAACCTATAAAATTCTAACAGGGCTAGACGGGATAAATGCAGGAAGAATGTTCCTCATGACCAGAGAGTCCAGAACCGGCAGTTACAGTCTAAGGATATATAGCAGGCCATTTAGGACTGAGATGAGGAGAAATTTCTTCACCCAGAGAGTGATGAGCCTATGGAATTCTTTGCCACAGAATGCAGTTCAGGCCAAAATATTGAAATTTTTCAAGGACAGATTAGATATAATCCTTCAGGCTAAAAGAATCAATGGCTACGGGGATAAAGTGGAACAGGGTACTAAATTGGATGATCGTATTGGATGATCAGCTAATGATCATATTGAATGGCAGGATAGACTCAAAGGGACAAATGGCCTACTCCTGCTCCTATATGTTTCCCCTGAAATACTTTAAGGAACAAGTTGCCTTTTTACAAAAGTTCAGGCATTTATCATTACCGTTTTCTCTGATACTGACCTGCACATTAAAATGATAGAATTTAATTTCACAGAATTTTTGTTCGGTGAGATTCTAACTCATGGGATTTCATCTGCTAGGACAGTGATGGACCCAAAGATTGACAATGTCATCCAGTCTGTTGGCAAGTCACAACAGGATTCTGTGATATTCAGGGATCTACTGAACTGCCATCAGAACTGATGTCCCCTGAAGGGATAAAATCCCACCTCCAAGGGCTGCCAGTAAAATGGAAAGTTGGCAAATCTTCAGTCTAAGCAGTGCAATGAGTGGGCAGTGGTCACTGCTGGGACTTCAGCTGGTTTGAAAAGCAGCATGGACGTTACCCTCAGATTAAGGTAAGATGTGTGATATTGTGGTTGCTGGCATAGTGCCATGGTGCCATGCCATGGAATGGGCACTCCACCAACCTTCCATCCTCTGTCCTAATTCTTCATGCCTCCAAGCCTGGTTCAGGGCTCATTAAATTCAGCCATGGTCTTAATGTTGTAAGGAGCACACTTTTAAAATACCCTCCCCCAACCGCATCCCAAAACCAGCCCAGCTCATCTCCACCTCCCTAAACTGTTTTTCCTCTCACCTATCCCCTCCTCCCACCTCAAGCCCCACCCCCATCTCCTAGCTACTAACATCATCCCGCCCCCTTGACCGGTCTGTCCTCCCTGGACTGACCTATCTCCTCCCTACCCCACCACCTACACTCACCTTTACTGGCTCCATCCCCGCCTCTTCGACTTGTCTGCCTCCTCTCCACCTATCCTCTCCTCTATCCATCCTCTATCCGCCTCCCGCCTCTCCCTATTTATTTCAGAACCGTCTTCCCCTCCCCAATTTCTGATGAAGGGTCTAGGCCTGAAACGTCAAGTTTTCCTGCTCCTATGATGCTGCTTGGCCTGCTGTGTTCATCCAGCCCCACACCTTGTTATCTCGGATTCTCCAGCATCTGCAGTACCTTTTATCTCTTATACCTGTGACAGTACTGAGGCTACGGGAGAGTGCGGGACTTATCTATACAAAGTGACAGTGGTCATATTTTTAGTGCGTTGTGAAAGAAAGAGTGGTTGCAATTCTGCCTCTAATTTTCTGAAAGCAGCTTACGAATTAACAGATCTTACAGAAATTCCTCATTTGGATACATGTACAGGGAGTTAATTACACATACTAATTGCAGAGAAAAACTCTGTCTGTTGTCAGCAGTTGCCACTATTCTAACAATGAGAACACATTTTTCGTTGCTCTACAAAGGTTAACTTTTCTTTCAAGCATGAAGCATCAATAAACTGATAGCATCTTCCTTAATATAATAAAATTAAAATTGGACCTTTCATTATGTTGTCATTCTTATCAAAGTTTTGAAAATAGAAATCTGTGATGTGATTTAGTAACAACTGAGTGCAGTTAACTGCAGTTTCAACAGTGATGTATTAAGAGGAAAAGTAAGAGAAGTTTCAGTTCAACAAGCCAGAAATAAACAGGTCAAGGGATTTCATGAAAGTATTTTAAAATATTAAATGAATAAGGCGAAGTGATCAAAATACCGCAAGACTAAGTTAACACAGTTAAATTCAAAAAATCTAAGAGAACAAAATCCTTTGCTTAATGAGCAAAGGGTACCTATGTGGTCAGGTAGTGTTGAAGTTAATAGCAGAGTTGGGTTTTGGATTAGAAAAGTGAAGTACTAATATGACTAGCTCACTGGACTGAATGGCCTTGACAACTGTGTTACAGAGGCTGATGTATTTCATGCACGTATTAATAGAAGAAGTTTTATGATTGAATGTGCCATCATAAATTAAATTTACAGCATTTGCATCAATTTTCTTCAGTTTTGGAAATTGCTTAGCTTTTTAATAATGTTAATTTGACAACGTATTGATGAAATCCTAAAGTATTCAAGAAATGTGGGTCAATAATGTGGGAATGAAGGTCGAAAGGTGCAGCAGTAAGGGTGTCAAGGATGCACAGCTGAATGCAGGAGTGTTGCGGTGTTAATACGTCTTAATTTGTGGCACCTTAAAGGCGTCAGCCGATGATTTATTTTAGGCTCTGTGTTGAAGTTATCCTGACTTCCAGATTTTGACTTATTTGCTTCAAATCTGAATGCAGGTTTGCGGACAAAGTCTACACCACATTTTGCGAGAACTGTTACAAACTTGATTGATTGATTGATTTATTGTTGTCCCACATACTGAGATACAGTGAAAAGCATTGCTTGGTGTGCTATACAGACAGATCGTACCATACAAAGTGCATCAGGGTAGCAGAACAAAATGCAGCATACAGTTTTATAGCCACAGAGAAGGTGCAGAGAGAGAGATCGGAATTAACATTTCAGAGGTCCATTCAAAAGTCTGATAACAGCAAGGAAGAAGCTGTTCTTGAATCTATTCATACATATTTTCAAACTTTTAAGTCCTTTGCCCAACGGCAGAGGGTGGAAGAGAGTATAATCAGGTGGGAAGGGTCTTTGATTATGTTGGTATTCTGTTAAATGGTCAGGCGGCAAGGAGTGAAGTATTCAGTCTTAACACTTCACAAATTCATTTTCCCATCATTAACTTGACCTTTGCAAAGCATGCTGTTTTGCTTTGGCATTCAAGATATTCTTTGAAAGCAAGCCTACAATGAAGAATAATAAAGGTAAAGAGGCAATGCAACTGTATACTTGCTCTCTCATGTGTTCCTTATTCTGCAGAGCTTCCAAAAATTTAGTAGTAGCAAAGACTCCATTTTCTGTGTTTGACAGCAGATGTGGGAGTTGGCCACTGTGGGAGGTTAATGCACATGGCAATTCACACCATCTGTTAACTTTTCTGGTCTTTTTTTTCTGAAAAGAAGCTGAAGATTTTCTTATTGATGCAGAATTATTCTCACATTAGTTAAAAGCAATTAGGTTGAGTACCGTTCATTGTAGGGCCATTTATGTAGTGGTTATGATGAGGCTGTCACAGCAGGTTCCAATTACTTGCTTTTTAACAAGCTGGACCATAGCCAGCATGTAGCAGAGCTTATCTTTATATCCTGCATTTACTCTCTTTGTTTTAACACCTGCCCCTTATCCTTTCTCTTGATTCATTGTGTCTATATTTCTCTGTCATTTTCATTTATTTAATTTTGATGCTCCTTTATAACTCCTTTTCACTTCCTGCTGCTCTTTTTATTATTTACTTTCTTAGATTTTCTTTGTTTACTATTTGTTTCCCTTTCCTATCTTTTATGCGCCTGGGTCGTGTAGTGAATGAAACTGCCTTGCTTCATCTATTCATAGCAGTCACATTGACAGAAAGAATCAGTTACCTAGACTCCCAAGTGGTTCGCTGCCTGTTGTGATATCCAGCCAAATGCATGTTCAAACTCCAATCAGCCTACAGATTAGACGCTAAATCAGAAGTTGAACCAGTAAAACGCTTATTCTCAAATTAGGAAGAGAGCTGATGACATTAAAAATGATGGGTAAAAGAAACAACTGATAAACTGTGATTCTGTGAACTACACAGAGGGCTTAGGGGGAGAATCTTTCAGATTCTTACATTCATTTTTAGACTGTGCTGGGAAGTTGTTTGAGAGAGATGCAAAGAGGTCTTTCAATGGAAAGTAACATGTCCTCAGCAACATTCCTAAGAAAAAGAGTTTAAAGTAATGAAATAAACTTAGAAAAATAAATTACTATTAATCTCAGACCAGAGTGTTAATTAAGAAATAGTTACCTATTGTACCAGCGGATGAATTGGCAGTTTAATTCCTTTAAATACATCAAAGTATTAAAAAGAAAAGAGTTTGTTTCTTTTGGAAATGAGCTGCACTGGGTCTTGCTAGAGACACAGAACTAGATGTTCCCAGACTACAATAATATTTGCAAGCTGTACTGGGTGTAACAATTCCGATACAAAGCTATTGTTTCTGTTCAATCTCTAAAGAGTGCTTAGGTTACTTCTGCTGTGTGTTTAAAAATCTTTGAATCTGTGTCATAAAAGAATACATTTTTTTCCATTTATATTGCTTTCTGTTGATAATACATGTTTGTTTTATTCTTAAAACAAAGACTTTCATGTTGCGTGCTGATGTTTTAGTAAAAGATCAGTTTAGTACATAAAAAAAATTATGATCTGTCTAGTCAGGTTCCTAAGTCACACAACACCAGGTTATAGTCCAACAGGTTTATTTGGAATCACACGAGCTTCCGGAGCGCAGCCCCTTTTTCAGGTGCAAAGAAATGAATCTCAGCGGATTTCCTTTTGTTTAGATTCTGCCATGAGTCTGGGCCTGCGCTCCACAAGCTTGTGTGATTCCAAATAAACCTGTTGGACTATAACCTGGTATTGTGCAACTTCTGGCTTTGTCCACCCCAGTCCAACACCGGCACCTCCACATCATAGTCAGATTCCTGTCAGAGATCAGACTTGTCTGGTGCCAGTATCAACTGATCATTGCTCCATAACAATTGGCGCCATTACAGTGCCCGGTTATTAAAAGTGAATGCTTTATTTGTCGCACAATAGATTCCTTTCAGAAAATGTGTGAGGTGGGATACAATTTCAGAAAAGCAAGTAATCAGAAAGTTATTCACATGAAGAATTAAATAAGGTAGAACATCTACAACAGAAGAAATACCTAAAGTGCTCCTCAGTAAATAAATGATCCAGATCTTACGTTTGATAACTGATATTTACACCAATGATCATCACACAAAATTCAAGTTATACACTTGGGTAAGTGTCACTACACATTATCAGCTAGTGAGCTGTGGTTAAGAAAATACTGTTACAGTGACAACAGTGCAACTATGTAACTCAAGAGACATTGACTTAAGATTAATGGTATGCTACAAGCAACTTTCTAATATAGGGGACACCAAGTAATAGAAAATTTAAATGTACTGCACAATCAAGGAACAGTCACTGGACAGCTAGTAATTGATTTCTTGGGCTCGCTAGACTCATGGCATAATCTAAACAAAAGGCAATCCACTGAGATTAGTTTTGTTGGATAAGACATTTGTTTTATATTGTCAACAAGATGGGAACTTGTGAGTCCATTAGATTGTCAAACATGTTTGATAATGAATAGCATACCCAGCCTCAGCCGAATGATTAATTGATAACTGAAGTAAGTCAAAGTGCAACGTAGTTTGGTGAACTCATATCTATGATAGATTCAAGAGTCCTCCACAATGATAACAGAGATCATGCCAAGCCAGAAACAATCCTCAGTTAGCAGAACTGAGGAAATGAACATGGTGGTTTCACCAATAATCCAAATAACACTTTGAAGTATTAAGGTTACATACATCAGCAGGTGGATGGAGAATAAAAACCTGCTGACACAGATTGAAGGTGCAGTGCATTCAACTCCATAGAAGCTACAACTGAGAAGGGACAACCAAGACCAATGATTTAAGATACTGCAAGGAAAAAATTGCTTGCTTTGGTGGAGATTTAGGATAATTAAAAGAAGAAATTGTCTGTTTCAGCAGGGAAGGTATCTTCTGTGAAGAAAATTAAAGAGATTAAAGGTCTTCCATATTAAAGATACTTATATACTTTAGGCTTTCAGGAAAAAAAATCAAAGACGATGCAACCCATAACAGTTGCTAACATCCAACAAACCATATCTGTTGACGACAAGAGACTGTTCCAGTTGGACAAGGAAGTGGTTTTCCTCTACCACATTAAACCAAGGTGGCACTGTAATTTCCTACAATTAAAGAGGATTGTAAAAGCAACATTCATCATGAATAGCAGCTCATAACTTGTAGTAAAGGGGAGGCAATGGTCTAGGGATATTATCCCTAGACCATTAATCCAGAAACTCAACGCAAGTTCTGGAGACCCGGGTACGAATCCCAAATTGGCAGATGGTGGAATTTAAATTCAATTGAAAATATGTGGCATTAAGAATCTACTCCTGACCATGAAATCATTGTCAATTGTCGGCAAAACCCATCTGGCTCACTAATGTCCTTCAGGGAAGGAAATCTGCCATTCTCACCTGGTCTGGTCTACATGTGACTCCAGAGCTGCAGCAACGTGGTTGACACTTAACTGCCTCTCTTTATTCCCACAACAGCGATAGGGTATCCCTTATCCTCACCTACCAACCCACCAGCATACACATCCAAAGGATCATAAGTCAACATTTCTGCCACCTTCAGCAGTATGCCACCACCAGACACAGATTTCCCTCTCCTTCCCCTGTCAGCATTCCACAGGGACTGTTCCCTCTGAGACACCTTGGTCCACTCCTCCTCCACTCCCAACATCTCCCCAAAACATCATGGCATCTCCCCATGTAATCGCAGTAGGTGCCAAACATACCCATTTCCTTCCTTCATCCTTGCTATCCAATAACCCAGAAATATCTTCCAGGTCAACTTGCCTGCACTTAATCTAGTCAACTCTATTCGCTGTTCACAGTGTGGTCTCCTCCACACTGGAGAGATGAAACACAGACTGGGTTAATAAGCATGGGGCTGGATGAACACAGCAGGTCAAGCAGCATCACAGGAGCAGGAAAACTTGACGTTTCGGGCCTAAACCCTTCATCAGAAATCGTTTAGGCCCGAAACGTCAAGTTTTCCTGCTCCTATGATGCTGC
>JAHRHZ010000030.1:5500080-5600557 GCA_024137785.1 Ginglymostoma cirratum | reverse complement strand
GCAGCATCATAGGAGCAGGAAAACTTGACGTTTCGGGCCTAAACGATTTCTGATGAAGGGTTTAGGCCCGAAACGTCAAGTTTTCCTGCTCCTGTGATGCTGCTTGACCTGCTGTGTTCATCCAGCCCCATGCTTGTTATCTCAGATTCTCCAGCATCTGCAGTACCTTTTATCTCAAACACAGACTGGGTGACCACTTTGCAGAGTACCTATGTTCTGTCTGCAAAAATGACTCTGGTTGCCTGCCACTTCAACACACCACTGTGCTCCCTGGCCAATATCTCTTTCTTGGGCTTGCTGTAGGGCTCCAGTCAAGCTCAGCACAAAGTGAAGAATGATATCTCATTTTCCACTTAGAAACACTGCAGCTATCTGGACTCAGTATCAAGTTCAACAATTTCAGGGCCTGAGCACCTTCTCCAATGTCATTACCCCAACACCCATGCACCAGGCCTTGTTATCACATTCGCTGCTACTATAAACAACTGACTGTCAGCAACTAATGGTCCCCAGTAGCAGCTATTGATTCTCCCAGGTTGACTTGTACTCATTTCCTGTATGCCCAACAGTTTTTCTCTCTCTCCCTCTGGACTGTATTTCCACCTACTGTTTACTCTTTCCCCCTACTCCCACCCTTTCTTTAGCGTTTACAACAACCTTTTCCTAGCTATTATCATTCTGAAGAAGGGTCACCAGATCTGAAATGTTAATTTTGCTTTCTCTCTACAGATGCTGCCAGACCTGCTGAGTTTCTCTAGCAATTTCTGTTTTTGTTTCTGATTTCCAGCACCTGCAGTTCTTTGATGCATTTGTTTAGAGTCCTAAAGGACATAGCTGCTAGGCTGGGTCTGTGGCAGGTGGTGAGGAAACCAACAAGAGGGAAAAACATATTTGACTTCCTCCTTGCCAATCTGTCCATGACAATACAGATAAGACCACCACACAGTCCTTGTGGAAGATGAAATTCCACCTCCATGTTGAGAATATCCTTCATCATGTTGTGTAGCATTATTACTGTGCTGAATGGGACAGACTTTGAACAGATCTAGCAACTCAAGATTGGGCATCCATGAAGGGCCATCAACAACAGCAGAATTGTACTCCAGCATAATCTGCAACCTCATGGACCAGCATATCCCACACTCAACCATCATCATCACGCCAGGGGATCAACCATGGTTCAATGGAGAGTGCAGGAGGGAATGCCAGGAGCAGCATCAGGCATACCTAAAATGAGGTGTCAACCTGGTGAAGCTACCAAACAAGACTACTTACATGGGAAAAAAGCATAAATATTCAAGTGATAGACAGACCTAAGCGATCCTACAATCACTGGATCAGATCTAAGCTCTGCAGTCACACCCAGTTGAGAATGGTGGTGGACCATTAAACAACTCACTGGAAGAGGAGGCTTCACAAATATCCCCATCCTCAATGATGGAAGAGCCCAACACATCAATGCAAAAGATAAGGCTGAAGATTTCACAGCAATCTTCAGCCAGAAGTGCCAAGTGGTTGATCCATCTCAAACTCTTCCAGCAGTTCCCACCATTACAGATACCAGTCTTCAAACAGTTTAATTCATTCCATATGAGATCAAGAAACAGTTGGAGACATCGGATACTGCAAAGGGTATAGGGCCTGACAACATTCCAACAATAGTACTGAAGATCTGTGCTCCGGCGCTTGCCGCTCCCTTAGTTGTGCTCTTCTTGTACAGTTACAACACTGGCATCTACCCAACAATGTGGAAAATTTCCCAGGTATGATCTGCACACAAAAAGCAGGACAAATTCAACCTAGCCAATTACCACCCCATCAATCTAATCCTGATCATCAGTAAAGTGATGGAAGGTGGCATCAACAGCGCTATCAAGCAGCACCTGCTCAGCAATAACCTGGTCAGTGATACACTGCTTGGATTCTGCCAGGGCCATTTAACTCCTGATCTCATTACAGCCTTGGTTCAAACATGGACAAAAGAGCTGAATTCCAGAGGTGAGGTGAGAGTGACAGCCCTGGACATCAAGGCTGCATTTGACCTAGTGTGGCATCAAGAAGCCCTACCAAAACTGGAATCAATGGGCATCGGGGGCAGCTCTCCACTGCCTAGAGTCATAGCTGGCACATAGGAGGTTGTTGGAGGTCAGTCATCTAAGCTCCAGCTCGTGTCTGCAGGAGTTCCTCAGGGTAGTGTCCTAGGTACACATCTTCAGTTGCTTCATCAATAACCTTCCCTCCATCATAAAGTCAGAATTGGGGATGTTCGCTGATGATTGCACAATGTTCAGCACTATTTGCGACTTCTCAGATGCTGAAGCTGTCCATGTTCAAATGAAACAAGATCTGAACAATATTCAGGCTTGGCTTGACAAGTGGCAAGTAACATTCATGTCACACAAATGCCAGGCCACAACCATCTCCAATCTAACCACTGCCCCTTGACATTCAATAGTGTTACCATCACTGATTTCCCCCAGTGTCAACATCCTAGGGATTACCATTGACCAGAAATTCAACTAGACTTGGCAAATAAACATGGGCTACAAGAGCAGGTCAGAGACTGGGAATATAGCAGTGAGTAACTCACCTTCTGACTCCCCAAAGCTTATCACCCATCTATCACAAGACACAAGTCAGGAGTGTGATGGAATACTCCCCACTCGCCTGGATGGGGTGCAGCTCCAACAACACTCAAGAAGCTTGATGATTGACCCCAAATCCACCAGCATCCACTCTCTCTATCATTGACACTCAATAGCAGCGGTGTCTATCATCCATAAGATGCATGGCAGAAATTTACCAAAGATTCTTAGACAGCTTCTTACAAACCCACAACCACTTCCATCTGGAAGGACAAGGGCAGCAGATAATTGGGAACACGACCACCTGCAATTTCCCCTCCAAGTCACTTACCATCCTGACTTGGAAATATATCTCTGTTTCTTCACTGTTGCTGGATCATATTCCTGGAATTTCCTCCCTAAGAGCATTGTGGGTCAACCTACAGCAAGTGGACTGCATCAGTTCAAGAAGGTAGCTCACCATCACCTCCTCAAGAAAAGAATAAGTTTGTATACCTATCCATTACGCTGCCATCCAATATGAACTTCTACCCTATTGTGCTTGTGGTTATGTGTGCATGCATGCATATTTGATAACATAATTTCAGTTGATAAATAATGCATAACCATTTGAAAGCATACTGAGAAACTGGTGAAATTCATGGAAAGAGAAACCTAAATATTAGTGGCAAGCTTCAGCAGAGGTAAAGGATAAGGGAGAAGAGCAGAATGTAGCTGCCATTTAATGAAGTTATTAGCTTTGCAGTCTGTCTTTCAAGCCACAGATGCATTCTTTTACTCAGATGGAGCTGGATGCAACTGAGACAATGAAATGAAGGAGATTATTAATGTCAACAGAGGCTAGCAATCAGCACAAGCCATATAACAGATCAAAATCAAATTCACCAATTCAACAATGTTAAGCATAATGGGAAACTACCAGGTTCAGATTGACTTCTGTTTTTATAACCCGCCTGATTTCACTTCCACTAAAGTAAATTAATTCCATTACATTCCAATTAAAATTAGACAAGTTTAAGGTGTGCAGCTGGTCATGTGATTCCATAACAATCCCAATAATCAGAACCTACCATCAGCCTTCTTGATCGCACATGTACCTGTATACTAATGTTTAGTACTCACGGATTAGTATACCAAGCACCTTGCATACTAATACAGCCTCCACCTCAGACGTCTGCAATTGTTCTCTTACTAAGCAATCTTCTGAGTTCTTATTCTTCCAAATCAAAATAAATATTTTCTGACATTTTACCCCATCTGCCTGATTTTTGCCCACTCACTTATTCTATCTATATCCATTTGCAAACTCTTTTTGTTTTATTCATAACATACTTTCCTACGTATTTTGTTGTAAATTTAGCTACCATGCCTTTGGTCCCTTTATTTAAGTCGTTGAAATAAATTGTAAAAAGTTGATGTCCCAGTACAGACCCATGTGGAATTCCACTAGTCACATCCTACCAATCAGACAAGAACTCATTTACGCATGCCCCGTATTCTGACAGCCAGCCAGCCTTCTCTCTGTTCTAACATTTTACGCCATGAGTTTTCTTTTTCGCAATAACGTTTGATATGGCACCTTATGAAATGTCTTCTGGAAACTCTGACAAACGATGTTAGTTAGGTCCTGGCATTAAATTTGGCAGGACTTGCAGGATCCTGTTCTTCTGTATTTTCACTAAACAACTTTCCTGCTCCCTCCCCCAACACTTAGTAAACAGTTACGCCATTGTGTTGACTTCACAAATTGGAAAGGTCTGAAAGTTGCCACTGAAGGAAAGGTTTTTTTATGGCCCAAAAATTTGATAAATCATCCAAATGTGTGTGAGAAAAGCATTTGTTTTGAAAAATATTACTCCCAGAACACACTGTATTTGCATTGATTGCTGTAATAAACATTGTGATCACATTCTCAAATATCATTCCCTAACAGGTTGCTCATTTAGAATAAGGAACCAATTTGGATGAGATTAATTTGCATTAATGCTGTAAATTCAGGAATTTCTTTATTTCTGTGGGGAGACTTTTTGGCAGTTTACAATTTTTTGATTTTGTCCAGTTTAATACAAAGTGGTGCAAAAGCCCAGCAATTTATGATAATTAGAACTGATGTCTTTCTCCTCTTTATCTCAAGTTGCTGAGCATTTTGTAAACTAATAGTGCAGCGTGCCTGCTCCAGCTCACTCATCCTGAGTGCCTCACTAAGTGTCCACTGTCCTCAGGTCTGTGCTATAGCACCAGGAAGGGATAAGTTGCACTGGAAGCATCCTCAGGAGGATTGTCCTCCTCTGAATGTCTTCTACAGGGTCTTACTGCATGCTCCTAAGGACCTAAAGGAAAGAGAAAAGGGATGTGAGGTGAACTGACAGTTGTGGTATACGGGGGCGGGGGGTGTGTCAAGGATCTGAAAGTGTTAATACTGAGGTATGTCCTAAGTGATAGTACAATTATAATATCATTGCCTTGTGGGCAGACCTAATGTCCAGGACTTCCTCATAGTCTCTGTAACAAGGTCTATCATACCAGTGTATCCTGTAACTAGTTGCTAACATGCGATAAACTACTTCTGAAAATAAAAGCCTCTTCAAGTTCAGTGATTTTCATCTACCATACTTAACCAAGCAGGCCCTGTACATCCCTACTCTTAAAGAGAAAACAAACCATTCCCATTGACGAGGTGCAGACTCGGTTTGACTGCACTTAAAACAGTAGTGACATTTTGGACAGGAGCAAATATCAGGCTTGAAGTTATCAAGCTAGCTAAATGTAGTACACGTAATTGCTGCAAACTCTATTTAGACAATCTACCAACCTCCCCAGCTCCAATAGATAATATTCATTAAGTGTCTACTCCTCTTCATTGTTCTGTAGGAAGGTGATAGTTAATGAATTGCTACTGAAAGGGTAATAAACTAATTGCAGAAGCCTCATATATATTAGTTGTGACCCAAAAGCAGCAAGATGAAATAAAGTAGCTGGAGTATGATATAAGGAATGTGTTATGAGGACTTCCTGTAACTGTGTGCCATTTTCAGTTATCATCCTCTGTGGGTTTGAAGTCCATTTCCTGTGTATTTTCAGCCATTTTCTATTACTTATTGTACAGTTCAATGTTGTGTTTTCATTAAAGCTCAATGTTTTCACCCAAACATCACTGATATTACAATCCAGTTTATGTGCCAACCTGAAGGTAAATATAACCTTTTGGTATGGTGGCAGCATTGGAACTTTTCTTGCCTCATTAAAGAAAATTGGTGAGCTATGTAGTACATAATATGGATACAGACATTTACATATTCCATGGTATTATAGTTCAGTAAAAGCAGAAATTATGGCAGCCACACACCAAAGGACACCAAAACAGCAATGTTTAGAAAAGATCAAGATAGCCAATTCATTTGATCATTGACACTAGAGCCTAATCTGCACTTCAACACTTGATCGTAACTATCCCCTCTTCCTCACTGATGTTTCACCACCACTATATCTGTGGATATAGGGATACAAAAGATGAAGGGACATTTCCAGGACTCACCACTCAATCAAGGTAAACTCATTAAGCCTAATTTTAAGGCTAAAAGCAAATTATTTCTCCCTTATATATGCAACTCTCTTAGCAAAACCTTAATGTAACTTGCTATGGTAAACTGTCCAAGTGCATTTTCAAGTCATGACTGTTCAGTTCTTAGACCTGATTTCCAAATACGGTTAGGCGAAAATCATACAGACCAAATAAATATCTGATAGTTTTCTTTGAATATAATCTTTTGCTGAAAGGTTGGCTCAGCCATCTGGGTCTACCTTTTGTTGAGGATGAAGAGATGCCACCCTCAATGCAGAATGCAATGGGTCTTTAACTTTTGCTCCTTCACCCAAGCCTACCACATCCACTGAAACAGTGGTACAGCACTGAGTTCAAGTCATTCATCTTGTCATCCATTCAGCCAGAGATCTCACAAGCCTTAAATTCACTGGTAGATGGGATTCACAGAACTGCTGGTTCTAAGGATCTTTATGCTGCTGTTTCTTTTCAGAAGAACCAGGTGGTTTTGGCTTCAGCAACAAATCCAAACTCAGGAACTCCCTTTCTTCACAGATATAGGAGGTTGTGAGCAAGTAGGTCGACCAGTTAAACATTTCCTCAGCAAATGTAATTTTCTGCTGGATGAAGGCTGCCAAATTATGGATAAAACTCATAATATATCTATTGTTTTGGATAATGATAAAAATGATATCATTGTTTCAGCGTAAATGATAAGTAACCAACTGATATCTTATTGAAGTCAACTGCACTGTATAGAGGTTTGTCTGTCACCCTATTGAGATGGATACTTTAACAGAACTACTGTTTGAATGATGATTGACAATTGAGCCCCTGGCGACAAGATTTGTGCTTCCATAACCTTAAGATCAGCATCAAATTCAAAAGTTCTTCCAATCTGCTCACTAGACTGATGGTTGTTACCTTGGCACGTTGTTGGTGAAACATACTTCTCTCTCTCCAGTGGTCATCATATACTTGCCATCAAAACGGATGGTTCTGAAGAACCTTGATGCCAAATTACTTGCGGGCACTCTATATATGTTCATTTGACTGGCCAAATGCATAGTGCAGGTTCATGGCTCCATGACTAGCTCTCATGCTTCCTTCAGCCAATGCACAGCATAATGACCCCATAAACCTCATGCTCCCTCAAGATCAATGACAATCTGGTCAGGGCATTTCATTGAGATAATCCTATCAGATAATTTTGTAGGCCTCACAACATTTATAGTTGAACTGTCCTCACTTCCCTCAGGACCAATGTCTACCAGGTCAATCAACACTCAATACCCACATATTGTGACTAGTATTGCTGACAGTCATTATTATTGGTGCAGTCCACCAGAATAGAGGATGACGTCTGTTAGGCTAGATGAGCCTTCGGATGACTAAGGAGCCCAGTCCTGGATTCACCAGTTTTTTCCACAGTGGATACATGTTGTTGTACAGGGAAATCAAATTTGAAGCCACGAGCTGGCTGATTTCTCCTTCTTCTACAACCACTGTTCCACCTCACAGTTAAAATGCTGAGCTTCAAAATGGCTTGTGTCTTGATGGACCAGCGGCGCCATATTGAATGATTGCTGGCTTTCTCCTCCCAGTTGATGGTGTCAGTGCTTTAGGGTGACATACAGCATAATTTTACATCTTCTCCTTCAGCTGCTGTTTGAATGTTGGCAAATTCACAGCTATGAGAGAGTAGCTGCTGAGGGTCATGGTTTTCAGACATTGGATACAATGGCCAAATCACTGGACTTGATCATTCAGAAAAAGATCTTCAATGCTAGTTGACACAGCTTCAAAAGGTCACTCCCATTGGGCTGGCAATCCTCCCATTTGATCCCTAGGTTTGGATATCAGAACCATTGGAGGAAGCTCTTAAGGATCTTAATTTGGCATTAGTTTTTGGTCTAGATTTCACTGCAGTAAAGGAGAGTGGTCAACCTAACTGCCTTTTAGACCAGAGGTCCCCACTGACAAAGATAATGTTGTTGAAAATAACTGCATCACATGTCTACCATGATCTGAAACTCTCTGTCTTGCAAAAAACATTTTGTCAGTACACGACCTGTTTTTACCAGCAGCAACTGAAATGCTCAGTATGACATAGTACTTATGTCTACATTGCTTAGTAAGTGGCTATCAGAGTTCATTCTTGGTCTGGATCACACCCTGCCTCAGCTCACACATTCGCAGTTCCACACACTCATCCTGGAGTATGATGACAGATTTGATCTAGCATTCCCGGCTTAAAATTGCAAAGCTGGAACCTTCAAGGCTTGTGTCAACATAGAACCCAAATAACCTCCACAACGCAAAGGTTATTTTCCTCAGAATGCCAGAGAAATTGGAATAAAATTTGATAAGTATGATGAACTTAGAATATTTTCTTGACCTGGAAATGTGAGGATCATTGTGAAGTATCTTATCATTTCCTATAAGGAAGTCAAACAGGGATTTTCAACTGTCATAGTCTTCACCAACATTAGGTGCTACAGTAAACTGTAGCCTTCACTGTTATCAGATGTTGCTTAATTTTACCCAAGGTTACCCAGTGGTAATAGACCTTATCAACAGTTTTTACCAGTTTTCAATAGTGCAATTCTCCATGAAGTATTGTGGAGAGGTCAAATACTACAAAAGTATTTGTAAGATTTTAGAGTAGATTTGTAGCTCGGGTTGTGGATGTTGTGGTTGGTTCGCTCGCCGAGCTGGTTTGTCGTTCCGCAGATGTTTCATTACCCTGCTGGGTAATATCATCAGTGCAGCCTCTCATGAAGCACTGTTGTGTTTTCCTGCCTGTTATTTAAACTCTGGTGTCCGTTGAGCTGCATTACCACACTTCCGGTTTTCCTTCGCAATGGAGTGTATATGGGGTCTAGCTCTATGTGTTTACTGATGGCTTTCTTAGTGGGGAACCAGGCTTCTTGGAATTACCATGCTTGACTCTGCTTTGCCTGTCCCAGGATCCTGGTGTTGTCCCAATCAAATTGGTGATTTTCCTTATCCATGTGGATGGAGATTAGTGAGTATTGGTCGTGTCTTTTCGTTGCTAATTGATGTTCGTGTACCCTTGTGGTTAATTTCCTTTCTGTTTGTCCAATGTAGTGTTTGTCACAGTCTTTGCAGGGAATCTTGTATATGACATTGGTCCTGTCCATAATGGGTAGTGGGTCTTTGATCCGGGTATTTGTTTATACACTTGATTTGCCATGGGTATGTTTTGATTTGAAACTGCACTTGAGGAATGTACATGCCACATCCCAGGAGTGCTTATAAAGGAAGGTATAATTGTCAAACTTGCAGATGACCTGTATTACGATGGTAACAATCCCGAAGAACTTTTTCACAGTTGGTATTATGTACATCATTCTCTGTCATGATGACTTCTTAGCCTATCTGTCCCTAAAGCTGTCTGTACGATGATTGCAACTATTCTGGAATAGATTTTGTCTCAAGGCACCCAAGCAATCACACTATCCATGTATGAATAGATAAATTGATGAATACATTAAAGGGAAAAGTTTAACCAGGGAAAGAGTAGGGCCATTAGGGATCAAGGGGGCAACCTGTGTGAAGCCGCAGGGTATTGGAAGGGTGTTGAATGAATACTTCTCTTCAGTCTTCACTCTGGAAAAGGAGAACGTAAGTTTGGAATTCAGGAAAAGGGATTGTGAGGAACTTGTACAGTTTGACATAGGAAATGGGGAGGTATTGGTTACTCTGTTGGGCTTAAAATCAGACAAACGTCCTGGCCCAGATGAACTGCATCCCAGGCTGCTGTGGGAGGCAAGGCAGGAAATTGCAGAGGCTCTAACACAAATTTTTAATTCCTCTCTCGCCATGGGGGAAGGACTGAAGGATGGCAAATGTGGTTCCACTTTTTACAAAGGGTGGTAGACATGAACGAGGAAATTATAGACCAGTGAGTCTCACATTGGTGGTAGGGAAACAATTGGAGAAAATTCTGAAGGAGTGAGTTAATACCCATTTGGAAATGCATGAGTTAATTAGGGATAGTCAGCATGGCTTTGTCAGAGGGAGGTCATGCCTAACAAATTTGTTAGAATTTTTTGAAAATGTGATCAAGTGTGTGGATGAGAGAAGTTCAATTGATGTAGTTTATATGGATTTTAGCAAAACTTTTGTCAAGGTCCCATCTGGGAGATTGATTGAGAAAGTTAAAGCATATGGGAAACTTGGCGGGATGGATCAGAAATTGGCTTTGTAATAGGACACAAACAGTAGTGGTAGAAGGCTGTTTGAATGAATGGAGGCTGGTGGTCAGTAGTGTACCACAAGTATAAGTACTGGGACCCTTATTACTTGTTATGTACATATACAACTGAAAATGTCAGAAGCATGTTAAGCAAGTTTGCAGATGACACCAAGTTTGGTAGGGCGGTCAATATTGAAGAAGATGGTTGTACAGAAAGTTAAGGATGGGTTGGTCAGATGGGCAGACCAGTGGCAGATGCTATTTAACCCTGATAAATACAAGGTGATGTACTTTGGAAGAAGAAACAAGATGAGGGACTATTTAATGAATGGCAGGACACCGAGTAACTTAGAGGAAGAGAGGGATGTTGGCATAATTATTCACAGATCCCTGAAGTCAGCAGAGCACATAAATAGGATTGTTAAGAATGCATATGGGACACTTGCTTTCATCAATCGTGGCATGGAGCATAAGAGCAAGGAGGTAATGTTAGAGTATATAGAGCATTGGTTAGGCCACAGTTGGAGTATTGTGTACAGTAATAGTCACCTCACTGCAGGATGGATGTGATAACACTGGAGGCAGTACAGAGGAGGTTCACCAGGATGTTGTGTGGGGTGGATAAATTGAGCTATTAAGAGAGACTACATAGGCTTGGATTGTTTTCTTTAGTGCAGAGAAGACTGAGGGAGACATGAGAAGTGTATAAGATGATGAGGGGTACAGACAGGGCGAATAGAGAGCAGCTGTTCCCCTTTGTTGAACGGTCAATCATGAAAGGGCATAGTTTTAGGGTTGGGGCAGAAGATTCAGAGGGGATTTGGGCAAAACCTTTTCACACACCGAGTGGTGGGAATCTGAAATGCACTGCCCAGGAAGGTAGTGGAGGCTGGAAACATTACAACCTTTAAAAAATATTTGGATGAGCACTTCAAATATCATAACATTCAAGGATATGGGACACAAGCAGGAAATTGTGATGAGAGCATTTTAGTGGTGGTTATGTTGGTGCAGACTCGATGGACTGAAGGGCCATTTCTGCGCTGTATGAATCTATGAACCTACTTTCTGTCCACCAGAGATCATGGTATCAGATCTTTCATTGGAGCTTCTCCATCCAGATCATTAACTCTGGGATGTTAGAAATGATGATGTTAAAAAGCATGAAAGTGCATCCACTCTGTATGTGAACTGTAGCAACGGGCTGAAATTTGTTTTTCTTTTCAGTATCAAACTGCACAGTCATGAAATCATCTGGTTGCCTTGTGAATTGGAAACTCTGTCAACGGTAGTTTCTACCAAATACTTCAGCCCACATATTGTGCAGTCCAGATATCAACTTTCTGTCGTCACAGATGGCAAACCATATGTGCAGGCTTCTGAGAAACTGGGCAGATGAGAATTTTCTGCCAGTCCCCATGTCATTACTTTCCTCTCCATAGTTAGCTGCTCCCATATCCCTGTCAGACACCTAGCTGCATCTGTGAATATCCCATCAGAAAGTGAAAGCTGCAATGCAGTTGACTGTGTTGAACCTACTAGCTATAGTTTGTTCCTTTTTATTTCAGACTTCATATTCTATTGTTCATCAGGTATCCTTTGAGAACATTATCGCAGGCTGAACAGGACTCCATTACATGAGCAGGCCAGCAGCCAATTTGAAAGTCTCCTCTTTGGTCTCCTGTTGTCAGGCACTCACCCTTCAAAGAAGCTTATCAACATTTGCAATATCAAATGCTACCCCTGGGTTGTTAGTAATTACAGAATGGTTTACTCGTTATTGACACCATGAGCCTCATGCCCCCTCAAAAGAACGTATTATCGTTTCACATAATGATCTGGAAGACCTTATCATCACTCCCCATAAAAGACTTGGTCACCCAACATGTAAACAGCTCAAATTGGCCACCCACTAATATTCTGTAGGCTTGGCATGCATTCTTCTATTGAATAAGGCACAGCTAGCTGCCTTACTTGCACAGTACTGCAGTCCATACTGCTCACTGTCATCTTCCTGTCATGGAGTGACTCTTCAAAGGTATTGACACGCTATTTCATAAAATCCTCTACAGTATGGAAACAGGCCCTTTGGCCCAACAAGTTCACACCAACCCTCAGGGCATCCCACTGTGACCTATACCCATATAATCCTATAATCCACACATCACTGAACACTACAGGCAATTTAGCATGGCCAATCCACCTGGCCTGCACATCTTTGGACTGTGGGAAGAAACCAGAGCACCCGGAGGAAACCCACACAGACACGGGGAGAATGTGCAAACTCCACACAGACAGTCACCCAAGGGTTGAATTGAACCTGGTCCCTGGCGCTGTGAGGCAGCAGTGCTAACCACTGAGCCACCGTGCTGCTATTTGCTGCTAATGTGATCATGCATGAGGACAACTCGTTTTCGTAGTATGGGAGCTTATCAGTCCTTATACAACTGCTTGCATCATTACCAGTGTATGTTATGACACCATGAGGGATGTACTCCATCAGTTGTGCATTGAGTTTCATCCAATTGATGACCCTCAATTTTGTCATAGGTATTGATTCTGTCCCTGGGTTTTCCTGCCTCCTAGGAGATAAGTTAATTCAGTAACACTTCATTGCAAGAATTGAACTTAGTACATTGAAGAACCCCAAGAAGAACCCAGTAATGCAAAAGATTGCAGGGTAACTGGAGATTGAGCTTCTATGCCACTAACCACAGACCAAATCGCACCTTTCTCCCTGTCCATCGCTGTTGCTTGTCTCAACTCATGACATCATTCCCAAGGCCTTGCTGCAAACAGGGTTATTGAGATTCAACATTTGGTAAATCACCAAGGCAATCAGAGGCCCAAGGCCTCCTCAGGAGTGTAATTAACACTCATCTCAACTAATTGTGATGATCTGGTTTATCTTTATGCTGATCGCAACAAGTCACAAGCCTACCAATGCTAATTGTTTACTGTCAATAACAACTGGTGCAATATTCACACGTTCACTGGTTCCCTGCTACATAGAACAACATAATGAGTCAGAAGATCTGAAAGTGGTAAGATCCCTTCCTTCCGCATTGGCTTTCTGGTCTATTCCACTCCTCGCTTTGGTTTTGACAGGTATGGTGAGTGGTGCCCACGAATCTGGTCCATTCCTCCAACCTAGCCGTCCACTCTTCCACAAATCCATTGTTATCAGCTATGCAGTCAGCTGGTCCTGTTCTAATCACTGACTGTGGGTCAGATTCCTAAGCTGCCTCAGTTCATCTACCTACCCGATGCAAAGATACCAAACTTGATTCAGAGGCATAGTCTTCATTGCTTACTCCAATCTTGCAGTCTGTATTCCAGGCCACTGTTCTGATGCAACCATCTGGTCTAGACTAGACTAGCCCATAATCTGGACCTTGTTTTCACCAGCTTTCATCACATCTAGTCAGCTAACCTAATGGACCACTAGTCCTGTTCCCTTCATGCCTGCTGCTTTGAGACACAAAATTCATACAATTTCTGCAGTGCAGAAAAAGGCCATTTGGCCCATCATGTCTTCACTAACTGCATTCCACCTAGACCTATTTCCCCACTCTATCCCATAATCCTGCTAACCCACCTAGCCTACATATCCCTGAATGTTACGTGGCAATTTAGCACGGCCAATTCATCTAAACTGCACGTCTTTGGACTGTGGGAAGAAACTGGAGCACCACGGAAACCCATGCAGACACATGAGAAGAATATGCAATCTCCACATAGTCACCCAAAGCTGAATCAAATCTGGGTCCCTGGTCCTGTGAGGCAGCAGTGTCAACTTTGTATATGGAAACAAAATAATATAGGACATAAACTTCTGTTCTTTTCGAGAGATTTTGTTTGTCAGCATCATTCCCTCTCAACCAATTGGACCATCACATGTAAGGCCCTAAAGGAAGTAGGTTGTGAGATACCTTGATGGAACACATAATTATTTACATGCTTGTGGCACTGCAACTCAATGCTAACCACTGAGCCACCATGCCATACAATCAAAGATGCTTCCTGTAACAATTTATACTTCAGGTTGTTACTAATATTTGAGATAAAAATAAACCATGGTGGCTGTAGTGTAGTCCACTTCTGTGAAATGTATTTGTACTTCCAGTCTGCATGACATTTGTTATGATTCCTGACTGTGTGTTTGGATCCTTTTCAGAAAGATATTGTTTCTTTTATTATGTTACATTCTTTGGCACAGATGCTCGCTTAAGAATTCATTTTGATACAAAGCAGCTGTTGGCATAAAATCAACTTAATTTTGCATTGTTAGTTAATACAAGCTGAGAATTTGAGGTATGGAGAAATGAAAAAGGAAGAAATGGAAGTTACACCATTATATGTTGTTGCCCTCTGGTGGCTGGCTGTACACCTCAATTTTGTGATTACATTAAAGCTCAATGTGTTGACCTAAAAGCTGTTGATTTTGTGAACCAGAAGTTAAAACACAATGTACTGGCAATGTGAGAATAGAATGTTATTAGCGGTTATTAGAAGGTAACACACAAAAGGAGAATGTATGTTTGGAATGAGAAAATGAGAAAGTGCAATGTGTTGTTGAGATTAATTGCACATGACGTCTTTGAAGGGAAGAAATTGTTGGGGCTAAAAACTTGCCAGGTACATTGAAGATAGTAAAATAGAGAGTTGTACTCTTTCAGTCTGCATTTTTCAAATCACCGAATGGTCTCCTCCAGCAGATTGTCTTGAAACTGACCAGCTCTATTAGATCTTGTCAATCTTATTGCACTTCTGGGACCAAAACATCCCTCCTTACCCCATCTTTTCCTATAACGCCTCCAGACAGACTTCAGAGAATCTGGGATCAGCCTTGTGATGTATCACTGACATTGTCTACTTCCCACTAGTACCATAGATAAATCTGGCAGCGCATAAATATAATTTCTCTGACCTAGAAATAACACTGGCCTCAAATTGACAGTAATTGGCTATGATGTGATGTGCATGTCAACCCACACTAAGTTAACATACACGCACTCCACCAAAGGTTCTATCATGATATTAAAACACTGGACTGGAACTGTTAATTTAATTGAAACATCTACTGAAATCAACTAACCTGATGAAGTGAAACATGGGATAGCATCCACACCATATGAAATAATTGATGTTATACTTAAATAGAATAACTTTGAAGTTTTCTTGGTGGATCTTATTTTCCCATCTTTTTGTAGAACTATAAATTTATAATTGAGTATACCTCATAAATTTAAAATACCACTTCCACAATAAACACTGTGAAAAAATCTACTGATGTTTGGTTACCTTTGTAATAAGATCAAGACTGCAGTCAGGTGAGTGAACATTAACAGACTTTATTAAAATAAAAGCATTTACACTAGGAGAGGTGAAACAAAGCTTAGACCTAGGTTCCATCTTGTTATATTATGATATCATTGAAGACATAGTTCCTAATTATCATAATATCCCATTGTATTAAGCTTTCCACCAAGTCTTTCACTTTACCTCTTTTAACCATTAACATTTGACCATTAATACTCAACCCTTTACTCCCACTCCCCCCGCCCCAGAATCTCATAATCTCAGTTAGAAGTTTTTCTCTGAATATATCAAGTTAATCCTGGCTATCCTACCTTCCCCATTAGACTTTCCCCACCCTGTGCAATGATTCCCATGTTTGGAGATTGCACCTCACCTCTCACCTCGGGATCACTCACTCCACCAAATAGGGTTTCAGGATCAGAACTGCCGAGTCTTGCAGCTCACTCCAGACACCTGACTGTTCAACTGGAAACCACGATTGTTGATCAGGTTGAATTCCAGAAAATCTGTCAAGGACAAAAGAAGTATATTCTTGAGTTAAAAGTATACAAGTTGTGGGAAACCAAAACGTCCAGGTTTCAAATGGTTGTCCAGAACTCTGCAGCAGCCCCCAGTACAAGCTATGCAATCCATCTCTTTTAAAATCAAGGCCTTTGTCTTACTTTACTTCATGGGTCAGACTATACCTGGCCACAGACTAGAGCTACCAACATACAAAAATTGTTTTCTGTACAAATACCAAAAAACGATCATTAACGTAAGAGGCCTGATGAATTCTCATTTTCAGTCTATTAAGTGCTATACAATGAAAAGATATAATTGCACCGAGACTGATGGATTTACTTTTATGCAGCCATAGTATCTCTGTAGGACTGGATCTAGAATGTTAAATTTCATATCTGTAGCATTTAAAATAACATTGAACTTATTCATAAGATGACCTGGTAACTCAAAGAAACAAGTATATTTTTAAATTTCATCCACGGGCATGGGTGTGATGGCAAAGTTAGCATTTATTGTCCACTCCAAAGTTTTCTTTAAAAGATAGAAGATCCTAACTACTCAATAACTGAATGGCTTACTAAACCTTTCCATGGGCAGTCACTGTGGGGTGTGGTCACATAGACTAGACTAGCTGTCGACAATTTCTTTTCTAAAGGATATTAATGAACCAGATGATGTTTTTCCAGCAATCTAGAAGTTTCATGGTCACCATTATTGATAGCAATATTTATTCTTGACTTAATTAATTCACTAAATTTAAATTTTCCAGATATTGCGCTGGGACTCAAACTTATATGTCTCCAACACAGCCATGATAATAACTCTTAAGGTGGCTTTTATTGCTCTAAAACTTTGCTCCTGCAGAAATTATTATTTAAACTGGCCTGAAATAACAGAAACATAACAACTGAGTGTCAGACTCTCAAAAGTGACAGATTTCCGTAGCTTTCTGGTACACATAGGCTTCTCAGAGACTGCTGTCTTTCTTTAAGAGATTAACTCTGTTGAGCAACAAAATCTTAACTCAAGACAGTGCATTTAAAAAAAACTAAATTACTAACTAAGCAACTTAATGGCATGAAAAATGTATCCAAACCATGGAGCATCTGAAACCACAATAAATATTTTATTGAAAAGACCTGCCATTTGTTTCACACTTGAAGAACTGTGTTAGTAATGAAGCACATAGATTGCTCCATTTGGGCTTTTTGTTGCCATCTTCAATTCATACTCAAGGATGATATGTTTGAAAAATTTAACTTGAGAGCAATATGCTTTTCATAACTAAATATATTACACAAAAGCCAGTCTCATGTCTGAGTTCAGCATTGCAGCATCACTGTTCGTGGGCTGTCACTTAACAAAGCATCTCAGGCTTTATTGGGTTGCAAGAATGTCATCTACAATTAAAATGTCAGTGGAAAAATGTTGGAAATGTGTTAATTAAACTTTAGTAGCAGTTAGATAGTAATATGTGATATATGTAAATTTCTTCAAGAATGTGCAGTTTTTATTCACATGGGCCATACACCCATGGTTTCCCTATCCATTCCCATGTTACTCCCTCCAACACAACTGTAACTTCTGGGTAGCTCATTAACATGTATATGTGGTGGTCCGATGACACAGTTAGGACTCCAATGCAATTTTTGTAAATAGCAGCAGTTGTCACAGTTCCAGTCTTGTCAATGAAATTTTATGGCAAGCAAGATGGGATAGAGGGGACAAGGAG
The DNA here is from genome assembly GCA_024137785.1 of Ginglymostoma cirratum. NCBI lineage: Eukaryota > Metazoa > Chordata > Chondrichthyes > Orectolobiformes > Ginglymostomatidae > Ginglymostoma > Ginglymostoma cirratum. The sequence goes on along the minus strand of JAHRHZ010000030.1, from coordinate 5,582,651 downwards.
AGTAAATAATTTATTTTCACTTCCTTGTGGCCTGGGACAAGCAGTGCTCTTCCAATGTCCCACAAGTAAACCTCATGTCTCTGCTATCCTTGGTTTGGCTTCTCCTCTCCCAAACCCTGTACACCCTTGACTCACTTCCTGCAGCTGACTGGTGGTTTTCTAAAATCTAGAGTTGGTGTGCCCAGGACTTTGTAAGTTATGCAGAAAGAGTGCCATAGGTCAGCTTAACTCTGACTCTATTTGCCCTAGTTTGTTCAATAGTGCAAGATACACTGTCAGGTCAGGAATTTTCTGTCAATAGCAAGTTAATGGATAAAGTTATATGATAAGATATAGGAGCAGAATTAGGGTCATTTGGCTCATTGAGTCTGCTCTGCCATTCGAACATGGCTGATTTGTTTCTCAACCCCATTCTTCGCCTTCTCCTTGTCACCTTTTATTCCCTTACTAAACAAGAAGCTATCCATATCTATCTTAAATACACTCAATGACTTGACCTCCACAGTCTTCTGTGGCAATGAGTTCCAAAGATTCACCACCCTCTGGCTGAAGAAATTCCTCCTCGTGTCAGTTCTAAAGGGTTGTGCCTTCATTTTGACACTGTGCCCTTGGGTCCTAATCTCTCCTACTAGTGGAAACCTTTTTTTCACATCCACTGTATCCAGACTTCTCAGTATTCTGTAGGTGTCAGTGAGATTCCACCCCCATCTTTCTAAATTCCATTGAGTACAGATCCAGATCCCTCAGACAATCCTCAGATGACAATCCTTTCATCCCTCAGATCATTCTTGTAAATCTCCTCTGGACCCCCACCAAGGCCAGCACATCCTTCCTTAGATATGGGGCCCAAACTGCTCACAATATTCCAAATGCAGTTTGACCAGAGCTTTATACAGCATCAGCAGTATATCCCTGCTAGTGTGCTCTAGCCCTCTCAAAATGAAGGCTAACATTGCATTTGTTTTCCTAATTGCCAAGTGAACGTGCATGTTACCCTTAAGACAGTTCTGAACTAGACTCTTGAGTCACTTTGTGCTTCAGATTTCTCAAGCCTCTTCCCATTTAGAAATTTGTCTAAATCTCTATTCTTCTCACCAAGATGCAAAACCTCACCCTTTCCCAAATAATATTCCATTTTCCATTTCTTTGCCCACTCTCTCAGCTTGTCCAACTTTTTCTGCTGAGTCTCTACCTCCTCAACATTGTCTGTTTCTTCAGCTACGTGTTTCTAAAAAATAAGCAACAATGCCCTCAGTTCCTTTGTCCAGACTGATAATGTATAATGTCAATAGTTGTGGTCCCAGCACTGACCCCTGTAGATCTCCACTAGTCAGCCATCCTGAAAAAGACTGTGCTATCACCACTCTCTGCCTTCTGTCAATCAGCCAATCCTCCATCCATGGCAGTGCCTTGTTCCTAACGTCATGAGCTCTTACCTTAATTAGCAGCCTCCTGTGTAACACCTTGTCAAAAGCCTTTTGGAAATCCAAATAGATCACATCCACTGGGTCTCCTTTGTCTAACTTGCTTGTTACCTCCTCAAAGGATTTTAACAGATTTGTCAAGCGTCACCTCCCCTTGAAGAAGTCGTGCTGACTCAGCCCAATTTATCATGCACTTCCAAATACTCTGCATTCTCATCATTAATAATGGACTCTAAAATTTTATCAACAACTGAGGTCAGGCTAACCAGCTTGTAATTTTCTATCTTCTGCCCCTCCACCTTCTTAAACAGCAGTGTTACATTTGTCATTTTGCAGTCCACCAGGACCCTCTCTGATTCCAGTGATTCCTGAAAGATCACCACCAATGCCTCTACAATTTCTTTTGTATATTCCCTTCTGAACTTTGAAGTGTAGTCCATCTTGTCAGGTGATTTCTGCTTAGTGACAAACACTACACTCTCCTCTGTCCTTCGACTCTCTTGAAGTTCTGGTTTGCTGCGTGTGTCTTCTACTGTGAAGACTGATGCAAATCATCCATTCAGTTCCTCCACCATTTCTTTGTTCCCCATTCCTTCTTCTCCAGCGTCATTTTCCATTGGTGCGATGTCCACTCTTGCCTCTCTCTTATCTTTTATATATCTATAAAGACCTCATAATCTTCTTTATTTTACTAGTTGGCCTACCATCATATTTCATCTTTTCCCCCTTCTTGCTTTGTTATTTATCCTCTGCTGGTTTTTAAAGGCTTCCCACTAATCTTCTTCACCACATTGTATGCTTTTTCTTTTGATTTTATGTTACCCCTGACTTCCCTTGTCAGCTGTAGTTGCCTTGTCCTCCCCTTGGTATGGGAAAGGGTTAAATTAGGGATATATTATTACTGATGTCAAAATAAGATGAAAGATGGACCCAAGTGTGTAGTGTCTCAGAGAATCTCTCTCCTGCCCTGTATAGTGTAAATAAAATAGTTTAATAAAATTTGTTAATTTTCACTTATTTGAGGGCAGCTAAGGACTGATCTTAGGATATGGTGGCATCAGTTCACAGATCTTGGAAACTCAGGCAACAGTTAGGATCACAATGAAAGTGAAAGGAACCACCTGGATTGATTCTCAGCCATTGAAATGGGAAGACTTCACAGCTGTAAGACTGCAGTGGAAAAAGAAAGAACAAACCAGGAAAGGTCAACAGCTGGAAAAGAAACCCTAAGCTCAGTCAGCCTCACAGGGAAGGTTGCAGCAGAGAGCCAGGATCAGTTGGTGCGCAAGATTAAAAAAAAATGCAGTAATAAGGAATTAAGCAAAAATCAGTTGGCAACAGTTAGTGCAAGATAACTGCCCAGTACAGACATTCTTGGAGATGGAAAATAAAAGGGCACACAGAACCTCACCAGGAGAAAGCACAGGCTCAGTGGCTCAGCCTTGCAGCACCAGAGACCCAGGTTCAATCCCAGCCTTGGGTGACTGTCTGTGTGGAGTTTGCACATTCTCCCTGTGTCTGTGTGGGTTTCCTCCCACATTCCAAGGATGTGCAGGTTATGTGGATTGGCTGAGCTAAATTGCCCATAGTGTTCAGGGATGTGTAGATTAGGTGGGTTATAAGGAGATAGGTGTGGTTGGGATACTCTGAGGTTTGGTGTGGACTTGTTGGGCTGAAGGGCCTGTTTCCACAGTGTAGGGATTCTAGATACTTCTAGGAATAACAGGGCACAAGCATTGAATGGTCCTATTGTTGGGAGATTGTTTTCTTATTCACTTGTCGGACATGATCATCACTGGCTAGTCCAGCATTTATCGCCTCCATCGAGACGCCCTTGAGAAGGTGGTGATGATCTGCCTTTTTGAATGGCTGCAGTCCGTTGCCGTTGCAGAGGGAATTTAAGGTTTTTGACCCAGTGACACTGAAGGAACAGCAGTATAGTTCCAAGTCAGGATAGTGAGTGGCTTGGAGGAGAAATTGCAGGCGGTGGTGTTCCCATGACATCTGCCGCCTTTATCACGCTAGATGGTAGTGATCATGGATTTGGAAGGGCCTCCCTCAGGATCTTTGGTGAACTTCTGCATCTAGCCAGTATTAATGAGGATCATGGTTGCCAGTTAGTACAAAATGTTAAAAACAGACCTCAACAGTCATCAAGTGTCCAGGTATTAGAGGAACACCTGGCTTCTTGTTTTCAGCAGCAGCAGCAGTAGCAGCGCGAGCCAGGGTGCCGACGGGAAGGTATGGTTGTTTTTTTTTCCTGTATAAAAATTTACCTCGTGCAGCAGCAGCCTTCTTGTTTTCAGCAGCAGCAGCACGAGCCAGGGGCCGACGGGAAGGTAAGGTTTTCAGTTGTTCAGCGGCGGAAGTCCAGGAGAGAGTGCGAGGGAGGCTGGGAAGGTAAGCTTTTGTTATAAAAGTCTTACCTCGCGTGACTGCGGCCTTCAGTTGTTCAGCAGAGGAGGAGTCCCAGAGTGGGTGCAAGTGGTCAGCTGGGTAATGGTTATCTTTCACCCAATAAATTTGGGAAGTAACTAAAACAAAACTAATTAATTTTAAATAATTAACCAGGTAGAGATGGCAGGTCAGGTGATGTGTTGTAGCTGTATGATATGGGAGCTAGCTGATCCCATTGAGAATGGCAGTGACCACATCTGCAGAAAGTGTTGGCTGCTTGAGGAGCTGTGGCTCAAAATTGATGAGCTGGAATCTGAACTCCAAACACTGCGGCACATCCGGGAGGGGGAGAGATACCTGGATGCTTTGTTCCAGGAGGCAGTCACACCTAGTAGATTAACTAATGTTAATTCGATCAGCGGCCAGGGACAGCAGTGCGAGTGAGCCAGGTAGAGGGACCCTGCGGACAGGAGCACAGGAGCCGCAGCCCTTGACATTGTCCCACAGGTCTGAGGCACTTCCTCCCTGCGTGGATGAGGAGCAGGGCTGCAGGAAGGATGAATTAACTGACCATGGCAACATGGTTCAGGAAGCCATTCAAGAGGGGGGAGCTAAAGGACACATTGTAGTTGTAGGGGATTCCATCATCAGGGGGATAGACAGTAGGATAGAGAGTCCCGCATGGTGTGTTGCCTGCCCGGTGCCAGGGTGCGAGACATCACTACCAGCTTGAGAGGATACTGGAGAGGGAGGGGAAGGATCCAGTTGTTGTGGTCCACGTAGATACCAACTACATAGGCAGGACTAGGAAAAAAGACCTGTTTCGGGATTATGAAAAGCTAGGAATAAAATTTAAAAACAGGTCTTCAAGGGTCATAATCTCTGGATTGCTGCCCGAGCCACGTGCAAATTGGCATAGGAAGGCGAGGATCAAGGAAGTAAACACGTGGCTAAAAGAGTGGTGTGGGAAAGAGGGTTTCCTTTTCATGGGGCACTGGCATCAGTTCTGGGACAGGAGGGATATATACTGCTGGGATGGACTCCACCTGAACTGGGCCGGGTCCAGTGTTCTGGCGAAAAGGGTAAATAGGCTGGTCAATAGGACTTTAAACAAGTAAGTAGCGGGGAAGGGGGGAGTGAGCGTACAGGGAGTATACCAATAAATGGAAGGCAAAGCAGCAGGTTAGCAGGTGACGAGGAAGCTTCAACTCCATTGAAAATTAGGACAAAAGTTAAAGGGAAGGAGAACTCAAGAGCTGTTAGTAATGGAGGTGATAGGACTCAAAAAGAAGGTGCTAAAACTGGCATAAGGGCACTTTGTCTGAATGCTCGGAACATTCGAAACAAGGTGGATGAGTTGACGGCACAAATCATGGCAAATGGGTATGATTTAGTAGCCATTACAGAGACATGGTTGCAGGATGGTCATGACTGGGAGTTAAATATCCAGGGATATCAAACTGTTCGGAAGGACAGACAGGAAAGTAAGGGAGGTGGTGTCGCTCTATTTTTCAGGATGATATCAGGGCGGTAGTGAGAGATGATATAGGTTCTACTGAACAAAAGGTTGAATCCACTTGGGTGGAAATTTGGAATAGCAGGGAGAAGTCACTGGTAAGTGTGGTCTATAGGCCACCAAATAATGACATCGTGGTGGGGCGGGCGATAAACATAGAAATAGCTAATGCAAGTAAAAATGGTACAGCAATTATCATGGGGTATTTTAATCTACATATCGATTGGGCAAACCAAATCGGTCATGGCAGCCTTGAGGAGGGGTTCATAGAATGCATCCGCGATAATTTCCTTGAACAATAAGTAATGGAACCTACGAGGGAGCAAGCTATCCTAGATCTAGTCCCGTGTAATGAGACAAGAATAATTAATGATCTCACAGTTAGGGATCCTCTCAGAAGGAGCGATCACAGTATGGTCGAATTTAAAATACAGATGGAGCATGAGAAGGTTAAATCCAGTACCAATGTCCTGTGCTTAAACAAAGGAGACTATGATGGGATGAGGGAGGAGTTAGCTAAGGTAGAATGGGAAAAAAAACTTTATGGTGGGTCAATTGAGGAACAGTGGAGGACTTTCAAAACGATTTTTCACAGTGCTCAGCAGAAGTATATTCCAGTGATAAGGAAGAACTGTAGGAAAAGAGAGAGCCAGCCGTGGATGTCTAAGGAAATAAAGGAAAGTATCAGATTGAAAAAAAAACACATACAATAAAGCAAAGAATAGTGGGAAACTAGTAGACTGGGAAATCTTTAAAAGCCAACAGAAAGCCACAAAAAAAGTTATAAAGAAAAGTAAGATAGATTATGAGCGTAAACTAGCTCAGAATATAAAAACAGGCAGCAATAAGTTTCTATAAATATGTAAATCGTAAAAGAGTGGCGAAGGCAAACATTGGTCCTTTAGAGGATGAGAAGGCCGATTTAATAACTGGGAGTGAGGAAATAGCTGCAGCATCAAACATTTATTTTGTGTCGGTCTTACAGTGGAAGACACAAATAACATGCCGAAAACTGATGGCAAGAAGGTTATAGCAGGTGAGGACCTAGAAACTATCACTATCACTAATAAGGCAGTGCTGGGCAAGCTAATGGGGCTAAAGGTAGACAAATCTCCTGGCCCTGATGAAATGCATCCTCGGGTACTAACAGAGGTGATGGGGGAAATAGCAAAAGCACTAGTAATTATTTACCAAAATTCACTGGACTCTGGGGTGGTTCCCGCAGATTGGAAAACAGCCAATGTGACACCACTGTTTAAAAACGGAAGTAGGCAAAAAACAGGTAACTTTATGCCAGTTAGCTTAACTTCGGTAGTGGGGAAAATGCTTGAACCTATAATTAAGGAAGAAATAGAAAGACATCTGGATATAAATTTTCCCATTGGGAACACACAGCATGGGTTCATGAAGGGAGGTCATGTTTAACTAATTTGGTGGAATTCTTTGAGAACATTACTTGCATGGTGGACAATGGGTTACCTACGGATGTGGTGTATCTGGATTTCCAGAAGGTATTTGACAAGGTGCCACACCAAAGGCTGCTACGAAAGATAAAGTTGCATGGTATTACAGGTAATGTATTGGCATGGATAGAGGATTGGCTGACCAGTAGAAAGCAAAGAGTACGGGTAAATGGGTGTTTTTTTGGTTGGCGGTCAGTGGCTAGTGGTGTGCCTCAGGGATCAGTGTTGGGACCGCAATTGTTTACAATTTACATAGATGATTTAGAATTGGGGACTAAGTGTGGTGTGTCAAAATTTTCAGATGACACTAAGATGAGTGGTAGAGCAAAGTGTGCAGAAGACACAGGGATATAGATAGTCTAAGTGAGTGGGCAAAGGTCTGGCAGATGGAGTACAATGTTCTTAAGTGTGAGGTCATCCATTTTGGTAGGAATAACAGCAAAATGGACTATGTTTAAATGGTAAAAAATTGCAGCACGCTGCTGTGCTGAGGGACTTGGGTGTCCTTGTGCATGAATCGCTAAAAGTAGGATTGCAGGTGCAGCAGGTAATTAAAAAGGCAAATGGAATTTTGTCTGCCATTGCTAGAGGGATGGAGTTTAAAAATAGGGAGGCTATGCTGCAGCTGTAAAGGGTCCTGGTGAGGCCACACCTGGAGTACTGTGTGCAGTTTTGATCTCCTTACTTGAGAAGGGATATACTAGCACTAGAGGGGGTGCAGAGGAGATTCACTCGATTGATTCCAGAGTTGAGAGGGTTGGATTATGAGGAGAGACTGAGTAGCCTGGGATTATGCTCATTGGAATTCAGAAAAATGAGGGGAAATCTTATAGAAACATAAAAGATTATGAAGGGAATAGATAAGGTGGAGGCAGGGAGGTTGTTTCCACTAGCAGGTGAAACTCGGACTAGGGGACATAGCCTCAAACTAAAGGGGAGCAGATGTTGGACTGAGATCAGGAGGAACTTCTTCACCCAAAGGGTTGTGAATTTGTGGAATTCCCTGCCCAGTGAAATGGTTGAAGCTACCTCGCTGAATGTTTTTTTGAACAGTAAAGGAATTAAGGGTTATGGTGAGTGGGCGGGTAAGTGGAGCTGAGTCTCAAAAAGATCCGCCATGATCTTATTGAATGGCGGGGCAGGCTCGAGGGGCCACATGGCCTACTCCTGCTCCTAGTTCTTATGTTCTTATGTTCTAATACAATTTCTGGTACTGTGACAACAGACCTGCTATAGGATTTCTGTTCCCTTTATTTCAAAGATTGGCAAGTTGAACTCTGTTTGCTAACATTCCAGTTAACGGCAAAGAACTGAGATTGTTTTGGATACAGGAACTGCATTGTCCTTTCATATTGCACATTGGGCTTAAAGCATGAAACTATTCATCCACCTGATATTCGGCTTCATGGTCTAGGATCTATTCCAATAATAGTATGAGAACAGATGTTTGTTGCTCTTAGATATAAAGGTATGGAGATCACTGATACTTGATGTCATTTCTGATCATCATCGGTCTTTGAACTCAATCTCCTGGACTACAGATGGATTTTGTAGGTCCATCATTGTTTGATGAAAGTCTAGATGCAGCAGAACTGGGGTGGCCCAGAAACGTGAGTGATGAGCTACAAGATGACGTTCTAGACTTACACATGCTCTTTAAGGAAAGAGTTAAGATGCCACTGATGTTAACGATTTGCTACAGAAGGAGATCTGCAATCTTCTTACACTCTTTGATTCCACTGCCAACTGTTGTGAAATGTCTATTGTCTGTTTTAATGAGAACCATCCTTTTGTTGAACTAAGTAACAAAGAGGTAAATTTGTTTGCTTGCTGATTGAATGATTGCATGTGCTCACATGCCAGTGATATGGTCCTGTTGCTGACATGGATGTCTTTTGTATTTTTTATGTACATCTTTTGTACATGGGACTGCACTGCTTCTAGAAAATTCAATAAATGTTCACTTATTTGATATTATTGCTGAAGCATCTGATGCTACTCTGATGACATCAAAGACTTCTTGTGTGTGAATTGCAGAAACTAGCATGCAGGTACAGCAGGGAATAAGGAAGACAAATGGAATGTTGGCATATATTACTAATGAAATAGAATGTAAAAGTGGGGAAGTTTTGTTCCAACTGTACAAGGCATTAGTGAGATTGCATCTAGAGAACTGAATGCAATTTTGGTCCCCTTCCTTGAGAAGAAGTGCAGTTGCATTGGAAGCAATGCAGAGGAGGTTCACTAAATTGATTCCAGAGATGAGGGGTTTGTTTTATGAAGAGAGATTGAGCAGTTTATGCCTATATTTTCTGAAGTTTAGAAGAATGAGAAGACAACTAACTGAGGTGCTAAAGGGGGATTGCCAAGTAACTGTACAAAGAGTGTTTTCTGATATTGGACAATCTAGAATGAGACGTCATTGTTTTAGGATAAGACGTAGCAGATGTTGGGATATTGAGTAAATTTAAGAAGGAAATAGACAGATTTCTAATTAGTAATGGGTTGAGGGGTTATGGAGAGGGGGCAAAAAATGGAGTTGAGGCCATGATGAGATCAGCCATGAGCGTATCAAATGGCAGCGCAAGCTTGTCGTGGCGTATTGCCTACTCCTGCTTCTAGTACTTATGTTCTTGATACCTGCATGAAACTGAGCATCGTTGGGCTCAGTCTTCCCGTGAAATTTCATTGGGAGAAAACATCCAAGTGACAGGATCTACTGGTAGCTAGACTAATCAAAAGTGACAGGAGCATTATCTGTGCATTAGTTGGTGTGTGCTGAGCTCTGTGGCACGAGATTCAGTTTTGAAAATATGGTCACCTTATGATAGTAATACCTGTTTCAGAAGAGGGCTCGTGGCAGCATGATGGCTCAGTAGTTAGCACCGCTGCCTCACAGAGCCAGTACCCAGGTTCGATTCCAGCTTCAGGCAACTGTCCAATCTTCCTGTGTCTGTCTAGGTTACCTCGGGGTGATCTGGTTTCCTCAACACAGTCCATGAATATACAGGCTAGGTGGATTAGCCATGGGAAATGCAGGGATGGGATGGGGTGGGTTTAGGTGGGATGATCTTCAGAGGGTCAGTGTGGACTTGATAGGCCAAATGTCCTGCTTCCATACTGTAGAGATTCTATGAATTAAAAAGGCACTCATATTCTAATGAGATCATCAGAATGCACAAGCTATTGTAACTGCTAGGCTCTGAAGCTTGTGGAAGGAGGCCCAGTTGTGTGATTTAAATTTTTTTAAAAATTGTTGCTGAGCCACAGGAGCAATATTACTTAGATCTTCCCTGACCGAGACTTCCTAGCTCTTATAGGCTACTCCTGTTCATGCAGTGGAAGTGCCAATGTGCACTTACTTTGCTGAAGACGATTCCCATGGATCACGGTAACAGCCTGAATCTCCCATTAATTCATTGGTGCTATAGTGATAATTATCAGCCCTAATTACAAGAATATCTTCATACGTATAGCTACCTAAGTAAATAGCACATATAGATAAATACAAACTTACATGAAATGTTTTCAGTCTTAAGCTGAGGCATTTAATTATGCATTGAATAGATAATTCCTATTAGTCTGTTTTTAGGTGATTCTTTCATTATCAGCTGATTTAGACACATTTAGACTAGGACTTAAAAATATCATAGTGTGATTTCAGGATGAAATAATGCTTGATGTCTGGGGGAAAAAAAGTGCCTGCTATATACGTAATTTGTCACATCTTCTGCTGAATCATTTTATCACCAGTTGCTCTCTGGTTCAGTTTCCTGCTTTTTTCCAATCACATTATCTTTTCATACAATGTGCAGCAGATTCATTAAACTACGTGACATCTGTGTCTTTCAAGGCTTGACAAATAGGCTATGCCACTAATGTTTAAATGCACAATTAATGTTTAAAACTGTCAAATGTGAACACAAGCCCCTAAATTAGTTGACACAGGAATATAAACATTCAGCTAGATTTAGCATGAGACACTGGACCTACTTATACTAGCAATCTTGGATTAACAGTGGTAACTAGTCCCCACTAGTTCATTAATTAATGGATGAAAAGTTGTCAACAAAAACAGAAATTGCTGAAAAAGCTCAGCAGGTGTGGCAGCACCTGTGGAGAGAAATCAGAGTTAATGCTTTGGGTCAAGTGACCCTTCCTCAGAACCTTCCCGTTCTGAAGGATCACTCGAGTCAAAACATTAACTCTGATTTCTCTCCACAGATGCTGCCACACCTGCTGAGCTATCTCAGCAATTTCTGTTTTTGTTTCTGATTTACAGAATCCACAGTTCTTTCAGTTTTCTTTCAATGAAAAGTTGTACGTACTTATCAGGACTGAAAGCCCACTTTCAATGCCGTGGGAGCCCTGTAGATTCACAAGGTCCATCCTTACATTTTGATCATTATGGTACTGCAGCTGATTAGACTATCATTCTAGAAGCAGACTGAAATAGTTGTGCTATTAAACAAACTACTGGTGTGGACTATTACTTTTTATTCTACACCCTCAAATCCAGAAAACCTTACAAAACTTTGATACTCCCATTTATTAGGTTCTAACTCTCTCAGTCAACCAAAAAACCAACACTGCCAAAAACAGTTCAAATGATGGTTTGTCCTACTTCCTATTTGTGGCACCTTGAAGATTGCAGGCTGCTTTATCTTATACAACAACGATAACTACATCTCAAAAGTAATTCATTAAATGTACACTGATAGAGTACCAATAAAGTGGTAAAGCAGTTTGAAAGTACAAACTCGTTTTGGTTTACATATTTAACACTTCCTATATGGAATTTGGCGTTAATAGCTAAACTAACATTTATTTCCATTTGCTAATTGCCCTACAGAAGTTGAGGTAAGCTGTCTTCTTGAAGTTCTGCATGCCTTGGGGTGTGGGGATACCCATGGTGCTGTTAGAAAGAGTTTCAGGATCTTGACCTCACAATAATGGAATAATGGTTCTATTATTCTAAACAAGGTTATGTACTTGGAGAGGGCCAACAAATCAAGGGAATACACAATAAACAGAAGGTATTGAGAGAGGTAAAGAAAGTGAGAGACTTGGAGTGCGTGTTCACAGTTCCATGAAGGTGATAAAACAGGTAAGTAAGGCTGCAAAGAAAAATTATATGTTGCTTTCCCTTATTGGGTGAGATATTGAGATATCGAATACAGAAACAAGGATGTAATGCTGGAGCTATATAAGACACTGATTAGGCCACAGCTGGAATTTTGTATGTAGTTCTGGTCACCATGTCACACAAAGGACATAACTGCTCTAAAGAAGGTACAATGGAGATTTGGAAGAAAGTTGCCAAGGTTTGAAAATTGCAGCTATGAAGGAAGATTGGATTTATTAGGGTTTGTTTTCCTTAGAAGAGGATGTTAAGGAATAACTTGATTAAGGAGTACAAAATACAAAGAGGCTTAGATAGGGAAGACCTGTTTCCCATAAAGGAGAGATCAATAGCCAGAGGACACGGATTTAAGGTGATAGGTAGAACGATTAGAGGGTATACGAGGAAAAACGTTTTCACTAGAAGGTGGTGGATGTCTGGAATTTGCTCCTAGTTTGGTGGCTGAGACAGAAACCCTCATTTCATATGAAAGGAACCTGAATCTGCACCTGAACTTGCAAGGCTACAGAGCAAGAGCTATAAAGTGAGATTAGAATGGGCAACTAGTTTATGCAGCTGGTGTCGACACAATAGGTTGAACAGCTTTTTTTTGTAACTTTGGTTTAGTTCTAAGTCAGGGTGGAGTGTAACTTGGAGGGAAACTTGCAGGTGGAAGAGGTCCCATGCATCTGCTGTGCTTGCCCTTAGGTTTTGGAGGTTGTGGGTTTGAAAGTGTTGTTGAAGGAGCCCTTGTGAACTACTGCATGCATCTGCTGCCACTGTGCGTTGGTAGTGAAGAGAGCGAGTGTTGAAGGTAGTGGATAGGTTGCATTCAAGCTGACTGCTTTGTTTTGTATGGTGTCAAGCTTCTTGAGAGCTGTTGGAATGGTACTTATGCAAATGGAGAGTATTCCATCACATTCCTGACAAAGTGATAAACATTTTCTTTAATAAAACTTCGCTAAGAATCAGCATCACGAGAGACACCTCTCATGGCCTTCCTGAATCATCTGCCCTGGATTTTACAACTGAATCATACTTTCTGTATATTTTTGTAGCTACAATATATTGTCATGCATTTGTATGAAATAACTGTTCATCAACTTATAAGAAATGCTGATATTATGTCTATCATGTCCATTTCTCATCTACATGCTGCCCCCTTCAGTGACATCATTCACAAATACAATGTCAAATTTCACATGATTTTTCCCAGATACTAGCTGTTCCATGGAGGGTTTCCCTGTGTGAATACTAGTGACTTTTCTGAAATAATTTTACATAGCTCACCCCATTATGTACGCACCACGCCTCTCTGGTGCCGGTCTCACACCATCTTGCGCTCAGAGGCAATAATGAGACATTAATGTGTGATTCTCATAGTCATTAGAATGTTGGGTGGACAATTGGGCTTCTTTTTCATGATGTTAAGAGTCACATTTTTCTATTTTTGCCACACTTCCCCAACTGACTTGTCATTACCGATGTTTCCTGGGAAAGATCAGCTCCATTTCTTTTGATCTGTCAAACTATTTGTCTGACATCCAGTTGAATAATAGAAATATCCACCGATTACACATTGGGTAGCCTGTATCCATTGACTTTGGTCCCCACAACAAACTTTGTTTCCCAGATAACAAGGCGTGGGGCTGGATGAACACAGCAGGTCAAGCAGCATCATAGGAGCAGGAAAACTTGACGTTTCGGGCCTAGACCCTTCATCAGAAATGGGGGAGGGGAAGAGGGTTCTGAAATAAATAGGGAGAGAGGGGGAGGTGGATAGAGGATGGATAGAGGAGAGGATAGGTGGAGAGGAGGCAGACAAGTCGAAGAGGCGGGGATGGAGCCAGTAATGGTGAGTGTAGGTGGGGGGGTAGGGAGGAGATGGGTCAGTCCAGGGAGGACGAACAGGTCAAGGGGGCGGGATGATGTTAGTAAATAGGAGATGGGGGTGTGGCTTGAGGTGAGAGGAAAAACAGGTTAGGAAGGTGGAGATGAGCTGGGCTGGTTTTGGGATGCGGTTGGGGGAGGGGAGATTTTGAAGCTTGTGAAATCCACATTGATGCCATTGGGCTGCAGGGTTCCCAGGCTGAATATGATTTGCTGTTCCTGCAGCCTTCGGGTGGCATCACTGTGGCATTGCAGGAGGCCCAGGATGGACATGTCATCTGAGGAATGGGAGGGGGAGTTGAAATGGTTCGCGACTGGGAGGTGCAGTTGTTTGTTGCGAACTGAGCGCAGGTGTTCTGCAAAGCGGCCCCCAAGCCTCCACTTGGTTTCCCCGATGTAGAGGAAGCCACAACGGGTACAGCGGATGCAGTATACCACATTGGCAGATGTGCAGGTGAACATCTGCCTGATGTGGAAAGTCTTCTTGGGGCCTGGGATTGGGGTGAGGGAGGTGGTGTGGGGGCAGGTGTAGCACTTCCTGCGGTTGCAGGGAAAAGTGCCAGGTGTGGTGGGGCTGGAGGGGAGTGTGGAGCGGACAAGGGAGTTGCGGAGGGAGTGGTCCCTCCGGAAGGCAGATAAGGGTGGGGAGGGAAAAATGTCTTTGGTGGTGGGGTCTGATTGCAGATGGTGGAAGTGTCGGAGGATGATGCGTTGGATCCGGAGGTTGGTGGGGTGGTACGTGAGGACGAGGGGGATTCTTTTTTGGTTATTATTGCGGGGACGGGGTGTGAGGGATGAGTTACGGGAAATGCGGGAGACACGGTCGAGGGCGTTCTCGACCACTGTGGGGGGAAAGTTGCGGTCCTTGAAGAATGAGGACATCTGAGATGTACGGGAGTGGAATGTCTCATCCTGGGTGCAGATGCGGCGGAGGCAAAGGAATTGGGAATAGGGGATGGCATTTTTGCAGGATGGTGGGTGGGAGGAGGTGTATTCTAGGTAGCTGTGGGAGTCAGTGGGCTTGAAATGGACATCGGTTTCTAGGTGGTTACCCGAGATGGAGACAGAGAGGTCCAGGAAGGAGAGGGAAGGGTTGGAGATGGTCCAGGTGAACTTCAGGTTGGGGTGGAAGGTGTTGGTGAAGTGGATGAACTGTTCAAGCTCCTCATGGGAGCACGAGGCGGCGCCGATGCAGTCATCAATGTAACGGAGGAAGAGGTGGGGTTTAGGGCCAGTGTAGGTACGGAAGAGGGATTGTTCCACGTAACCTACAAAGAGGCAGGCATAGCTTGGACCCATGCGGGTACCCATGGCCACCCCCTTTGTCTGTAGGAAGTGGGAGGAATTGAAAGAGAAGTTGTTGAGGGTGAGGACAAGTTCGGCTAAGCGGATGAGGGTGTCGGTGGAGGGGGATTGGTCAGGCCTGTGGGACAGGAAGAAGCGGAGGGCCTTTAGGCCATCAGCATGGGGAATACAGGTGTATAGGGACTGGACGTCCATAGTAAAAATGAGGTGTTGGGGACCGGGGAATTGGAAGTTCTGGAGGAGGTGGAGGGTGTGGGCGGTGTCACGGACGTAGGTAGGGAGTTCCTGGACCAAGGGGGTGAAAATGGAGTCTAGGTAGGTGGAGGTGAGTTCGGTGGGGCAGGAGCAGGCGGAGACAATGGGTCGACCAGGGCATTCAGGTTTGTGGATTTTGGGGAGGAGATAGAAGCGGGCGGTGCGGGGTTGGGGAACGATGAGGTTGGAGGCGGTGGGTGGGTGTTCACCTGAGGTGATGAGGTTGTGGATGGTTTGGGAGATGATGGTTTGGTGCTCGGGGGTGGGGTCATGATCTAGGGGGCGGTAGGAGGAGGTGTCAGAGAGTTGGCGCCTGGCCTCAGCGATGTAGAGGTCAGTGCGCCATACTACGACTGCCCGTCCCTTGTCTGCGGGTTTTATGGTGAGGTTGGGATTGGAGCAAAGGGAGTGGAGGACTGCACGTTCTGCGGGGGAGAGGTTGGAGTGTTTGAGAGGGGTAGAGAGGTTAAGGCGATTGATGTCTCAACGGCAATTGGAGATGAAGAGGTCGAGGGAGGGTAGGAGGCCTTGGGGTGGTGTCCAGGAGGAGGGCTTGTGTTGGAGGCGGGAGAAGGGGTCAGTAGAGGGAGGGTTCGATTCACGGTTGGAGAAGTAAGCGTGGAGGCGGAGGCGGCGGAAAAACTGCTCAATATCCAAGCGTGAGCGGTATTCGTTGATATGTGGGTAGAGGGGGACAAAGGTGAGCCCTTTACTGAGGACTGACCGTTCGTCCTCAGTAAGGGGGAGGTCTGGGGGGATGGTGAAGACTCGGCAGGGCTCAGTGTTGCTGTCTCCTCTGGAGCTGCTGGCTGCGGAGGTGGTGGGCGGAGCGTTGTCGGCGTCGGCTGTGGGCGGAGTTACGTCGGTAGTGGGTGGCGTTGCGTCGGTGGTGGGCGGAGTTACGTTGGCATCGGCGGTGGGCGGAGGTACGTCGGCACTCTCCCTATTTATTTCAGAACCCTCTTCCCCTCCCCCATTTCTGATGAAGGGTTTAGGCCCGAAACGTCAAGTTTTCCTGCTCCTCTGATGCTGCTTGACCTGCTGTGTTCATCCAGCCCCATGCTTGTTATCTCGGATTCTCCAGCATCTGCAGTACCTTTTATCTCTGATAAAACTTTGTTTCCCAACCCACTGACTTCGTTCCTCTGTCACGTTCTGTGGTTAAACCAGATAGTTTGCAACCTTGTCATCCTTCTTGACTCTGAGCTGGGCTGCTGACCCCAAATCCTGTTCATTTCCACCTCATTGTTGCTTAAAATTTCATCCATGCATTTGTTATATTTACCACCATAATTTTTTCAACGTGTTGGATTTTACAGTTTCTGGGGAGTGTAAGGGAAATGGAACGGGAAGTGAGAAGTCTGCTCACCCTCACCCCTGCAATTTCAGCATGTCGAATCAAACATCAACTGACCAATTAGTGGCTGGTCAATGGGAATGATGATTAATCTTTCCTATTGACCAACCACTGTGTTGTGAAATGGAACTTTGAAGTCAATCAGGCAGCCAGGACGTTTTGGAAAGTTGCTGCAGTGTACCTTGTTCACATCATCAATTTTAATGTGTTACTTGTCAATTGTAAGTCCAAATGTACCATATTTCTTTAAATGTCATTGTTTTAATTTAATGCAGGCTGTAACAAAAGCTTGTTGCTGTGCTAACAATTATTCAAACTCACTTATTGTGCAGGCTGAAATCTACTGATACGCTTTGCTTTATCCTCAAGGAGGATTTTGCTCCAGCAAGATTACCAGGTTTATTTACTGTACATGTACTATTTCCACATTTGTGTTCTCATTGCTCTCCCAAAACCACAGTAAGGTTCCCTTTGTTTTCACTGTCTGCTGCACAGCCTCCACATCTTTGCAATTTCACTCTGTCCAGTATGATATCACCATCAAACACATTTTCTCTGCCCTGCTTGCATTCTATCCACTCTTCAAACACCTCAGTACTCCCTCTTCTTCCAGAGGCACCCACCTAGCAAGTTGAGAAGATGTAAATCTGTTCTGATACATCCTAGCTTTTCATTGTCCAGGGCATCAAGCACCCTTTCCAGCTTAAACACTGATTTGCTTTAATTTATTATTAAATTATATATTAATTTATCATTTAATTTAGTACTTTGTGTTCATTGTTGTGTACGGATTGGAAAGAATTAATACTTGATTAAGTGCAGTAAGCAACGCTCCCTGTGATGATGTCATGGGTATTTGACTACAGTAAATAAGGAACTTGTAGGAAACATCCTAGGCTGGTGTGCTCCTGACATCTCTGTGACAGAGTAGGTCATATTCATGTAATTTGTAAATAGTTGCAGTAATGTAATTAACTTCATGTTGTTTACCCAATAGGATTCGTCTAATTAGATCAGTAAGATGAATGTCTTCATACACACTAGATCACTTTCAGGCCTGAAGGAACTTACACTCTCACCCCTGCAATTTCAGCATGTCGAATCAAACATCAACTGACCAATTAGTGGCTGGTCAATGGGAACAAAATAGATGGTATGGTCTCCTCCACATTGGGCATACCAAACAAAGACAGGGTGATCACTTTCCAGACATTTTAATTTAGTTCACAGGAATGAATAGGTGCTATGGCTAAGCGTTCTGCCCACCTTGTCATCAACTGCACTGGAGACGGGTTGCTGACCCTGGGCCGCTTTACCTGGGATGGCTTTGGTGGAGATCAGCACGGTGTCTCAGTGGTTAGCACTGCTGCCTCACAGCACCAGTGACCCAGGTTTCAATTCTAGCTTCAAGCAACTGTGTGGAGTTTGCACATTCTCACAATGTCTGTGTGGGTTTCCTCTTGGGCTCTGGTTTCCTCCCACAGTCAAAGATGAGTAGGTTAGGTGGATTGGCCACGCTAAATTGCCCATAGTATCCTCAATTCTATAGGTTAGTTGGATTAACCATGGGAAATGCAGGGTTATAGGGACAGAGCAGGGTGGGTTGGGGGGGGAGGCGGGGAACAATCCTGGGGTTCAGGGGCATGGGGTAGGGGAATGGTTGGGCAAGTTGGGGTGGGATGCTCTAGATGCAATAGGTTCACCTATTGCTGTAGCACTCTGAGCCATTGGCATCAATGGCAGAACAATGAAGAGAAAGCTTCATCAGAAGCCCCAGAGAGGTGATCCTCGCAGCGTATCCACAGCAGTAAGCTCCCATTAGACCTCAGTGTTTTCCTGAGAGGAACTAGCACCTTGTTCAGACTCCAGGCTCTTTGTCCCCTTTTGCCTTGACTGTTGGAACTCAGAACTCAGAGACAAAGCAATGATTTGCGGAATATATACTCAATGTCCCATCAATGAGTTCGGTTTGGCCCTCCATGTTAGTCACCAGTCTCTCAGTGGAGAAAACATGCATTCTGAAATGTAGGTCATCACAGTGGCGATGACTTAAATGGACTCCTCCACTGTCCATGACACACAACAAATGTTCTGTCATATCATTACAAACCTCGAACTGGACATCCAGCACCTGAACCTCATCATCAGTCTTGGACTCAGAATTTAGGTTGCCTTCAGCACTCTTCCAACTTCCAGAGGATTATTATCCAGTATTTTTCTCTCTTTCACTCTTTGCACTCTTTTTCAGACAGCCAGACTTGTGATTCACCAGTGTATATGTCCCTTACAATTAAGTTGTACATACTCACTAAGGAGCATTTGCACTGGTGCTAGATGTTGAGCAAGAATGTGATGGTACACACCCTGAGGTTTCTTCCTCGTCTCCATCCTCCTCCTTCTCAGAGGTTAATATTTGTCCCTCAAGGCTGGAGGCCACCTTTGATTGCCAAATTTTCAGCTGTGCAGGAAATAAATAAGGCATATGAAGGAAACTATCATCATTTGAGATGATTACATAAAGACTCAGTTCCTAAAGAAACACACTGGCACCATTGGAAAAAAGTAACTAGGAGCTAAACCTCAGCCCCATCAACACTGCCATACATATTTCTTCCCAAAGTCTGCAAGTGTTCAAAGTCCATACTCATCAAAACTACATACCTGCCACATTTCCTTGGTTGGCACCATAAGCCTTGCTAAGAACCAGGTACTGTGATTCCTAACATCCTACACCACTGCCATGTAGAATAGCATGTCAGTGGCATTCTGCCTTCTTGATGTGGCCCAGACACGAAATAATCTCAAGCACGAGACACATTATATGCTCACACCCTTCCAAATAGATACATTTCCCAGATTTTTACACATACTAGCCAATTAAAAGAGGGCACAGTCTCTTGTGGCATGGCAAACAATTTCTCAGGACAATCCCATGGCAGCTGTTATCCTTTGTGACCTCAATTCAGGTACCTTTGTATAGCTGGGAGGTCTTCTTTTAACATTTGCAAGCATGAAGATCTTCTGCCTATCCACAGCCAGAATGATGGTTTGCAGGGAGATGGGTACAATGAGCAGGGAGGTGATGGCCTTGTGGTACCATTGCTGGACTGTTAATCCGGAGACTCACAAAGCATTCTGAGGATCTGGGTTCAAATCCCACCAGGCCTTATGGTGGAATTTGAATTCAATAAATATCTGGAATTAACAATCTAATGATGACCATGAAACCATTGCTGATTGATGAGGGGAAAAACCCATCTGGTTCACTAATGTCCTTTAAGGATGGAAACTACCATCCTTACCTGGTCTGGCCTACATGAGACTCCAGAACCACAGCAATGTGTTTGACTCTGAACTACCCTCTGGGCAATTAGGGATGGGCAATAAATGCTGCTTGGCCAGCAATGCCCTCATCCTGTTAATGAATTTTTTAAAAAATCACCAAACCATGGTCTTTGATCTGGGTCCCTCAGCAAGCTGTAACTCTTTTCTCTGTTATCTGTGTACAGACGAACAGAATTAAAGAGTTCTATTTGAGCCTTTCCCTAAACATGTGCTATTCATGAGGGGAATGGGACTTGTGTGCAAAAATTTCTTTCTTTCCTCTCAAAGAACTTGAATAATTCACCACTAACACAATGGCTATTAACGTTTAAAGACAAGCTCTTAACAGCCTCTGCAAGTCAAGGGAATTCAAAGTTTTCATTCTACAATCTTTCAGCTTCCTGAGCACCAGTTCTGCTTAAGCTGCCACAAACCTGTACCAGGGTGCATTTAAACACGTGACTATGGCTGACTTCTGGTTCATGGCCTGCATCCTCTATCTCCAAAAGCCTGCTTTTCAACCCTAATTAAGTATGCAGCCCACCATTCTTATCAACATCTACCTGGCTTCCTTTGGGTGGTCATTATTCCAAACGCAGAGGCAGGAGTTGGTGGACTGCACACTTCTGGGTCAGACCTTCAACCCCTACCTCCTTGTCGGAAGCACAAAATTCACCCACTTATCTTGTTAGAATTAAAAGCAATGAGATTAAAGGAACAGTGGTAACTGGTATACAAAGTAGGTCAAAAGACATAAAGCAGAGAGTCATGGTTAACTGTTGCATATAATAAGGATTCCAAGCATTAGGATCATTGTATCTTTTATATATGTTAATGTTCTGGCTTACAGCTTGCAGGGTGCAATTTCAAAGATTGCAGGTGACACAAAACTTGTAAGTGTAGTATCCTGAGATGTGGATGGTAATAGACTACAGGAGGATATTGACAAACTGGTGAAATCAGCTAACATACGGCAGTTGCAAAGTCAAGGACAGAAGTGTCAAGTTATGCACTCTAGAAGCAAGAATGAGGAAGGAGAATATAAATTAAATAGCACAATTTTAAATTCCATTCCATCTTTGAAGGTAGATAAACAAGTCAATAGGTCTGTTTAAAAGCTTATTGGAGCCTATGCTTTATAATAGAGGCATAGGGCAATATGTCATGGAGGCAACAGGGTTCTTGTCCATTGGTTGGAAAGCTGGTGACAGACCAGCACCACCTCCTCTGGGATCACACTGGGAGAGTGGAAGTCATGCCCACGAACAGTCACCTACTAATCAGAGGCCAGCAGCTGTATTGAACGGTGTATCACCAAGGTAGCTGTGTGCCTGCTTTTGGCATGACGCTCACACAAGATCTAGTATTATCATTGGATCCCAAGTCACAGGTGAATGGATGATGGTGGGAAAGGTTTTGAGCAGTACAGCAGCTAAGGCAGACAGGGTGTCACTGAGTGAACCCCTTTCTCAATGTCTGGTCTCTTAATCAGAACCTCTAAATGAGGTATTCGACTGGGGAGAATAGCAAGCACCCACACAGGAATGCTCATCATGCTGCCTGCATGATGTTCATCTTGCCTGCTACTGAGTTAATACTAGAAGCAGCAGGGTCGGACTTTTACACAAACCTAATGATCTAAATGGCGAAGGGCTTAGAACACTACCCACCATCCATCAAGGGACTTAATCAGAATGGAGGCAGAAAAGATGCATGATTGAATACCCCCCATTACCAAACTCACCCCAAGAGAGGGCACTAAAATCCACCCATAAAGCAGAGACTTCATGCTAAATCTTTGTAAGCTACTGGTTGGCCACCACTGGATTGTGTTATCCAATTCAGGGCACCACACTTTTGAAAAAATGCCAAGACCTTGGAAAAAATGCAGAAAAGATTTACTAAAATAGTACTAAAGATCAGATATTTTAATTATGTAGAATGATTAGAGATACTAAAATTATTATTCTTAGAGTGGGGAGATTTAAGAGAGTTAGAATAATAATATCATACAGAAGACACGCCATGGCCTAGTGAATCTGTACCATAAATTGTTCAAATTTATTAAGGGTTTTGATTGAGTAATGAATGAGAAACTGTTTGGAAAATAGGTTAGAAACCAAAAGATACAGATTTAAGATAATGCACAAAACAACTGGAGGAGGAAAAGGGTAAATTTGTTTTACAAAGCAAGTTGCTTTGATCTGCAAGATATTGTTTGAAAATGTCATGGAAACGGATGTGATTATAACTTTCAAAAGAGATTTGGATACATACTCGAAAAGAAATTGGGACATTGGGAAAGTATTGGAAAGTGGGACTAATTTAATAGTTCATTCAAAGTGATGGCACAAATATGATGGACCATATAGCCTCCTCTATACTGTATGATTCTATGATTGCATATGCATATAGCACCAGACCTTGTGAAGCTGCACGTAATTATTAATTCAGCAGATGGTGATGATGCAAATATACGCTTTGTATTTCCTGTGTTGGTACGTCCCTGAAATTAGATTCAAAATTACACCTGTTCTCCCAATCTCAAGATATGCCAGATTTACCTACTGAGATAAAAGCACAATACCAAGAATGCTGAAATCTGAAATAAAAGCTCAAAGTGCTGTTCTGAAGAAGTCATACAGATACAAAATGTTAACATGGATATTACCAGAATTGCTGAGTTTATCCAGCATTTTCTGTTTTATTCCCTGTCAATAAAAGTAGAGTTACCACAGACCTGCCAGACCCATAGAGCTGCTCTCTCATTAGAAAGAGATGATTGATGGTTTGGTGGTGGTTTAACCTGAGGGTCGCTACCCCTCAGGTAAGTTGACAGGTTGGGAAGGAGAATCTTTCATGGTAATCTCAGCCATTGCATCACTCTTCATCACAAATCAGCCATCCAGCCAACTGAACTAACAGGTTAGCATACATACCAAGTCTCAGTGACAATACATTTTTTAACAAGACTCAACAAATTGAAATAATGCACCAGAAAAGTTATTTTGTTTCATTCTAATGGTCGAAAGTCTGGTTGTTAACATTTTAAGAGTCACTGAGCAAGTGAATTTGTTATAAGAAAAGGTTCACGAGGGTCTGCAGCTTGGGAGCTGCCATTTTTATGTAGAAATGTGATTGGGCAATTTTCCAATTCAAAGAGTCATTTACTGAAAAATCAACTTCTGTTGTGACCAAGGGCAGAATTGAGGCTAGTTGTACAATCAAGCATTCCAACCAATTTTTAAAAATTTATTCATGGGATGTGGGTGTCACTGGCTGGAGCAGTGTTTATTGCCCATGCCTAGTCACTCATGAGAAGATGGTGGCAAGCTGCCTTCTTGAACTGCTGCAGTCCATGCACCATAGGTAGACCCACAATACTCTTAGGAAGAGAATTCAGGATTTTGACCCAGTGACAGTGAAAGAACGACAATATATTTCCAAGTCAGGATGGTGAGTGGCTTGGAGGTGTACATGCAGCTGGGAGTGTTCCTATGTATCTGCTACCCTTGTCCTTCTAGATGGAGATTGTCATGAAATTGCAAGTAAATGCAGAAAATTTGAATGAAATGTTGTCCTTCCTATCATCACTATCAAAGCACAGTACTCCCCATACCCCTACTTTTCCAAGAGAGTAGTTACAACCTTTTTGACAGCTAGGACTCCACTGCTGCTGACATCTTTTAGACAACCTACAAAATAAGTTTGCCACCTTTGGACATATTTTGGAAATTGTCATCGCACAACTTCCAACTGCCCTGTCGTCTTACATCACCCAACATCTAAATCAAAGAGTCCCACCTCGCTGTGGATTTTCAATATATCCTGGTTTTGACTTTTGAAATTCTACTCATCCTACTTCAATAGGTAAAAACAAAAAGAATCATTCAGCATGATGGACCTTGACGTGGAAGCAGTACAATTAGTAATTATTTAATTTTAAGAAATCTTTGTTTTTGTCTGGAAAGTAGTTTTAAAAATTTGCATCATGTGTAAGTGGGATCAATTGTAATTTTTGAATAATAAGAAACACTGGTAGCTGTGATCTGACAAGGCTTAATTTGAAAGCAAACCAACAGTAATGCAATACCGAGTCTATGTGGCAGACAAATATAAAGAAGAAAGGGAAGAACTAGAAAGAGGAGGCATTCAGATGGCCTACAACATTCATTAAATAGTCTTTCTTGCATCTGCTTTTCCAAGTGTAAATTATTGTCTATACTGACTGTGATTTGCCTGGTAATGTATGCTTAATTTGAATTGATTCCGATTCATGTTAAAGTAAAACTTCTGAAAAGTGAATGCTTGTTAACTAAATTTCTTCATTTTAGAAGTCATTCAATAAGTTTAGTCCTTTTGGTTTATGGATCCCCACAAGGTCTGTAACAATAGGTGTATTTAGAATAGAATAGAATATCCTTCATTGTCACGTGTACGCCATTGTAGAAGTACAGCGAGAAGCTTTTACAATGGCTGCATATTATGGCACCATCTTAGGTACAAGTACCTAGGTACAAATCTTGGATACAAAAGAGGAATAAAAAGTAGTTGCATTACTTTTACACAATTTAAAAAGTAAGTTACAAATAAGACATCAATACAGTCAGGTAAAAATTTTCAAATAAACAGTGCAGGGCCTCTGCATGTGGTCTGACTGCCCACGCCAGACCCCAGTCCAACAGCTGTCCCTGCTCTGCTCCAAGTCTCCAGTCCATCCCATACTGGTACTCAGCTGCTCCAAGGTAAGTTCCAGGACTGCCTCCTCCATGTCACTCTCTGCCCAGGACTCGCTGCCCATGTTGTTCCAGGGCTGCTTCCCCAAGCACTGCTCCGGGACTCACAGACCGCCCCTGCCATGGCTCCAGGATTCACCTCCGGGCTAAATAGGAGAGAAAAGTGAGTGATATCTATTCATACCTAGCAAGGGCCTACAGATTAATCTGAAAACCAAAGTCTATTGCAAGCTGTCCGGAGCTGGTCTTTCATGGCAATAGTGCATTCACCCTACATAAATAACAGTTTGATCTTAAATGCATCGGCAAAATTTAATCTAAGTAACTAATCTAGTTTCTTTTCAAGTAATGCAGGAAGTGCATGATGTAAACCTGATATCTGGCTATAGCAAAGAATTTTACATATAAGCTGTAAAATGTTTTGATATGATGTCAGATTCAGGATTTTATGAATTCATTCCTCAATACTTTTTTGATTATCTTAACTGAGGGAGATAGGTTGGATTCTCAGTATAAAAGTGGAAGTAGGCACAGGAAATCTTCTGAAGGTTAAAGAATCATTCATCAAAATTCCTACTATTTATAATCAAGGACAGTAGTTGGATTGCTGTTCTTGTCCAAACCCCTCAAGCAAACAGTCACAAATGAGATGCTGAAAAAGGCTAAATTCGTGTGCATGTATCATGAAGGTGGCCAGCTGAGGCCTTCACCTCCAGGGACGGGAACAAAAGAGTTTAAAACATTAGCATGGCAACATTTCAATGACAACTCCACCCAGCACAGATTGTTAAAGACACAGAAATGATATAAGACAAAATTAACACACAATTCATTCATTCCTTACTCATTCCATATTGCAAGGATTAATTCACTAGCACATCTATTTTCCCATGTTGTCTATAAGATATGGCAGTTTGAAGGCTAAGACCTGACTACAATGTTAAAATATTCACTTTGCAGAAGATTGGAGAAGTATATATGGATGATAGTTTATAGTAAAAAGCTGAATCAATTATGACACTGGATCATATTATCCTGGATATTGGACAGTAAAGGTTGTACAAATAAAATCATTTATGGGAAATCTAACCTCCAGAATTCAGTGTGTTTCATTAACTGGGAAGTTATAATTATAATTAATAAAAGAAAGCACAAACCCAAACCCAATGCTACTTTCCCACAACTCCACAGTGAACATGGCCTCCTTCAGTTTTGATGGAGATGAGACAGGAACGAGCAACCAACCAGTTCTCAGGAAACAAGGATTTAAATATAAAGGTATTTAACGCGGGGGAGCGGGGGGCAACATACCCAGGGATTCTAAAAAAAGTAACTATTGTAACTGCTGAAAATCTGAAAAATAAAATGCTGGAAACATTCACTTCGTCTGGTAGCATCTGCAGGGATAGAAAGAGTTAACATCTAACCTAAAACGTTGAGTGAAATTTTGGTTTGCTCCTGGGAGTGGGAAGCTTAGTGGGCAGGGGCATTTCATTGTACCAAAAAACAAAAAAAAATCAGCTTCTAGATGATGGGATGAAACTGACCAATTAAGTACTTGGATGTTTGAAGGCAAGTCGAGTTTCCCAAGATGAGCTACAGGAAACTATTTTGCATTTGATGGCATGTCATGTGTAAGCTCATTAAAAGGCAAGTTTGACAGAATTAAGTGTACTTGTCAAATTAAATTCTCAGCAAGAAAGGAAAATGTGCCTTCAGACTCACAACTGCATGTAAACACTGGGCAAAGTAATTTTATTTATTGGAATTGGAGTGAGTAGCTGCTGCTTTTTAAACTATCAGGGGTATCGTTCCAACAAGCCACGATTGAGATCAGGTGGCAGCAGGTTAAAGGCAATGGAGGCAGTACTGTCTGAGCCAGAAAGAGAGGGAGGAGATCACTTTCTAACAGGCATGGAAAAGGGCTATCTGAGGGAGGGACATAGGCATGGAGGACTCAAGGGAGTCTGTCCATGTCAAGGTGGGAGGCATGGAGGGCAACTGTCCGAGTTAGAAAGGGAGGCTGTTTGAAAAAAAGGAGGGAAAGCAAAGGGTACACAGAGGAAGATGGTGCTTGATGTCATGGGTGTGGGGAAGGGATTTTCAGGGGCAAGCATGACCAATGGTCTTAAAAGGGCGGTGTTGGTGCTATTAACAGTGGGGTTTTGGACTGTTTAAACAGAGGGTAGAGAGCAGTGGAGGGAACAGCCGCAGTCAGAAGTGGAGTGGGATGCAGCAACATGGGAGTTCCTGTGTTATGATTCAGTATTGGACGGTTTTCTGTTTTGTTGGACATGGAAATGTATGGAACAGTTGGTGTAGATACCGAGAGGGATCACTTGGTCAATTGCAGGAATGGCGATGGCAAAGGCTCTGAGGGAAGGGAAGGCATGTAAAGAATGGTGGCTAGTTTCAAGGGTAATGGGGGAAGATCATGAATAAACCAGGAGAGAGGAATGATTGTATCAGAGATAAAAGGTACTGCAGATGCTGGAGAATCCGAGATAACAAGCATGGGGCTGGATGAACACAGCAGGTCAAGCAGCATCATAGGAGCAGGAATGATTGTATGATTGTACTGGGCAGGTCTAGGTAATGCAGGCAAATTGGTGTTTGATAGTGGGAGGGTGTAAGGTGGTGAAGCGGATCACTGTTTTAAAACTATTTTTGAGATAATGCAGTCATTCTGAAAGTGTGATCCTTCAAAGTGAGAGAGGATGGAGTTACTGGCGAGTACAAATGGCTGAATAAATAAAAACCCTGATAATTGAGTTAAATGGATTGAAACTATGTCTACGGCATTCCTATCTCTATGATCACTCTGTGAACATAGGAACAAAGCCGCCTGATTTTAGTTAACTAACATCTCAGCAGGGTCATAAGAAGGAGCAGAAGGTGTGCTGAAGGACAGCTGCTGTGGACTGAGGGAGGGAAATATTGGTTCTATAATCTATCATGGGGGCAGAGAGAGAACAGGGGCTGAGCAAGGAACTTTAATGTTGAAAGATCGAAATCCAGAATGAATCCAGCAAGTGTCATACAAGTAAGGTTCACAGAATCACAAAATCACTGCAGTGTAGAAGCAGGCCATTTGGCTCACTGAGTCCACATCACTTCTCCGAAAAGCATCCCACCCAGACCCACTCTGCTACCCTATCCCTGTATCCCTGCATTTACCATGAATAAGCCACCCAACCTACACGTCCTTGGACACAATGAGCAATTTAGCATGACCAATCCACCCAACCTGCACATCTTTGGAGTGTGAGGGGGAAACTGGAGCACCCAGAGGAAACCCACGCAAACACAGCGAGAATGTGCAAACTCCAGAGTCAGAGACTTTATAACAAAATGGTTTGACAACCTTTTTGTGATGATATAACATTCTGGGGATCTAGAATCCATACTTGGTTGTTCTTGACTTATATGTATGCTGGTCTCTTGTGTATCGTTGCAGCACATCTTTGCATGTATTCTTTGCATAGATGCAGTACTCTACTGTTACCTATTTTGACTTCTGATTCTCCACAATGTTGCCCTATTAGGTGTTGTGACTTCATTAGTTCTAGGCTGACTGTACACTTTGGATACCTGAGTGACCATGTTCCTTGTATGACTCTAAGGTTCTGTAATAATCATAGATTTGACAGTTCTGTACATGCATATTGGTCATATACCACCCTCATTCTCTCCTGTTTTTCAATAAATTTATCTTGTATTTCTGAGAATTTGGACAGATGAATGGCTTGACAGGGTTGCACAACACTACCTTCCATATATGATCTCTGCTGGTGACAATAAGCCCATATCCAGAAATGTAGCTCTTAGGTATAGCATAAGAATACAGAAATCTTGTTGTGTTCTCCAACAGTTTGAGGCCAATGCTTGGTGAGATCATTGGATCTGAGATAATGAGGTGAGGCTGTCGTATGATTCCTATCCCATTTGTCCCATTTTGCCCAAAGGTCTGCCTGAATATCATGGCATTGTTGGATATAACCTGTCCAGATGAACTGAGATGAAGATTATATTATCATTATTATTGTTATTTGGGAACTTGGATTTTAAAGTAGAGGTAAATAAGCTTTGGGTTTAGTCCTGTAAAGTTGACATTTTAAAACAAAAATCAAAAAGTCAATTTTACCGGTGAGTTCAAAACAGCATTGCCACGAAAGCATGTGACTTAAGCTAAATGATTGAATAAGTTGTCTGGTATGATAATTGTTGAAAGGTTTACAAAGTTGAGCTTTTTGACCCACAGAAAGAAAGGCCAGCAGCAACAATCAGGTTCAGTTCAAAAGAAGAAAAAACTAATACCAGCAGAAGGACAGTTTAGTTTTTGCAGTCTCCTGATTAACAGGGCAGAAAAAATTTCCAGGTCTTTTCATAGAGTTCAGTAAGAAAAGTCAGTAAGTTAGCCTCTGTATGTGTGTTGCTGGGTGAGATGGAGAAAATCTAATCTGCT
Source organism: Ginglymostoma cirratum (assembly GCA_024137785.1). NCBI lineage: Eukaryota > Metazoa > Chordata > Chondrichthyes > Orectolobiformes > Ginglymostomatidae > Ginglymostoma > Ginglymostoma cirratum. The sequence continues at coordinate 5,553,397 of JAHRHZ010000030.1, read as the reverse complement.
GAATGTGCAGAAAGTTGCTGAAAGAAAATTGCTGTCAATTGAGTAAGAAATTTTAAAGTGAACATAGAAGGGACGCTTCACTGGGGTTGACTACTGATAAAAGAAATTACTTTGTGCTGTTTATAATTATATCTTTCCAAGTTGACGTATATATAGCTTTAGCAGAACATGACATATTTATAGCTACAGCAGAAGATGGGTATTGCTGAAAAAAAATTAGTGAAAGCTTTTCATGTTGTATTCATCTGCACATTTTTCAAGAATACAAATTCAAAGGGGAAAGCCGCATTTAGACTGCATGAGAAGAAAATGGAAATTTGGCACTAGGTTGGCATGTCAACTCTGATTGTTGGAGGTGTGCTGTGAAGAATACACCCATTGCTGTTGACTTCCTCCCAAATATCAGTCCATGAGAAAGATGCCTTTCAATACATTGATAAAATGTTTGCTATATTTGAATCCACCACTGTCTGCAAGGATTTCCTTCCATGACTTAATAGACTCCATCGGACACTCAAACTAATGTTTGAAAGGGAACAATTGAGTGAGCTTCCTTCTCTTGATACCCTAGTTGAGAAATTGGCTCAGGTTAGGTTTCCTATAGTTCCACATGCCGAAAGTTTGATCTTATCAGCAACCACTTTAGGAAAAACAAACTTACCGCCTCCCCCTCTCTCCCTATTTATTTCAGAATCCCCTTCCCCTCCCCCATTTCTGAAGAAGCGTCTAGGCCCGAAACGTCAGCCTTCCTGCTCCTCTGATGCTGCTTGGCCTGCTGTGTTCATCCAGCCCTACACCTTGTTATCTCTTAACTCCTGTGAATTTGGAATTCAATTCATTTAACACTGGAATTTTGTGTGGGAATCTCTTCAGAGAATGTTCTAAACATCTTGGTGCAAAACTTACTCTGACGGTGCTACTCTTGTTTAGCATGTACACAGTAAAGCTACACTAGTCTGTGTCCTCAATGTAACAGATAATACCATTATCTTCCATTTTGTCCAGCTCACTCTAAAGCCTCTAATGTATCTGAATACTATTCTTTCTAAAAGGATCAACTGACAAACTTGCAGATTCTATGTGATGCAAAACATAACCACTTTTGAGTGATTTCACGAATAATCACAATGTCAAGTTCTGTATGCACTGTTGGTGCTGCTATTGCTGATGCATTCATGTGCACCAAGTAGAATAATTGTGGTTTCCAAAAAGAATTGTCATAGCTACGTTTCTTCATGGTTGTACCAAACAAGGGATGATGCTAGTTATGGTGCAGCTATGGAGAAACCAGTGGTGGGTGGGCCGTCACCAAGTAGATCAGTGGCCACAATGACAACAGGGAGTAGAGGGTCAAACAGGATAGTGGCGACCAGGGCCTGGGTGATGATATGCATTGACCCCAACTGAATATAGCTCAGGTGGTGCAGCTACCTGCAAATGTCAGAAAGGTAATGTCAGAGGCGGCTGAGGATGTAATGGGGCCTCCACAGTCACATGTATCGTTTCCTCCAGGAAGACCAGTATCCTCAACGATAGAGATAATCCAATGCTGAAACATTTAAAGTTACTGTGGCATTGAACTTCATACAGTGGCTTTTGCCAGGGCTCCACCGTGGACATATAAGAAATATTCAAGTTTGCCACTCACAAATGCATCAGGAGATCACAAACCCTTCGTTTAGAAGAGGCAATGTATTTGTTCGGTTCACAACAGACTCAAAGATTGAGGCTGTCATCATCAGAATTTGACAGGTGCAAGGGTAAATTGATTGCCTAGATATCTCACCGTGATCTCCCTGGGATCTGCCAGCAACATTCATTAACACAAAGGGGTTTTCACTCTGAATATACTGCTGTTCAATAATAAGAACAAAGAACAAAGAAAATTACAGCACAGAAACAGGCCCTTCAGCCCTCCAAGCCTGCACCGATCCAGATCCTCTATCTAAACCTGTTGCTTATTTTCCAAGGATCTGTATCCCACTGCTCCCTGCCCATTCATGTATCTGTCTAGAGACATCTTAAATGATGCTATCTTGCCTGCCTCTACCACCTCTGCTGGCAATGTGTTCCAGGCACCCATCACCCTCTGCGTAAAGAACTTTCCACGCATATCTCCCTTAGACTTTACCCCTCTCACCTTGAAATCATGACCCCTAGTATGGAGTCCCCTACTCTGGGAAAAGCTTCTTGCTATCCACCCTGTCTATACCTCTCATGATTTTGTAGACCTCAATCAGGTCCCCCCTCAACCTCTGTCTTTCTAATATAAATAATCCTAATCTACTCAACCTCTCTTCACAGCTAGCACCCTCCATACCAGGCAACATCCTGGTGAACCTCCTCTGCACCCTCTCCAAAGCATCCGCATCCTTTTGGTAATGTGGCGACCAGAACTGTACGCAGTATTCCAAATGTGGTCGAACCAAAGTGCTGTACAATTGTAACATGACCTGCCAACTCTTGTACTCAATACCCCATCCGATGAATGAAAGCATGCCGTATGCCTTCTTGACCACTAATAATAATAAGAAATAATCCTTCAGCTATGTGTGCACTATCCCGTCAGCTCTCACACTATGCATATCCTCACTAGCTCACAGGTGTGAGAAAGTGAAAGGAATTCACAGAGGAGAAGGTGGAGAAACCAGTTGCCTGCGCTGGCAAGACAGAAGGACAATTTGGTGCTGCCAAGAAGGGGCGGAGATACAGCAGCAGATTGCCAGGGTGATGGTGCAATGCAGCAGAGAGGCTGTGACAATCTCATTCCCACCAGAATCAACGCCAAATAAAGCACCACTTCATCTCTATGCCACTGTAGGCTATCAATGGCTGGGAGCCCATAGTTTTCTTGTGGGTGCGGACATCTTATTGTTCTTTTGTTTTGAAGTCCACATTTTCACTTTAACACTGCTGGTAGTGTGATCCTGTAAGTGTGATCCTGTATATATGCTGACCTGAAATAAAACACATCCTCCCAGCACTCAATGTACTGCTTAAACAAAATCATGGTGTTAGTGCCAGCAGAACTGGAAAATTACCTGTATAAAACTTCACATTCCCACAACCTCTAGAAGGAAAACTGCTGCAGAACTTTGGCACAAGCAAGCCCCTATGTGAGCTATATTAGAAGTCACATGCTTTTGTATTTAAGCGGGAGTTATGCATGTCTCACTGGCACATTCCCCAAATGGAGACAATGCCTTGCAAAGAGCTCTGGTCATGTAGCAGGCATTGAATAACTTGGCAGCTTCAGAAGGATAATAATCAGGTGAACACAGTGTGTTGGTTTGCAGATGCACCCCAAGCCCCCAAATTCAAAAGTTATGGTGAAGGAATAATCCTACACATGGCCGATACACAGAGATGCCACTACCGATGATATGACACAATAATGGTATATCCATAGGCCCACTTTATCTGAGACTGATTGTGATCAAAATGCAATGCCCATAAATGCACAAACCACCACATAACTAACAACATAATAAAATACAATATAAATGAATAATCTGAAATTAAATATAGTTACAAGTAAGTTTCATAAATAGTGATTGGTCACCAGCGCCACCTTTGTGTCGATAAAATGTTTTTTAAAAAAATTCCGTTTGAGTAGGTTCAGTTCTGACACCCATAGTTGAAGTGGAGGTATCTTGCTGACTCCTAAGCTTTGTTGCCAGAGATGGTCTTGTTCTCCGAGGCCCAAACCGCCCCGACCTGCTGAGGATCCTCAATAAATCTGCAGGCACAACGCATTTGACTTGACTTGCTAGAGATGATAGGTCACTGGCAACGGGAGGCAGAGATGTAGGGCACCCTTGGAGTCATGTGAGATGAAGTCCCTGAGATGTCTGACTGACACTTTTCGTCAGTGCACATTGGCACTTCCCTGATTCCTTGAGAAGGGCCCCCTGGAGGGAGGATGCGGTATCTTGTCCCCCTCTCACCTAGCCATTGCTACATTTATGGCTACAGCTATGAAATGCAGGACATATCATATATCTGACAGTTAATGCATGGTCTACTGGACCTGAGTCTCCAAAGTGGTGGCCACCCTTTCCATGGAGACAGCCGGTTACTGCATGTTGGAGCTGTGATAGCAGTCAGAACATGGACGGATTCCTCCAGCTTTCCATCTATAAGAACATAAGAACGTAAGAGCCTGCTCTGTAATCCCCTTGAGCAAATCCATCTTGGATATGTCCATTGCTTTACCTACCCGACCCAGGCAATATTTCAGTTGGGGTATCCAGCAGGAGTCAGCTCTGGTGACTGCAGTGTCTGTTTGGGAGTCATTACCAAACCTTGTGGAGCCTTCCAGATTGGGCACAAGAACAATTGGACATCTCCAGTTATTGCTGGTGGACTCTACAAGTTTGTCCTCCAGCATGTAGTTAATCTCCTACTGAACATGGACCAGTTTCCTGGGCTTAGCCAGCAGGGATGTTACCTTTTCCGACTCCAATTGTGCAGAACATGATATACTCCAATTATGTGGCATACGTTGTCTGGAGTGTACTGTAAAGCACTCCCCCTCTATCCAAGCATCAAAGCTTCTACTTCAGCAGGTCAATTATCTGCTCCATCATGGCCCTACTCAAAGAATAGGCAACACTATAGCTACACTTCAGCTGGTTGTGTAACAGTGTCGTAGAAACAAAGGAAATAGAAGCAGGAATAGGCCATTTGGTCTTTTGAGCCTGCTCCATCATTCAATATCAAATGGGTGACCAAACAGATCCAAGCTCCTGGACTAAAATCAGATGATGCCCTTGAATTACTGTGCAGACCTGCTGACTGATGGAAGCCCCACCTTGATTTGACTGAGGAATGCTCTAAGACTTCGAGACACAACCATTTTGTTGAAGCTTATGCAATGTGTTTGCTGTGAAGGCCAATGGTGCAGGTTGTAGATATGAAATTCATGCAGCATAGTGCTGTACAGCAATCCCTTGACTGATGACTGCTGATAACCATGAAAACCTGTCTGGCTTATGTCCTGCCAAGCAAGCCAAGACTGGGGGCAAACTACCAAAAGGCAAGGCAAAGCAGGGATGCTATGAACATCAAAATAAACACAAAGTGAAGGAATACTAAAGAGACCCCTGAATTTATGTCAGGAATTTTAGTTCTATCTGATAGGTGGGAAAAAAGGGAAAGTACACAGTACAATTGCATCAAGGTGATCTTTCCTTTCTGGTTTCTAATTTCTACCCATCTATTTTCACTGGCCAATTTTTTAGAAATACCTTCTCTAGTTACAGATTCCTCAATAAAAAACACCACGCCCCCTCTTCTCTTGCCTTCTTTCCTATCCTTCCTATAGCATCTAAAACCCAGAACACTGCACTGCCAGTCTTGTTTACCTCCCAGCCAAGTTTCTGTAATAGCAATGACATCCCAATCCCATGTTCATAAACATGCCCTGACCTCATTAGCCTTATCTGCAAGACCTCTTGCATTAAAATAAATCCAATTTAATTCTTCAGAATTACTGCATACTCTGACTCTCTTGTCTTTCTTTTCCAATTGATATGCTCTGTTCACATTCAGAACCTTCCCCACCGATCTTTCTATTTACACTGCTACTTTGAATTCCTCCACTTCCTGTCTCTATCAGTAAAAAGTCTCCTTCAATGGAACGAGCAATTCTCCCTGCTTCTGCCCATTATCTCCTAGTTGTGATGTTTTGACCCTGGTATGTTTGTCGTCTTTCTATTTCATCACTGGGAGATTTTCAATAATTCTTGGGCCACTTCATTGGCTTAATGAGTCACTCTTCTATGTAATCAAAGTTGGAGACTTCCTCCTTTTGTTCTAAAAAGCTCTCATTGAGAGTTTCCAAGCCCTTGTACTTTGTGCCCATAAACTAATTCAAATGGAATAAGACTGGCAGACTCACTGAATGATTAATTGGCAGTGAACAGAAGAACATCTAATATTTTATCCCAGTCATAGGGTGCTCACTGCAGTGTGCCCTGCTCATTTGTTTAAGAGTCTGGTTGTACTGTTTTACAGGCCTGTGATGATGGATGGTTCACTGGCAAGTTCTGCTGGGTCATGCCCAGGTTACCCATGACTTCCTGGAATATTTTTAGATGTGAAATTTGAGCCCTGATCTATTGGATCTTATCTCTATTTCTGTGTTCATTGTCTTTTTTCTCTGGAATTGCAGGAGGTTGAGGAGAAGACTGTTGCTTCTTCTGTTGGTGTTCAAGCTGCACAATTCCACAAAGGCTGGGAAACCTATGCCCACACAAAGTTAATATCACAATTAAAACAGCTCTTAATGAACACTTTATATATTATAATTGGCAATTTGCCTCTCTCATGTGGACTTTCCCATGTCAGTCAAATATACTGGTTAAAGATACAATAGAATGAGGGAGGACTTGGCTAAAGTAGACTGAAAACAAAGATTTTATGGTGGGACAGTTGACGAGCAGTGGAGGACTTTCAAAGCAATTTTTCAAAGTGCTCAGCAAAAGTATATTCCAGTGAAAAGGAAGGACTGTAAGAAAAGGGGTAATCTGCCATGGGTGTCTAAGAAAATAAGGGAGGCTCTCAAATTGAAAGAGAAGGCATACAAAGTGGCCAAAAACAGCATGAAACTAGAAGATTGGGAATACTTTAAAGGTCAACAGAAAGCCACAAAAAGAGCTATAAGAAAAGTAAGATAGAACATGAGAAAAACTAGCACAGAATATAAAGACAGATAGCAAAAGTTTCTATAAATATATAAAACAAAAAAGAGTGGCTAAAGTAAACATTGGCTGTTTAGAGGATGAGAAGGGGAATTTAGTTATGGGATATGATGAAATGGCCGAGGCATTGGACAGGTATTTTGTATCGGTCTTCACAGTGGAGGACGCTAATAACATGCCGGTAATTGACAAAGAGATGAAGGTAGGTGAGGACCTGGAAACAATCATTATTACGGAGGAGGTAGTGTTGGGCAAGCTAATGGAGCTAAGGATTGATAAGTCTCCTGGCCCTGATGGAATGCATCCCAGGGTACTAAAAGAGATGGCGGGAGAAATAGCAGGTGCACTGGCGGTAATTTTCCAAAATTCGCTGGACTCTGGGGCAGTCCCAGCAGATTGGAAAATAGCAAATGTGATGCCATTGTTTAAAAAAGGAGGTAGACAAAACATGGGGAATTACAGACCAGTTAGCTTAACCTCTGTAGTGGGGAAGATGCTTGAGTCTATTATCAAGGAAGAAATAGCAAGGCATCTCGATAGAAATTGTCCTGTTGGGCAGATGCAGCATGGGTTCATGAAGGGCAGGTCATGCTTGACAAATCTTTTGGAATTCTATGAAGACATTACAAACAAGGTGGACAATGGGGACCCAGTGGATGTGGTGTACCTGGATTTCCAAAAGGCCTTCGACAAGGTGCCGCACAAGAGGCTGCTGCATAAGATAAGGATGCATGGCGTTAGGGTAAAAGTATTAGCACGGATAGAGGATTGGTTGACTAACAGGAAGCAAAGAGTGGGGATAAATGAGTGCTATTCTGGCTGGCAATCAGTGCCTAGTGGTGTGCCTCAGGGATCAGTGTTGGGACCACAATTATTTACAATTTATATAGATGATTTGGAGTTGGGGACCATATGTAGGGTGTCAAAGTTTGCAGATGACACTAAGATGAGTGGCAGAGCAAAGCGTGCAGAGGACTGTGAAACCTTACAGAGGAACATAGATACGTTGAGTGAGTGGGCAAAGGTCTGGCAGATGGAATACAATGTAAATAAATGTGAAGTCATACATTTTGGTAGGATTAATAGTAAAAAAGATTATTACTTGAACGGTAAAAAGTTGCAGCATGCTGCTATGTAGAGTGACCTGGGTGTCCTTGTGCATGAATCACAGAAGGTTGGTCAGCAGGTACAACAAGTAATTAGGAAGGCAAATGGAATTTTGTCCTTCATTGCTGAAGGGATTGAGTTTAAAAGCAGAGAGGTTATGTTGCAGCTGTACAAGGTGCTGGTGAGGCCACACCTGGAGTACTGTGTGCAGTTTTGGTCTCCTTACTTGAAAAAGGATATACTGGCACTGGAGGGGGTGCAGAAGAGGTTGACTAGGTTGATTCCAGAGTTGAGGGGGTTGGCTTATGAGGAGAAACTGAGTAGATTGGGATTATATTCATTGGAATTCAGAAGATTGAGGGGGGATCTTATAGAAACGTATAAAATTATGAAGGGAATAGACAAGATAGAAGTAGAGAGGATGTTTCCACTGGCAGGTGAAGCTAGGACAAGAGGGCATGGCCTCAAGATTAGACGGAGCAGATTTAGGACTGAATTGAGAAGGAACTTCTTCACCCAGAGAGTTGTTAATCTATGGAATTCCTTGCCCAGAGAAGTAGTTGACACTACTTCAGTAAATGTTTTTAAAGCTAAGGTAGATTTTTTTTGAACAATAAAGGAATTAAGGGATACGGTGAGAGCACGGGTAAGTGGATCTGAGTCCACAAAAAGATCAGCCATGATCTTATTGAATGGCGGAGCAGGCTCGAAGGGCCAGACGGCCTACTCCTGCTCCTAGTTCTTATGTTCTTACGTATAGGTCAGATTTCCAGCATGTGTATTATTTTGTCATTGAAGGTCATTTTTTTCTGATGACTGATCAGTAGACAAACTATTAACTTTGTAATTCATTTTGGTTGTTCTGAGTCATTGCACTTAACTGCTTCAGCGTTAGAAGGATTGCTGTTTTTGGAATTAATTCTGCCATTCACCACTAGGTTGATCATTCACTGTTAATTAACATGGATAACGTTTCATTCAGTTCAATTTCTCTTGATTTATAACAACTTAAATGTGGCACTTTTCTTGTATTTAAAGTGTACAAAGAAATACTTACTTCGTGTCCTGCAAGTTAAATATTGAACAGTAATGTCCTGTAAAAATTATTTTGGCCTGAAGTTGAAATACTTGGTGTGTGACTATATTGCCTGTTATCAGTGAGAGTCTTTCTTAGCAGGTGATAGAAATATACTTTGAATTGTATTTCAAGGTCATTGAGTTATCATTGAATGCATTTATCATATTTTAAATACATGTGCTCACATCATTTACAGGGAGAAAAAAGATAATTAATTTTTTTAAAAAAGCTACATTAGAATGAAACATCATTTTTTTTTCAGTAGTTATCAACCTTAAATCACCACCAAACACATCATCTTCCTGCCACTGTTGTCTGCATTTTGAAGGGACTTTTCCCTTCAATGACATATCCTGGACTACTCCTTCCTCGCTTCAACACTTACTCATCCTCCACCAGGGCATTTTCACATACAATCGCAAAAGGTGCAATACTTGGCACTTTTATCTCCTCCCTCCTCATTGTCCAAAGCCCCAAAATACACCTCTGAGGTGAAGTGGCTGTTTACCTGTACTTCTTTCAATCTAGTCACTGTATTCAATGGTAACAATGTGGTTTCTTCTGCATCAAATGAGACCAAACACAAATTAGGTGACTAACTGCAGGGCATCTCTGCTGTGTGCATAAGAATGATGCCGACCTTCCAGTCACTTGGCATCTTGCTCTCATATGAACATTTCTGTCCTAGACCAACAGCAGTAATCCAGCAAAGTCTGACACAAACTGGAGGAACAGCACCTCATTTTTAACTTAGACACTTTACAACCTTCAGGGTTCCACATCACATTCAACAAAAAGAACACTGTCCCCCATTTTGATTACACCCTCTTCGAATGTAACCCTCCGCAAAGTCTTGTTTACAGAGATTTGCTGTCAGCAAAACTAGCATTTTAGCTATGATTCACACCTATTTTTCATCTCCAATGCTCCTCTCCTAGTAATAGCATCTTTGGCTTTTGCTCTGGGCACCCTCACTGTCTGTTCAACTCACACCTTCTTGCCTTCGTCAACAGCATAAAAACCATCATTTTCCAGCTCTGGGGTAGTAGGAACTGCAGATGTTGGAGAATCTGAGATAACAAGGTGTAGAGCTGGATGAACACAGTGGGCCAAGCAACATCAGAGGAGCAGGAAGGCTGATGTTTTGGGCCTAGACCCTTCTTCAGAAATGGGGGAGGGGAAGGGGATTCTGAAACAAATAGGGAGAGAGGGGGAGGCAGATAGAAGATGGATAGAGGAGAAGATAGGTGGAGAGGAGGCAGACAGATCAAAGAGGTGGGGATGGAGCTCGTAAAGGTGATGGTAAGTGGGGAGTTAGGGAGGAGATAGGTCAGTCCAGGGAGGACGGACAGGTCAAGGGGGCGGGATGAGGTTAGTAGGTAGGAGATGGGGGTGGGGCTTGAGGTGGGAGGAGGGGATAGGTGGGAGGAAGGACAGGTTAGGGGACAAGGTGGGCTGGTTTTGGGTTGCGGTAGGGGAGGTTTTGAAGCTTGTGAAGTCCACATTGATACCATTGGGCTGCAGGGTTCCCAAGCAGAATATGAGGTGCTATTCCTGCAACCTTTTCCAGCTCTATTGTGTTCTGAAGAAATGTCATACTGGACTCAAAGCATTAACTTAGTTTCTCTCTCCAGATGTAACCAGATTGCTGAGTTTTTCCAGCATTTTGTGTTTTTATTTCAGATCTCAAGCATCTTCTGTACTTTGCTTTTGTTTTATAAATATCATTTATTTAGAATAGTGAATGAGCATCCATTGATACAGAAGTTGCCTCTGTGTCACAGTATTTGTTCCCATACCTCAATTATTCTTCAGTGACAAATATTATAGTCTGAATCTCCCACAAATGAATCATGTTTAAATAATTCCAAAGGTAATAAAATGTTTACATTAACTAGACTGAATCTAGCCAGCAACAGAAGAAAGTATAAAGTGATGTCATTGAAACCTGGTATACGTGATTCTACAGATTAACTTCAGAAATGACTCAGACCAAAGCTCCCTGCCATGTTTCCATGTGTTATAATTTTACATAGAAAATGCTTTTGTAAGACATGATTTATGCAATGTCAACTATTTTGTGCATGCAATAAGCCATTTTGTCACCACCATTCAGAAATATTTGGTTTACACGTGTCACTTGAATTCATTTCCACTCTATGGACAGCTTTCATTTTCTAATTATTTTGTTAATTTCATATTTTGTTGATCTTCTGTTCTTTTAAACTGTTAGGATTTAACATAGAATCCCTCAAGGATCTAAAAATGCCATGTTCAGGCTTGTTAATTAGAATAACACATTGCTTGTGAATATTTATATTTAACACACAAACGTGGTGTGAATAGCATTTTTAAGAGGATTTGACATGTCAAACTTATACCAATTAAACCCTGTGCACAATTTTTATGTTGCAAGCCTCTGAGCACCAAGGCCCAAAGAAAATCATTAGTTCATGGCAATACTGCTAAGAAAGAAGCTTGTTTTGTCAGCTTCTCAATGTGTCTGCAGCAGTGCCTTATGTCTCTGCTGGTTGCATCACAGTCTGTGGACAAAATGCACATTTACTTAAAAAATTAAAGGTTATCTTGATCTATATTTAAAAAATCCATTGTATCAGCGGTATCATTAAATTGACAAATCATTTTACTTTTTTTTTGGATAGGGATAGGGTTAGGTTTTATCCTTGAGAACTGCTTGATTGCTAGAAGAATCAGAGCTTAATCTACAAATCAGTCTTTACGCTTAGAAATTTTCTAATCAACCTGTTTAGAGATGTTATGACACATCTCCGGAGCAAGTGGAAGATGAACCCAGGTGTCCTGATTCAAAGGTAGGTGGGGACAATGCCAATGTGCCACAAGATCCTATGTGCACATGTTTGTGGATTTAATTAATGCCAAGTGATATTTCAGTAGAATGAAACAATGAAACCATGACTCACATTCCAAATCATTAGAATATGAAAAATATGTATATATGGAATTACACTGAATTTTACAGCACAGAAACAGCCGATGATCCAAGAGGTCTATTCTAGATTTTAAGTGATGCAGGAACATTTTCCTAGCTTACCTTATTAATCCTTACCTAAACACTGTTGTATATCGACCTTCTTTATAACCTATCTAGCTTTCACTCAAATATATCTATGCCAATCATCTCAACTACTCCATAGAGCGATGAGTTCTATGTTCTCACCATTTTCTGATTAAAGAAGATTCTCCTGAATTCCTTTCTGATTTTGAAGGACTACCTTACATTTATGGCCTGTAATTTTGGACCCCAAGAAGTAGAATCATTTTCTCTTTGTTTACTCTATTAAATCCTTCATAATTTTAAAAGAGCAAAATTCAGTCACTGATCAGTCTCAGCAGTTCTGGTAGCATCTGTGGAGAGAAAGCAGAGTTAAATGTTTCAAGCGCAGAACTGTTAAGAGTGAAAAAGTGAAAAGCAAAATTTCCACATGATATTTTAAGCATCTCCCTTTTCCCTAACAATCATTGTGTTTTTCTTCCATTAACTTAATTTCATGAGCTGTTGTTGCGTATTTTGAGGTTTCAATTCACTGGCCAAGCACTGGTTAACTTGGTATGTAATTATGCTGATGTACTGGTGTAACATTTTAACAGTATAAAGACTGTTGTAATATACTATTGAATGTTATGCAAGTGTAATAACTGTACAGTCCTACAAGGAGATAAATCTGATTGTTCCTGTTATGAAATGGCTTACTGAGATTACTAAATGGATTAATTAGTGTCTGCCTGGCCATTTCATGCATTTGGTAGCTGACTGCCAATTCACATTCAGCACTTCTTAAAAAAAACACTTGACAAAAGTTCAAAAATAAAATCATATTACCATGTGTCCCACATGTATTCTGGAATGTCAAACCTCACTTAAAGTGATAAACATTGATATCAAGCACACTCAAACTGTATTCAATACCAAAGTTAAACATTCAGCGTAGTGTATTGCACAATAATGAGTTTCAATAGCTAATACTGCCATTTAAATTGTTGAAACCTTTATTGCAGGGATATCATCAAAATTCTTTTCACATGGTAGTAAAACAACAAAAACAACTTGCATTTTATAGTCAAAGAACAAAGAATAGCACAGCACAGCTAAGAGGATCTTCAGCCCATCAATATGCCAACACAATGTCACTCTAAACTAAAAACCTTTTGCCTCTATGCTAACTATATTCCTCTATTCCCTGCTAGTTCATATATCTAATAAGATGCCACATAAATGTTTTTATTATATCCACCTTCACCACCTCCTCTGGCAGCACATTTCAGGCACTTGTCACCCACTGCATTAAAATACCTGCCACTCCCATCTCTTTTAAACTTAGGCCCTTTTGCCTTAAATCTATGTCTCCATAGTGACTGACAGTCCTATACTGGGAAAAATACTCTGACTATCCATTCTGTCTGTGCCTCTCATAATTTTATAAATTTCTGCCAGGTTGCCCCTCATCCTTCCACGTTCAAGTGAAAACAAACGAAATTTGTTCAATCTCTTGTCATAGCTAACACCTTCCAGACCAGGCAACATCCTGGTAAACCATTTCTGTATTCTCTCCAAAACCTCCACATCCTTCTGGTTATGCGGTGACCAGAACTGTACACGATATTCGAAATGTAGCCAAGCTAGAGTTCAGGACCAGCATGTTCCCATGAAAATGAAGGAGTCAGGAACCTTGGATGACAAGAGAAATTGAGAACTTAGTCAAAAAAGGAAAGGGAGGCATACATAAGGTTTAGAAAACTGAAGGTAGTTAGAGCCCTCAAAAAAATACCAAGATAGCAAGAAAGAACTCGACCAAGGAATTGGCAGGGGAGCTAAAAGGGGCCATGAAATTCTTTGACAAAGAGAGTCATCATAGAAGCTGCAACATGACTTGCCAATTTTTATACTCTATGCCCTTACTGATGAAGCTGGCATACTATATGCCGCCTTGACCGTATTATCTACTTGTGTTGCCGGTTTCAGGGATCTGTGGATCTGTATGCCCAGATCCCCCTGTATGTTGATGCTATTCAGGGTTCCCTCTTCTTCCTTGACTGCAACTCACCCTTTCTCTAGATACCCTCTTGCTCCTTATACATGTATAAAATGCTCTGGAATTTTCCTTAATCCTCAGCACAGTGAGGCACACAGTGGCACAGTGGTTTGCATGCTGCCTCACAGTACTAGGGACCATGGTTCATTTTCAACCTTGGATGACTATCTATGTGGGAGTTTGCACATTTTCCCCATGTCTGCATGGGTATCCTCCATGTGTTCTGGTTTCCTCCCACAGTCCAAAGATGTGCAGGTTAGCTGGATTAGCCGTGGGAAATGCAGGGTTACAGGGAAGGGGCGGGAGGCTCTTTGGAGAGTTGGTGTGGTGGCTAGCTTCCACACTGTAGAGACTCTATGATGATTCTCTTTGTCAAAGAATTTAATGGCCCCTCTTAGCTCCCCTGCCAATTCCTTGGTCCAGTTCTTTCATGCTATCTTGGTATTTTTTTGAGGGCTCTAACTACCTTCAGTTTTCTAAACCTTATGTATGCCTCCTTTTCCTTTTTGACTAAGTTCTCAATTTCTCTTGTCATCCAAGGTTCCTGAAGCCTTCATTTTCATGGGAACATGCTGGTCCTGAACTCTAATCAATTGCCCTTTAAAGATTCCATCAAGCCAAATATGGATTTACTCTCAAACAGCTGCCCCTAATGTACATTCCTCAGCTTCTGCCTAATATTATGGTAGTTAGCCTTCCCCCAGTTTAGTACTTTCACTTGAGGGCTACTTTTATCCTTAGTCATAAATAACTTAAAACATACAGAATCATTGTCACTATTCCCAAAGTGGTGCCCCACTGAAACTTCAATCACTTGCCCAGGCTCATTCCTTAGGTCTAGTATGGCCCTATCCCTAGTTGGATTATTTATATGTCTGTCCATACCCAATAAACTCCTCCCCCATCCAAGTCCCTTGCCCCTGGAATTGAGCATGTCCCAGTCAATATAGGGGAAATTAAAATCACCCACCATAACAACCCTGTAGTAATTACACCTTTTCATAATCTGTCCATATATTTCTTCCTCTCACACCCACTGGCTATTGGGAGGCCTGTAATAAAATCTCAGTGTCTGCATCCTTTCTATTCTTGAGCTCTACCCATACAGCCTCACTGGATGAGCACTCTAAGCCTTCCTCAGTACAGCTGTGACATTCTCCTTTATCAGTAACACAACATCCCGCACCTCTTTTATACCCCTCTCTATCTCACCTGAAACATCCAAATCCTAGAATATTAAGCTACAAGTCTTGTCCCTGTTTCAACTAGTCTGTCTAATAGCTACAACGTCATAGTAATATGTACTAATCCAAGCTCTAATTTCATCGGCCTTATCTGTCATACTCCTCACATTAAAACAAATACACCTCAGATCACTAGTCAGTGTTCAGGAACATCCCCATCTGTTCTTCCTCTTCATCTTACTGGCCTTAAGCTCTGACTCAAAGAACAAAGAACAAAGAAAATTACAGCACAGGAACAGGCCCTTCGGCCCTCCAAGCCTGTGCCGATCCAGATCCTCTAACTATACTTGTTCCCTATTTTCCAAGGATCTGCATCCCTCTGCTACCTGCCCATTCATGTTTCTGTCTAGATACATCTTATTCTGCCCGCCTCTACCACTTCTGCTGGCAATGCGTTCCAGGCACCCACCACCCTCTGCGTAAGGAAATTCCCACGTATATCTCCCTTAAACTTTTCCCCTCTCACCTGGAAACTGTTACCCCTAGTAATTGAGTCCCCCACTCTGGGAAAAAGCTTCTTGCTATCCACCCTGTCTACACCTCTCATGATTTTGTAGACCTTGGTCATTTTACTTGCTGACCTACGGTTCTGGTCCCCCCACCCCTCCCACAACCACTCCTCTCCCCCTGCCATCTGTCATACTAGTTTAAGCCTTTCTGAGGTTTCCTAGTGCTACTCTCTGCCAGGATATTGATGCCCACCAGTTTACGTGCAACCGGGCCTTCTTGTACAGGTCCCACCTGCCCCGGAAGACATCCCAATGATCCACATACCTAAAGGTCTCTCTCCCAAACCAGCAATTTAGCCACATATTTAACTGTACTATCTCCCTATTCCTAGCCTCACTGGCCCTTGGCACAGGACATAAGAGACATTTAAACTCCTAGGGGTCCTGTTTTTCAATTTCCTACCTAACTGTCTGAACTTCCTTTGCAAGACCTCATCTCTCTTTCTGCCTACGTCATTGGTATCAATACGGACCACAACCTTTGGCTCCTCACTCTCCCACTTCAGAATATCCTGTGCCCACTTAGAGACATCTTTGACCCTGGCACCAGACAGGCAAACATCACACTGGAATCCTGCTTACAGTCACAAAAACATCTACCTGTGCCTCTAACTACAGACTGTCATTCACCTACACATTGACCCTCCCTGCTGTACAACAGTGCCAGTCATGGTGCCACCGATCTGGCTGCTGCTGCTGCTTTCTCCTGAGAGGCCAAACCACCAACAGTATCCAAAATGATATACTTGTTTGAGAGGGGAATGTGCACTGGGGACTCCTGCACTGCCTACTCACACTAGCTCATCTTCATACATCTGTCTGTGAAACCCTTACTGGTGGTGTGACCGACTCACTAAATGTGTTATCTGTGACATTCTCTGAATCAAGGATGCTCCGTTGTCAGTTCATCCGTAGCTCCATGTACACATGCAGTAAATCAGGAGCTGCAGCTGAACTCACTTCCGGCATACATAGTCAGTATAGACACTGAAAGTGTCCTAATTTCACACATATTGAACGAGCAGAATTCCACGGGGCCAAGTTCTCCTGCCATCTCCGGTTATATGATTAATTCTTCAGGGTCCCCAAAGGGATTACATCCGTAGTATTGGTGCAGTTGCTGATTTATTACTTTATGAGTTTCTTTTTCCTTTCTTACTTTAGCTGTTCTGGATTCCTCACCTTAGCTGAATATTTTTTAGGCTGAGCCTTGATACCTGTTAACGTAAAGACCATCTTCATTGGCCCTGAGATCTAACTGAGGTTTTGTTTGTATTCCCAGGTTGATAAACCAAAAGCCATTCATTAGATTTCTTTAGATCTCATATCTAGATTTTCCACAATCTTCTTGTAACATATTTAGAAGTGGCAGAGTGAGCAAGACTCCAGTATAGAATGTTGCCTCCCTGGTGTCAGGGTTAAGGATGTCTCTGAATGGGCATTGGATATTCTGATAAAGGAGAATGAGTACCAGGGGTTGCGGTCCATATTGGTATTAATGACATCGGCAGAAAGGGAGAGATGAGGTCCTGCAGAGGGAACTTAGAGTTAGGTAGAAAGTGGGAAAGTAGGATCTCTAGGTTTGTAATGTCATGCTTACTCCCTGTGCTATGTGCTAGTGAGGCCAGAAACAGAAAGATAATACAGATGAATATGTGGCTAAATAGCTGGTGTAGGAGGGACAGCTTCAGATACCTGGATCATTAGATGGGATCTGTACAAGAAGGTTGGGTTGCACTTAAAGTGGGGGGTCATCAATATCCAAACAGGGTAGTTTGCTTCTGATACTTGGGAGGGTTTAAACTAATATGTCAGGCGTGAGGGTAGGGGAGGCAGAGGGGATGAAACTTGAGCAGTAGGTCATCAACTAAAATGACCAAGGAGGAGTCAGAGACTAAGGCTAGAGACTGACAGAAATTTCTTTGAGGGAAGGACAAGACTGGAAGCTCGACATTCCAGTGATTGGATGTTTCAGGTGAGATAGAGATGGGTGTAAAGGCGGTGGGGGAGTTGAATTACTGATTAAGAAGACTGTTACAGCTGTACTAAGAAAGGACATCTTGGTGGTGCATCCAGCGAGGCAATATGTATAAGAACTTAGAAATACGAAAGGTGCAATCACAATGATGGGGTTATCCTATCGGCCTCCCAATAGCCAGTGGGAGATAGAGAAACAGATATCTAAACAGATCATGGAAAGATATAAAAACAACAGGACTGTTTGAGTGGGTGATTTTAACTTCCCCAGTATTGACTAGGACTCCCTTAGTGCCAGGGCTTAGATGGAACAGAATTTGTTAGGTGCATCCAGCAGAGTTTCTTGAAACATGTAGATAGTCCAACTAGGGAAGGGGCTGTCCTAGACTCTTATATTGGGGAATTAGCCTGGCCAGGTGATTGAAGTTTCAGTGGGGGAGCCTTTGGAAACAGTGATCATAATTCATAAGTTTTAAAATAGTTATGGATAAGGACAAGATGGTTCCTCAGGTGAAATTTGGGGAAAGCTAATTATGACAGTATTAGGCAAGAACTAGAGAAATTAGATTGGGGTGCCTGCTTAAGGGTAAATTCACATCTGACATGTGGGAGTCCTTTATAAGGCCAGTTGATCAGAGCTCAGGATCAACAAGTTCCTGTAAAGCTGAAAGATAAGGATAGCAAGATTCAAGAACTTTGGATGACAAGAGATATTAACGGTTAGTCAAAAAGAAAAAAGGAAGCATATGTAAGGTTTAGAAAACTGAAACCAAATAAAGCCCTTTGAGGAGCATAAAGAAAACAGAAAAGAACTTAAAAAATAAATTAGAAGGGCTAGGAGGGGCCAAGGAATATCCTTGGCAAATAGAATTAAAAGGAGAATCCTTAGGCATTTTACACATATATCAGGAGTACGAGGGTAGCTAGGGAAAGGGTAGGTCCACTGAAGGACAAAGAAAGGAATTTATGCATGGAGTCAGAGGAAGTGGATGAGGTCCTTAATGAGTACTTCACATCAATATTCACCAAGGAGAAGTACATGGATGATGGTAAGGTTAGGGAGGAGTATGTTGATATTAAGAAGGCGGTGGTGTTGGATGTCTGGGGAAAGAAGTTTAACGTAGTGTAGTTTCCAGGGCCTGACGGGATCTAGCTCAGGATACTGAAAGAGGCAAGGAAGGAGATTGCTGGGGTCTTTACAGAGATCTTTGTATCCTCTTTAGCCACAGGTGAGATCCCCAAAATGTAGAGAGTAGCCAATGTTGTTCGTCTGTTTCTAGAAGGGCAACAGGATAATCTAGGAAATTATAGGCCTTGCATCAGTGGTGGGGAAATTACTGGAGAAGATTCTTAGGAACAAGATTTCCTCACATTTGGAGAAGGAAGTACTTAGTATGGATAATCAGCATGGCTTTGTATGGGGTGGGTCTTGTCTCACAAACTTAATTGAGTTTTTTGAGGAAGTAATGAAATTGATTGATGAGAGTAGGGCAGTGGATGTTGTCTGCATGGACTTTGCTAAAACTTTTAACAAGGTCCCTCTTAGTAGGCTGGTCCACATTAAGTCACATGGCATCCATGATAAGTTGCCAAGTTGCACTCAAAATTGGTTTGGCCTTAGAAGATAGAGGATAGTTTTGAAGGGGTATTTTTTGGGGCTGGAAGTCCATAACCAGAGGTCATGGATCAGTGCTGGGACCTCATATGTATAAGGTTTAGATGAAAATGTTGGTGGTCTGATTAGCAGGTTTGCAGATGACACAAAAATTGGCGGAGTTGTGGATAATGGGGAAGGTTATCAAAGGATACAGCGGGGTGGACAGTTGGAAAGTTGAGTGGAGAAATGGAGGATTGAGTTTAATCTGGACAAGTGTGACATCATGCATTTTGGGAGGTCAAATACAAGAGGAAAGTATACAATACATAGCAGTACCCTTAGGAACATTGATATATAGAGGGATTTCGGGATGCAAGTCTATAGCTCCCTGGAAGTAGCAACACAAGTGGATATAAAGGGAAAGAAGGCATACGGTGTACTTGCCTTCAATCAGGACACTGATTATAAAAGTTGACAAGCCATTTTGCATCTATGTAAAACTTCAGTTAGGCCACTTTTGGAGTATTGTGTGCACTTCTGATCACCATACTGTAGGAAGGCTGTGGAGGCTTTGGAGAAGGTGCAAAAGAGGTTTACCAGGATGTTGCCTAGATCAGAGTGTACTAGTATAAGGACAGGTTGGACAAACTCGGATTGTTTTTGCTAGAGCTAGACCTGACGAAGTATATAAAATTATGAAAGGCGTGGATAGGGTGGATTGTCAGAGCCTATTTCCCAGGGTGGAAATATCAAATACTAGGGGGCATAGGTTTAAGGTAAGAGGGGAAAAGTTTAAAAAAAAGAGACGAGCGAGGAAAGTTTTTTTAAAATATAGGGATTGGTAGGTGCCTGGAATGCACTACCATGGGACCTGGTAGAATCATGGTTGGCACAGACATGATGGGCCAAAGGGTCTGTTCCTGTGCTGTACTGTTCTATGAAGAGGACTTATTTTAGACCATGCCAACTCCTAGAAATGAAGAAAGATGTGCATTTACATAGCACCTTTCACAATCTCAGGACGTGCTAAAATGCCCTCGAACCAACTTACTGTGACCCTAACCTTTAAAGTGTAATCACTGTTCTCATGTGGAAACATAGGAGCTAATTTGCTCACAGTTAGCTCCCACAAACAATAATGAGATAAATGATCAGGTAAGTCTGACTGAGGGATAAACATTGATCAGAATATCAGGATCAGACACAAGTGAGTTAACAAATATGTACCTTGACTTACAACTGAATAAAATGATAAATAATAAAGCAATATGCAGTCTAACTTCCTTCACATCATTAGTGGAGTTAATTAGTCTGACTTATTCTCTTCATGGCAGAATCTCTCTGTTTTGAATTGTCCAAACTAATTAAATGCCCCAGACAAGAGCTGTTTGAATTTGAATAACTAACTACTAGCTAAATTCAAAATAATCTGCTTGTTGTGCACACCACAGAAAAACATACAGTCGTTTGTTTTTGAATGTGTGCATTGGTTTCCTCCCTTTAATGAAAATCAAACTGATCTGCTGTTGCAAATTTAAAATAAATTAAGCTAGACAGCTAATTCTACTAATTTTAATATGCTCTGTATTGTGACGGAATTAAGGATTTGCTATTTAACTAAAATTAGTTAAAACATTCCATGTTGCTATGTTGGAAATCACAGCAACACTCCGCAAGTAATCAATGAATGATAAACTAGCTAATCTTTCTCAGGATGTCGCTTGAGGAAGTAAAGAGATGGGCATAGCTAGAACCCAAACAGGCACCAATGGCCACACCTTTGACTTGAATGGAATTATTACAGAAAGCAGAGTGTGAGGATGTCCACCCACCAGTATCCACATCCAAAGGATTAAAAGCCACCATTTGCTGCTCACAATGTGTTCTCCTCTACAAGGGAAGATTGAGACACAGACTGGGCAACTGCTTTGCAGAAATAGTGAGCCCGAGCTTCCTTTTGCCTGCCACTGCAACACACCACTGGGTTCCCTGGCCAACATTTGTCTCAGGCCAGCTGTATTGCTCCAGCATGGCTTAGTGCAAGCATTTCATTTTCTGCTTAGGCACCCTGCAGCCTTCAGAACACAATACAGAGTTCAATCATTTTAGGACTGATACACCTTCTTCTATATCATTTAACTACCCCTGCACTCCTGGCCCTATCATCACATGGGCTGCATTCACCACAGCCAACCCATTTTCATCTACTTTTTGTTCCCATTATCAGCTTTTATTTCTCCCTGGCTTACTATTATCCATTGTCTGCCGAAATGTCTATCTTCCCCCGGGTTCCTTCTCTGCCTTTGCTGATTCCTTCCCCACCCCACCTTCTGCTTTCAGCATATACTCCACCTTTTTCTTGCTACTAATTATTCAGAAGGGTCACTAGACTCAAAACATTTACTCTTGATTTTTCTCCACAGATGCTCCCAGACTTGTTCAGTTTCTCAGAGCAATTTCTGTAGATATTTACCGCTTTCACTTTAATCTGCTATAATTTTATGTCAATCTTAAATACTTCCTATTGTTGCTGACAGTATTTGCAGCTTTCATTGATTCATTTTAACACACAACATATTTTACAGTGGGTAATGAATACTAATGGCAGAGTATATTCGGGGTTTATTTAATGACTGTTGGATGTTGGAGCACAACAAACAGTCATGCAGCAGAAACGGTAATGTCAAGATGTGGCATTCATCATATTCTAAGTGAACACTCACTACCATCTACAATAAAGATAGTCAGCCATAGCACAACTACAAAATATTAAACCCAAGTTGCAGAATGATGCGTAGCCAAAAAACACAAGAGAATTGCATAATGTAACTTCCAAAGTACTGGAAAATCTCAATTAAACAACTTAGACAACAAATTAGGAACTGACACTTTGCAATTACAATCCAGTTGTTGCACTAGAAAAACTGACTGAAATGAGAATTGCATAGAATATATTGAGCACAGAGACAGGCCGTTCAGTCCACCTAGTATGGACTCACATTTAGCTATGTCTGAGTTACCCACAAAATCATCTATCATCTAGTTTAATTTCAAAAGCACCAGAACTATTTGGCTTAAAAACTTCCTGGGGTAGTGAGCTCCAGTCAAACTCTGAGTAAATACATTTATCCTTAATTGTTCATCGGATTTATCGGATGATTCCTAGTTTTGAATTCCCCACAGGTGGAAATACAGACAACAGTGAATCCGTCCAACACATTCACACTTTTAAAGACTTGTATAAGCTGTTTATTTGTCTTAATACAAAAGTCAGTAACCTGTTCAATCTTTCCCAGTAGTTGTATATTTTGATTCTGATACTGTCCTTGTAAATCTTGATTAGATTGCTCTAGATCTTCTGAGTTCTTTTATATATGTTTATAGAGACAAAAGGTTGCATGGCATTGTAATATTATCTGTTTTAGTGATGTTTGCTGTTAGATAAATTTGCCCAGAACACGAGGAAACCTGGTGACAAAGTAGTTACATGGAATATTTTACATCCTTCTGTGAGATCACACAGAGCCTCAGTTTAATACCTCTGCTGCATGACAGCCCCTCCAATAGTACACTCCTTAGTACTTTACTGTTGTATCAGTCTGGATTAAATGCTGAGCCTTTGGAGTTAGTTTTAAATTTGCTTTCTTTTGAGATTGCCACCATTGAACCCAAAGCTGAGATGTTTCCCTCAGTTCACAGTACAAAGGCAGATTTTTGTCATTTTTTGAAGGCAAATCAACTGAGCCCCAGGACAATAGGAAGGATGTGGAAGCTTTAGAGAGGGTGCAGAGGAGATTTACCAGAATGCTGCCTGGACTGGAGGGCAGGTCTTATGAGGAAATGTTGAAGGAGTTAGGGCTTTTTTCATTGGAGCGAAGAAGGATGAGAGGTGACTTGATACAGGTGTACAAGATGGTGAAAGTCATAGATAGAGTGGATAGCCAGAGACTTTTTCCCAGGGCAGAAGTGACTATTATGAGGGGGCATAATTTTAAGGTGATTGGAGGAAGGTATAGGGGAGATGTCAGAAGTAGGTACTTCACACAGAGTGGTGGGTGCATGGAATGTGCTGCCGGTGGTGGTAGTGGAGTCAGATATATTAGGGACATTCAAGCAACTCTTGGATAGGCACATGGATGACAGTAAAATGTAGGGTATGCAGGGTAGTTTGATCTTAGAGTAGGATAATATGTCAGCGCAACATCGTGGGCCAAAGGGCCTGTACTGTGCTGTACTGTTCTATGTTCTATGTTCTATGTTGTAGCCTAGATCTAGCCAGATTCACCCGCTTTATGAGACTGGAAGTGAAAATGTTTGTTATGACTACAGTCCCTGGGTCCAAATGCAACTCCTCAGGTACTGAAGGAGTCATGCATGCATTCAGACTTGGGTTAATGAGTGGTAATTAGCATTCACATCAAACAAAAGCCAGGCAATGACCATTTTCAATAGGACATTGTTTTCCCATCTTCCCTTAAGTTCAATGGTATTACCATCGCTGAATACCCCGCTATTAACATTCTGGGGGTCAACACTGAGTGGAAAATTAGTTGGACCAGATATAAAAATAATGTGGTTACAACAGCAGGTTGGAGCCTGGATATTCTGCAATAAGTCATCTCCTGATGCAGAAAACATCTCCACCGTCTCCAAGGGATCAGTCTGAAGTGTTATGGAATGTTCTTCATTTACCTGGATGAACCCTCAAAAGTTTAACACCCTTCAAGACAAAGCAGCCAGCATCCCATCCACCACCCTAAACATTCACTTCCTCCAAAACGTACATCATACCTACAGTGCATCAGCTAGAAAACAAACTGAAACAATTCACTCAGGCTTCTTCAGCAGTATTTTCCAAACGTGTGACTGATGCTGCCTAAACAAAAAACTGCGGAAAGCACACGAGAGCACCACCACCCATAGGTTTCTGCCCAAGGCCAAAGCCTGTCTTCTAAATGTATTGGGTTCCTTCATTGACACTGGATCAATTCCTAGAGCTCCCTTCCCAACAGCACTGCAATGCACAGATCGATATCTATGATTAAATCTGAACGACTGTCAGCGAGTTATATATTGTAGTCACATCCATCAGAACCATATGATAAGGCTTGGGTGATTCACTGCCACCAACCTTCCTTATTGGTATTTGTCTAATTTACTGATACCAAGTGGGAAAAGGTGCCCACACAATGTTTTCAGCCTTAATAAACAAAATAGGTTGACTACTTTGAAATTACAGGATAGTCTCTTGTGAGACATTAAGCTGGACTTAAGAGCAAGTACACATTGATATGAGCAAATGGATTTAGCATTAGAACAATTGAAACTGAACTGGTAACAGAATAGTTTAGCTCCTCCCAGGTGCGTGGAGCTTATCTCACAACATTAGTTGACATCTTAGTTAACGATCTGTTTTATAGAATACCTACAGCACATGGATGGGTACATGAACAGGAAGAGTTTAGCAGAATAAAGGCCAAAAACCAGCAAATGGGATTAGGTTATTTTAGGATATCTGGTGGGCATGGACGAGTTGGTCTAAAGGGTCCATTTCCATACTGTACATATCTATGACTCTACGTTTCTAAAATATTGATTCCCAGCCAGGACTGCATTATTCACCACTTGCATTCACCTTTATAGGGTGCACTGGTAGATCCTTTATAGTCATACTATTGTTGTTGCTAATCTGACCAACGCAGCTACTGACCCCTGTTGGGAAGAGAGTTTCAGAATTTAACCCAGCAGCAGTGAAGGAACTTGATGCACTTTCCAGGAACATTTTGAAGAACTTCCAATGCTGTGTAACTGTGCATAATTTTTCCACCACTGATCATTAACAATGATCAACTTTAAAACAACTTTAAAAACAAATTCCAAATTAGGGGGACATATTGTATACATTTGTACGCATATTTGCTTGACAAGGGCTGAGAATTCAGCATGGATGATTAAGTGTGCTTCTGACTTAATAACTTCTATAATCATTGGCTGAAAATTTAGAGGCAATGTGAATTGGCCACATTGATCTCTGCATTCACAAGATGAAACAAGATTAAAACAGATTCTGTGCCAGGTATGAAAACAGAGCATTTCTTATCTCAAGTAGTTTCTTCCTTCCTTAATGCACTTCAGGATTTAGAAATCCTTGGAGAGGCATTAAGAATGGAAATAATTCATTCCTTTAAAGAAATAATGTTTTTTATTTGTCTTATTTTGTACCAAAGCTTGCAAAGCCAGGAAACCTGGAGATACTGTTCCTTTTTGGCACTGTTACTTACTGTGTCCTCAAGGATATAAGCAGTGATCTAAATGAATTGTAATGCCCATAAAGTTCAGCAAATTCAATCTCAGCAGCCTAATATGCAGTGCAGCTGAATAATCTGTTAACTTCATTCGTATAAAGAAAAACAAAGAACTGCGGACACTGGAAATCAAAAACAAAAACAAAAATAAAAATTGCTGGGAAAACTCAACAGGTCTGGCAGCATGTGGACAGAAGGCAGACATTGCCCCTAAATTTTCAGACAGAAAGCAGACTTAACACTTCAACTCTGCTTTCTCTGCACAGATGTTGCCAGATCTGCTGAAATTCATTCATATTTTAGCAACAAAAAACAAATCAACAATTAACATCTGTATTGATATTGATGCACAGGCCAAAGTTTCTAGTCTAACAACATGGGTTTTTTTCAGGCTTCCTGCTAATCCCCTCTGAGGGGATGTTCCATCCAGTACTCTAGGGTCTCTGTAGGAACTTCAGTCACGTGATAGGGATAATCTGGAATACTTGCATTCAGAGTCTAAATATTCTCAACAAGTAAATTAAAAACTAATTTATTTTATAAGAGGTTATGGATAGGATTTTTCAGATGATGAGATTTCTTACCTTCCAAGTCAGTGGGAATGCAGTTCTACAGCCCTTTAATGTTCCATGGTATGTTAATTTGCTGGAGAAAGGACTTTTGCCTGTCACTCAACTGGAGATCCTGCTTCACAGGACAGCTGACCAATCTGAATGAGTGGCAGGTCTCAAGCCCCAGCAGTGTCAGCAGTCTCTAGATTCCAACTTCAGGCGCTCAAGATGAGGTCATTGTAGGAGATCTCATGGCAGGAAGGGAAAATGAGATCCAGGGTGGAGGAAAAATGGACAGGTACACCTTGGTGAAGAGTTTCCAAGGGGAGAAGGGGGCCCTTAAAGGATGCATCACCCTTGTGTGTAAAGGGTTAACTAATATCAAGATAACTTCTGTTCATGAAGATATAAAGTATTGTTCCTAGGAGGAGCTAACTACTTTTCCATGTGTCCTTATTGGTTCCAGAGTTGTTATTCTTATTATTAATAACATAAAGCCAAAGTAGCAATGAATTTTTACTCTTAGATGGAGTCTGATATCTCAAAATAAAAAAAAGCTATGGATCTTAAATGTAATGCAATCAGCTATTGAGTAATATGTAATAAAACTATTTGCTTTTCAAGAAGATTAGCTAATTTTCTGCCTTGGACATTGTGTGGACATCTGCTCCACTTGGTATCAGTAAGACAAACAAGTGTGGTTGGCGATGGCAGATTTACCCAAGATATTCGAGGTAGTGTCTAACCATAACCACCCTCTTCAAAACTGAACTTATACAGTGTCTTCGGTATAAATAATCATAAAATCTCTACAGTGTGGAAGCAGGCCATTCAGTCCATCAAGTCCACACTGACCTTCTGAACAGCATCCCACTCAGACCCACCTCCCTATTCCATCCCTGTTACCCTGCATTTCCTACAGCTAATCCATCTAGCCTGCACATCTTTGGACTGTGGGAGGAAACCAGAGGACCACGCAGATAAGGGGAGAACATACAAATTCCACATTGACAGTCACCTAAGGGCAGAATTGAACCCAGCGCTCTGGTGCTGTGAGGGAGCTGTGGTCAGCACTTTAGCCACTATGCTGCCTTGTCCCATTATCCTGTTGGGGCTCCACAGGTTGACATGACAAAACCAATACCAAACCTGGAAGGGGAGGAAGTGATAGATGTGACCAGATGCTCTGATTCAAGAGATGGAGTTTGAGAAAATTTCTAAAGGAAGAGTGGGAGGAGGAGATATATTGTTACAGAATTTTAGAATATAGGGCTCATATTGCTCAAGGCCTTGTGGCCTAAAGTGGAGTGAGTGGATATAAAGAAAAGAAAAATATTTTGAATATATGGACAGGAAATATTACAGAGCTGAGGTAAAAAAGTCCATAGTAGAATTCAAAGATGCATATGTTAAATTTAATGTACTTGGGGATGGAGAGTAAGGAAGTCAGTGAACTGTTATGAAGGATGAGAAGAACAGGATACGTATAGCAACATTTCACACAAGTTAAAGATTTTGAAGATAGGAGGCCAGGAATGGGAGTTTTGGAATCATTGTATCAGCAGTTTACAATAGCATGAAAACAATTTTAGTAACAGGAAAGCTGAGGGATGGTGTCTGACATTGTTAAGGAATTTTGCAATCAAAATTTACTTTTTGAACATGCATTGGAAAGTGAAACTAATTTTTCTAATGTATTATTGGCAATGAGACATTTCCTCAATTAATTAGCCCAATAGAAATTAAAAAGAAAATAATTAACTGTGATCAGAACAGGAGTTAGTAAGCTTAATATATAAATTGATGTGTTAGTAATGAAAGTACTGAGAAGCTTCTTTTAAAAAGTAAGAAAGCTACATTTACCATTGATATTGAAGATCAGTGCTGAAGCTTCTGCAATGTTGTGCCTTCTGACACAACGATTCATTGATTCACATCAACCTTGTTGTTATTGTACAGGAGCGGCAGCCAGAATTCATGGGCTTATAATCTCACGAAAGGCAGGGTGAAAAATCTGAATTTTAAAAGTTTATTATTGTTAAACAAAACTGTGTCATTTTGAGTTGATGCAAAAAAAAATGAAGATTTTATAATCTGTTGTAAACTGCCAAATCACTCATCGATGTTTCTCAGAAAATTCCTCACCATTTGATGCTGTGATTTTGGTTCCAAACTTATTCGTTTATTCTTAATACTATCGGTTGTTTAGGACTGGGTGATATTGGTGTAATGGTTTTTCCCACATCCCAAGAGCAAGATTGCTAATGCAGCAGTTTGAAATATTCTGCCAGATTCTTGCAAAATCTCTCTTGGGTGTATGGAATTGAATTAGCTTTATTGTCACATGTATTCAAATGAGTACGGTGAAAATTTTAAGTCACCATCTAAAGCACCATCTTAGGTATAAAAGGTACCTAGGTACAATCCTTAGTTGCAGAATAGAGAATTGAAGACAATAAAGTTACATTAGCCACACATGATATGTCCACAGGTCAAAAAAAAAAACAAGCAGCAAAAGTTAAAAAGACAAAAATCCCAGTCTCTTTCGAAAGACTCTCTGCCACAGACCAACACAGGTGACCTCCACATGGTATGACTGCTGGTTGCCAACATGCTCTGCACTGGGCCACTATCCCTGCTCCTACAGCAGGCCACTGTCACCATACTTTTGTGCTGGACCACTGGTTGCTATCGTCCCCTCTCCAGCTGATGGCGTTCCTTCTCTGGCTGATGGCGTCTCTGCCAACCCTGCTGCGAGGCCAAGAGAAGGGAGGAAAGAAGAAGGAGAGAAAAAAAAAAAACAAAGAAAAAGAAGGAAAGAACAGGCGGAAGAGGAGCTCTGGCTGAAGTGTCCTACTCCGCCACCATCTTACCGGAAGAGAATGGTAGTTAGTACTGGGTAGAAATTCATTGCAGTAGTTAGTCTGTGTGTTAGTTGAGGCTCAGTTGATAGCCTTGCCACCTCTGGGCTAAATTTTAAATGATATCAGCAGTCTGATCAGCTGGCTGTAGAGTTGGCAAGAAACCTATGTTGTGTCCTTTAGGAAGGCCTGCCTAAGTGTGGCTCAGGGGCTGACAGCTCTTTTGAATAGGAGGCTCTGGTTGCTGCCGGAATGACACCTGGAGCAATCCAGGTGATCAATGGAGAGAGAGAGTTCATGGTTCTGGGTCACAAGATATAGAAGGATCAGTAACGCAGGTGGGTCAAAGGATAATTAGCTCTTAGCTGGCACCTGTTCCACAATGTTGTGTCCTTCATGAAGCACAGAGTGCCATTAAATGAGGTTCCCATGCATCCACCAATGGAGACCACAAGCAGGCCACACAGTTTTACCTACCATCCACGTCACTAGTTGAAAGACCCACCTACCACTGGGTTAATATCAGTGGCTGAAAGAGGAACAAAAGTTCAGGCATACACCATCTCACTAATTAAATGATCTTGCCACCTCTAAACATCACAAGAGAAGCAAGAACATTTCACCCACTGAGTAAGAAGATTTTGAGAAAGTGCTACACTGGTGAAGGTTTCATCTTTCTTGTATTGAGCCATTAAATAGAGATTTTGTCGCTGTCAGGAGTGCAGGAATTCTATGGCAGTTATTTTGAATACAACCCTGGGAAGTATCCCCTGTCTACTGAGTAATATTTATCGCTCAAACAGCATCACAGAATCTAAATATCTGGCTACTATCATATTATTGTTTCTGAGACATTACAAATTGATTTCCTACTGAACAACAGCAATTCCCAAGCCATACATGTTCAGCATCTGTGTATGTGTGTGTGCCAGTGTACAGGCATGTGTGCGCGCATGTTTGCGCACGTCCATAGATGCATTTGTTTTGTCTGGCTGTGGAAATGTTGTTCAGTTCATGAAAGGTCAAACTTACAATTTTTTCTGAACATATCCAATTTTCCACTGCTAACTAGAGGACATGTTATTTTAAAATGAAAAAGAACTAAATTAGGACTTGTTGTCAAAAAACTTTTAGGTATAAGTGACCACACTATGATAGAATTTTACATTATGTTTGAACGAACCACTGCACTTTCTCAAGAAAGGGTATTACATTTAAGTAAGAGGAGTTATGAAGGCATGAGGCACAAATTGGCTGAAATAGATCGAAATACATTAAAAGGTATGACTGTACGTAGAGCAATGGATTGTCTTTAAAGAACTATTAAATGGTTTACAGCAACCTTACATTCCCCCAAAAAGGTACAAAAACTCAAAAAAGGTCAATCAACTGTGGCTAACAAAAGGAGGTTCGTGATTGCAAAGTTTAAAGGCCTATGAATTTGCCAGAAATTGCAATAATTCTGAAGATTGGGAGAATAAAATACAAAAAGAAGGGCCAAGAAATTGATAAGGAAAGGAAGAATGGAATATGAATGCAATCTGGCAAAGTGAAAAAAAAGGTTGTAAATCTTCTATAGGTGCTTAAAAGGAAACTTCTGCCTGAAACAAATGTGGATCCATTAAAGGCAGAATCAGGATAGTTTATAATAGGGAATAGAGAAATGGGTAACAAGCTAAATGATTACTTTGTCTTTTCACGGAGGATGGTTCAAGAAATCTCCCAGAACTAGAGATCCCACTGGCTAAGGAGAAGTTGAAGGAAATTAACATTAGTAAGATGATTGTGCTAGAGAAATTAATGGGGATGAAAGTTGTTAAACCCCCAGAACCTGACGGTGGTCATCATAGAGCTTTGAAGGAAGTAGCTAAAGAGATAATCAATGCAATTTATCCAAAATTTTATAGATTCTGGGAATGAGTCCTGAGGATTTCATGATAGAGTGATAATTGCTACTATTTAAGAAGGGAGTGAGAGAGCAAATAGGGAACCACAGACCTCTTAGCCTCATATCAGTAGTAGAGAAAATGCTAGAATCTATTAATAAGAATGGGATAAATCAACACCCGATTGATAATGAGCCATTTTTGCATAGTTAGTATGGATTCACAAATGGGAAATCGTTTTTGATTACCTTGTTAGAGCTTTTTGAAGATGTTACTAACAGAATTTATAAAGGAGCACTCAGGTGCATATTTTCAGAAGAGTTTTGATAAAATTCTTCACAGGAGGCTGGTCAGAAAGATTAAAAGGACACGGTATAGGAGGTAATGTTCTAGCACGGATTAATAATTGGCTATCAGACAGAAAAGAAAGTATAAATAGGTGAGCCACTTTCATGTTGGCAGACTGTGACAAGTGGGATACCAAGGATATGTACTTGCGGCCTCAGCTGTTCACAATATATTGTTCATTTATATTTTGTGCCACTTTCTCAAGCAAGAAAGAAGGCAGTGCATCAGCAATTATGTTGCATTGATTTCAGGTTAGGTATCTGCCATAGCTGAATACCTGACGTTATATGAAAGGCAATAAAAAGGTGGGGTGAGAGACTGCAAGCAAATGGAATGTCAGTGATGTTAAAGTATTTGAATTTTATGTCCGAGTTATGATAGCTAGGGACCATTGCTGGTCCCTAGATGAAGGTGGTGTCTTGAACAGCTTAAGAGTTTGCTGGTGTAGTGGATAGATGTGCTGTGAAGATAGGTTATTGAATGTATCAGCTTGGGGTCATTCAGTTTCTTTCAGCACCGCTGCCAACTCCTTGAGCAAGACTCTACCAGCTGACGTCCCTGACCACATGCTCGTGTATTTTCAGTGAGGCAATCCTTAAGAGGCTCCTAGCCACCACAAATCCATGGTTTCACTGCTCCTTTTTAATCCCCATGACCACATCCTCCTGTACTATATCTGTGATATGATATCTTCTCTCTGCCTTGGTATTATATACCTATTCCTTATTTTGAGTAATTTGACAGTAATTCAATTTAATTCAATGCAGTCTCCCTTTCAGAGGTCATGTCTACCATAAGGAGCTAGAGGCTATTTGGAGTTCATGCTAGCTTCCCATGCTGTTAGGATGCATAGTGAATTCAGCCAGCCTTGCAACATGGATTACACAGAAAATATCGAAGTGATGAGGCATCACAGAGTCTGAATGCTGACTGTCTCATTGGCAACAAGCAAGGGCAGCACACACCTTGCAACACCTAACACTTAAAAAACAGAATTTGAATGAACTTTTCACCTGAATGTGTTCTATTCATTTGGTTATACCTTTAAACATGTGTACAGGTTGCAGAAAGACTATCATAAAAAGGTCCACCTCTGTACTAAATTAAGTTAAGCAAATAATTTTTTATATCTTGGGTTGAAAATTGAAAAGTTTGCACTTAGCCATTTTGAAGTGAGCAAATTGTGTCTTCCATCTGTCCGTTTGCCTTTAGCATTTGTTACATCTCTGAACATTTTTGAAAGAAATATCATATTTTCCTATATTCATCAGCAACTCTGCTGTAGCCAATTTACAACTGCTACTCATACACAAAGTTACGGCAGCAAAGAGCTCTGACTTACCACACTTCCATAGATACATCTAACAACTTAATATTTGGGAGAAAAAGTAACATTCACTTTTATCATTATGATTTAAGTGGATATGATCTACATACTCTGAAGTGTTTAAATCAATGTCAAAAAATAATTGATAATAAATTCAAATGTTTTCTGAGGGGCTAATAAAAGGATCTGTCAGTGCTTGAAGATGCAAATCTGATTTAAATAATTTTAAACATTAATTATCACTGGCAGCAGTTCATTACTTGTACCAAGGCTGCCAGCACAATAGAAATGTTAGGAATGAGATTTATGATTATCAAGAGTCAGACAGGCAGCAAACCCATTGAAACATAAGAGCCAAGGTTGTTCTTCAAAGATACAAATGTCAACATATAATCAATTTTTAAAATGAATTCTGAGTGTCACCTGTGTGTGAGACTTGACAGGTTTCCTTGTAATATGAGTGCTAGAATATGGAACTACAAGTAGAGTGGCCAACTACAAATGGTAAACTTAATGTCAAAGGCACAATTCCATTATGATTTTTAACAAATTATGATCACGTTGTTACAAAAATCTGGCTCATGATTCATTTGTTTCCGAACTTAATTTTTACATTATAACTTTTAAAAAGGAAATTTGAATTTTTCAATTAATGTGTTGAAAATGTACTCTCTGAAATATTAAATGATATTAGCTTGACATATATTTCAACATTTTTGAAAAGAACACATTGGCTACAACAGCAAAATAATTGCATTTGAAAATTACACAAGCTGCTTGAATGATGTCACCGAATCTGTAACACTTTCAGAGAGAGTCCCAGGTTGTGAATCTAAAATATAGGTCTTGAACACAGACAGAGAACTTGCCATGGCTGCATCAGCCTTCCCTGCCACCCACATCCCCCTTCTCTGAAACCTCTGTTATCAAAGTTGAAAATTCACTGGAAGACCTCATCACCATAAGTGGAGGAATCTTAAAAGGATAAGTATGAATCTACACCACCATCTCCAGATAAGTATTTTCGATCAGCCATAGTGATCTAGGAAGAAATTTCAGTGCCAACAGTTTGTGCAGAAGGCGAATTCAGCTGGAGACCAGCATTTGGGGCAATGTTCATTCACAGACTTTTTCTTAAGTTTAGCTGTTATTTGGTCAACTTATCTTCAAGATAATAATTTTGCAGACGTGGGTATGAGAGATTTTTTAAGAAGCGCAGTTGGATAACTTGCACATTTTAAGCCTTTTGCAATAATTCTTGCATCTTTGCTTGAGTTTTTTTAATTCATAAGCTAGTTCTCAATTTGTTAACTAAAAGGAATCTGTCTGACTTGTTTCTGAAATTGATAATATAAAATTGGAAATATCACCTTCCTTTCAAAATGCAGACATTGTTGTGGTCAGTGGAAGAGCAGGATAGACAGCAATGAGTTTATTCTCTTAACTGGGCTGTAACACTAAAGTTAAAAGGGTTTTTAAAAAAAAACTAAAGCAATTAGAAATCAAAATGCTTTGACAACATTGACTTAAGAGCTCAGAATTTGAAAGACAAGAGCATAAATAAGAGGAATCTTGCTCCTAACTTTGCAATAGTGCCAGTACGTCAAGAATACATTGTCCTTGTCTTGTTGGAAGTACACGTTATTCATATGGTTTCTAAGAATCAAGCAAAACTTTGGATTTGAAAGGTAGTTAATTCACATCACAACCTAGGAATGGGGTAACATGATCATTCCCTGGAACATTGGTTAGAATCCTCTTTCATTTAATTTAACCTATGTTTGCTAACTGAAGTAGGCAGTTAAGTTTCAGTCTCATAAGGGAAAAGCAGCTCAAAGACTTAGTTAGTGGCAGAAATCTACAGTAATCCTCACAGAGCCATTGTGGCAGAAAAGAGCCAACAGCCAGTAAGCTTGGAGGGAGAAAGCATTTAATAGGAGCTAGGAATCATTGTGGGACCCACACTTGTACAGAAGCTAGAGGAGCAGAGAAGCATTCCTGATGTTAAAATCTGTCCAAAGGAAGTGAAGTCCAGGCTTGAACTAAGGAGTCCACACATGATTTTTTTAAAATCAATAATTGAAAGGTTGATTAGCCAACAGCTAAATGAGAGATTCCCATGTAATCGACATCTCCAAGAATAGCTAGAATGCTAAAAGGAGTAGAATAAATTTGAGGGCTGTGGCCTACTTCTTGGGTTGATTCCAGGAAAAGTTAAATGAACCTTCACGATTTCATAAAAGAATCAAGGGAGGGTGGGTAAATTCTCTCTTGTTGGATATGGTTATCTCAGGGTCTTGTATGATGACATATCAGTTCAAGCTTGGATGTTGTCCGAATCTTGTTGCATTGGGACTCGGACTGTTTTGGTATGTGTAGAGCTATAAATGATACTGAACTCTGTAATCTTCAGTGAATGTTCTTATTTCTAACCTTACAATGGAAGGAGGTCATTGATAAAGCATTTGTAGATGGTTAAATTTAAGATATTTCTCTAAGAAAATCCTGCAATTATGTCCTAATGCCATGACCAATATTCGCCAATAGTCTCAACCATCTTCTTTTATTAAGTATAGTTCCAACCTGTGGTGATCTTTCTTCCAATTCTTCTTGAATTCATTTTTTCTTGTGCTGTTCAATATCTCACTCAGTCAAATGTTACCTTAATGCCAAGGGCAGTCATTTCCATCTCACCTCTGAAACTGAGCTCTTTTGTCCTTATTAGATCAATGTTGTAATGAGGTCTAAAGTCAAGTGATCCTGAAGAAACCCAAACTAAGCTTCAGTGAACAGGTTATTGTTGAGTGAGTGTTGCTCAATAGAGTACGAGGGGATTGGACATATATTCTAGGATTCATTGTAGGAAGTGCTTTAATGACCAAAGTAGGTTAGGAAAGGTGCACAAATCAGTTACATCACACTGTGCACAACATGCCATCCCTTTAATCTGCCTTGTCAAGCCAACTCCATCACACCACTCCTCACACTAACATGCTTTCGCATCCTTCCTTTTCATTGCTCTTCCTCACATCTCTATCTCTCCATTTTCAACTGCCACTCACCCCCTCATTTATGTAATTTTGTACCTTTCCCTGGTAGTCATCCAAACCATGTATACTTTATCCACGAGATGTACATGTACCATTATGACCACCCAGATTTGTTCTTCCCCTCATTACAGCCTTGGGTGATTGCTTTTGTGGAGTTCACACATTCTCCTCATGTCTGCATGGGTTTCTGCAGTGTGCTCTTATTTCCTCCCACAGTCCAAAAGATGTGCAAGTTAGGTGGATTGGCCATGATAAATTACCCACAGTGTTCAGGGATGTGCAAGTTAGATGTGTTAGCCATGGGAAATGGAGGTTTACAGGGATAGGGTAGGGGATGGCTGTGGGTGGGATACTCTTTGGAGGGTTGGTGTTTACTTGTTGGGCTGAATGGCCTCTTACGACACTGTGGGGTTCTATTTTTTTTAAATTACAGGTGAAGAGAGTATAGGAAATGAAGGGGAGAACTGGAAGTAGGTCTCTACAAATTCTCAGCTCATATGTGCAAAGTGAATGTAGAAGATTAGTGGATAGGCTGAGTGGACCCTGCACTTCCAGGAGACACAATTTAAATACCAGTGAGCCACATGTCACACTGTACATGTTGTACTGACTTGGTTTTCACATGTTGAAACCATCATTTAAATAGATCTAACAAAAGTTATTACCTTGCCAGTAAAGATTCACAATTTTCCTTTCTGACAGGGCTTTCATGTGTGTAGCAGCCATCAGTGGAGTCTGCAATTGACGATTCCTGGGAAGAGGTGGTTCATTCTGAGGGTGCAACTTAATGGGAGTCATATAGACTAATTAACTCAGTTAATGGAGGCACGTACCACAGTTACTCAGACATCGATGCAATCAATCAAATGAATAGTAGGGTCTTCCTCACTTCACAAGCGAGCCAGAGCAACAGGCAGCATGCTTTCATTCATCATGTTGCAGATACACCTGCAGACTGGGAAGACTGACCTGCAGTCAGATCACAGTGAAGGAGACTGGGACTACGGACCTGCACTCAATTGTTGTTCAAAAAAATAAAGAGGGCCAAACTCTATTTTTCTCACTAATAGTGGAAAGAGAGGATTTAGAGGCAGGAAGGTCAAACAAACATCAGCCTTGACATAGATGCTTATTTATCAGAAGTGAATGTCTGTTCATTGATTGAAGCCTATTCTCAAATTCTGAGACAGCATATACATTTGGTGATAAAGTTAATATAATACATAAATTTGAGTACAAGAGAATGTTAGCCACAAGTGTAAAAACAAACAGGAAAAGTTTCTTCAGATATTTTAATTTTAACTTCCTTTTAAGTGTCAGTCCTGTAGAAAAGGTAGTGTTTGCTGACATTGCCAACTACACGTGTGTGATTAGTGGGGAACACACAGCTCTAAGCACTGATATCATCACGTTGACTTTGTGTGTCACATCATGCACAATGCATGACAGGTGCAGGCACATGGAAGCGCTCACTGCTTTCAAACTGGGTCTAGTAGTGGGGACAGGGATGCCAAATGTCAGATCAGGGAACACAGAGCTCAGAAGCTGGAGTCAAAAGATAGCCCAGGACCCATGCAGGACAAATGCAAGGAAACCCAGGAGTTGAGGCCCTAGCCCCCTCAGTCGTCCTACCATACTTACAATCCACCCCTCCCCCACAAACTCACACCAGCTGTCTCTACACCCCACCCCAACCCAAATATTGTGTGTCGGTCTTCACTAGAGAGGATACAAGTAGCATCCCCAAAATAGCTAAAATTAGAAATTGAAAGGTAGGATGGAACTTAAAAAGTTACAATTACCAGGGAAGTAGTACAATATAAATTGTTGGAACTGCAACTTGACAAATCCCTAGGTCCTTATGGATTTCATCCTAGGGTCTTAAATAGCCAGTGAAATAGTTGATGCAGTGGTCTTAATTTTCTAAAACTCATTAGATATAGGGAAGTTTCTTTCAGATTAGGAAATAGTGATTCTGACTCTTTATTCAAATTGGGAGGGAGGCAGAAAGCAGGAAGCCACAGGCCAGTTAGCTTATCATCTATCATTGGGAAAATGTTAGAAACTATTAAGGATATTATTACAAGACGCTTGTATAAGTTCAAGGTAACAAGAGCCAACGTGGTTTTATCATAGGGTAATCATATTTAACTAATGTGTTGGGGTCCTTTGAAGAAGTTACTTATGCTGTAGATAAGGGAAACCAGTAGTATTTAGATTTCCAGAAGGCATTTGATAAGGTGCCTCATCAGTTGTGGAAAATAAATGCTCAGGGTATGGGGGGTAACATATTGGCATGGATAGAAGACTGGCTGGCTAACAGGAAGCAGAAGTCAAAAAAAAAGGTACGATGTCAAGTGGTGTGTCATAAAAGTCGATGCTAGGTCCTCAACTCTTTACAATTTCGATAAATAGTTTGTATGAAGGGATTGAAAAGTATGGTAGCTAAATTTGCTGATGTTACAAAGGAGGTAGGAAAGCGAGTTGTGAAGACAACATAACAAGTATGTAGAGACATAGAGGGCTTAAGTGAATTTGGCAAATTAAGTACAATGTGACAAAGCGTGAAGTTGTCCATTTCAGCAAAAAGAATTTTAAAAAAAGCACATTATCTAAAGGTGAATGGTTGCAGAGCTGAGATGCAGAGATCTGGATGTCCTAACACATGAATCACAGGAGGTTAAAATGCAGGTACAGCTAGTAATCAGGAAAGCTAATAGAATGCTGTGGTTTATTTAAGCTGGATTGAATGCAAGCATGGGAAGGTTATACTTATACAGGGCACTGGCGAGGCTGCATCTGGAATACTGTTTTTGTACTGGTCACAGTACTTGCCGAAGGACGTTAATGCATTGAAAGCAGTTCAGACAACGTTTACTCGATTAACATCTGGAATGACTGGATTGCCTTATGAGGAAAGGCTAGACAGGTTAAGCCTGTACCCTATTGGAGTTTAAGACTTCTTCGAAACACAGAAGATCCTGAGGGGACTTGACCAGGTGAATGTTGAAAGGATGTTTCTTCTTGTGGGAGAATCCAGAACTAGGTGTCATAATTTAAAATTAAGGGGTGCCTATTTAAAAACAGAGCTAATAAAACATTTTCTCTGAGTACTGAGGTTTTTGAAATCCCTTCCTCAAAAGGCAGTGGTTGCAGAATCTTTAAATTTTTTAAAAAGGCAAAGGGAGATAGATTCTTGATTACCAAGTGGATGAAAGATTTTGGGGGATATGCAGGAACATAAAGTTTAAAATTAGATCAACCACGATCAAATTGAATAGTCTGATCATGAATGGAAAACTCTGCAGGTTTATGCCTGGACAAGAAATTGAAACTTTTATCCTTTTGAGTCTTAAATATTAACATTTTCTTTGATGAATAAACCAAAAGTTCTTTCTGATATTTAATTTGGATAAATTTAAATGTAAATGTTTAAGTATCATTTCCTTTGTCTAAATATAAACAAAAGAAAAAGATCTTTATATGCTTCCCACACCATCTTAGGCCAAAAGCTCATGATCGATTTGACATGTAGTGACTACAATATTGCAATGGAAGAAGTGTGACAGTCACATCCCACTTAGCAGGGTTCCACAAACATCAATATGCTAATGACCAAATAAACTGTTTGAGGAGTTAGTATCAAATTACACTAGACTTCTAAACTTGCACTTAACTAAATCAAGCACAGTGTATTCTTGTTTGATACTAAAGTCTGCTGACATAATCTGATATTTTCTCAATCTGTACTAAACAATAAATGTTCAATAACCTGCTATGCCTGTGTAGTTGAACTGCTAAAATATGTCTTCACTGCAGATGACACTAATAATGTCCAATAAACACTTGTAAATCAAAGAAGTGAAAGGAAGAGGAGCTTAAAACAATTCATTATTTCTGTCTCTCCTTTCTTGACTAGAGGAGTTGTATTCACTATCTTCCAATCTGATGGGATTTTTCCAGAATCTAAAGAATTAAATTTTAAAAATCTATCATCTCCATGGTCACTTCTTTCATGGCAAAAAAATTAATTTCAAGAATAAAGGATATGGGACATGTCAGCCTTTAATTCTAATAGTTTCTCAGTATCCATTCCCTGGCGATTGTAATTGTTTTAAATTCCTCTCTGCCTTTCACTTCATGTGAAAGTTCATTTGATTTCCCTTTCCAAAAATATCTGAAAATAGGATGGGCAGAAGCAGGTGGAAACTGCATAATTCATGTCTTTATTTCCCCCAAGCCCCTTTGGAAACATTGCATTAGTTTGTAAATACATTCATGAAATATGATCTGAGTTAGTTGTCTTTACTTTTTAATGCTATGTTAAATAATAGAGGTTGCTTTTATTTCTACCTCCACCAATTCCTCCCCATCCCCAGCATATTTCTGCAGTTCAGCTAAGCAAATCTGCTGTGAAAGTGGAATGACAGCTTCACTGATCTTTTCCTTTGCAAAAAGTAAATTGCCAGTGGCAGGTGTACCTTAAACAGCTAGCTGCGTCCTTTGACTGTATAGAGCAGGTTGCATGAAAAACTGTTTTCTGAGGCCCTGTAGTGGGATGTTTATCTGTTAAACCAATCCTATCAGAATTCATTGGCTAATTCAAACAAAGTTTTTTTTTCTTATTTTCACATCCATTGGGCTGCTAAGCCACCTTGGGTCTTGCCTTCCTTAGACTGACTCCCAACCTCATTCTCTGCTGCTCCCCTAACCATGATTCCCTTTCTTTAAGTCACATAATTTTTAACTATGGGACATCTGCCTTTTACCCAGTTCCAGATGTTTAAGTCAGTAAGCTGCATGCTGATAAGGCACAGTACATAAAACTGCAACCTCCTTGTCATAACTGAACACTCACCAGGCCTTGTTCCAACCAAAGTAGGAAAAAGAACTCCCAACAGCTTAACATCACTACTGGAATCCCTTAACCTTTCTTTCATGAGATGTGGGTTTTGCCTGCAGCATTTTTGCCCATTTCCTAATGAATCTTGAAAGGAGCTGCTTGCTAGGCCATTGCCAAAGGTAGTTAAGAGTCAACCACACTGCTGCAGGTCCAGAGTCACAATTGGGCCAAGCCAGGCAAGGATGGCAGATTTCTTTCTCTGCAGAATGTGAGTGAAATAGATGAGTTTCTTTTTTAAATGACAAATCAATGCTCATTGATGGTATTCTCGATAATGAGATTAGCTTTATATTCCATATTTATTGGCAAAATTTAAATTCCATTGGGATTTGCACCCATGACTTACATTGATACCCTTGATATTTTATGCTGCTTCTCAAGCTCTTCCATCTTAGATAAAAGTCTTGATATTGGCAATCTGAACCATTGTCTGATTCAGGCAGGAGTTGGCTTTCAATGGAATTATTCTATCCATTCATGGGATGAAAGGGTCACGAGACATCCTGGAGAAGATTGTACTTGTGTACATGATGCTTCTCTTCATGAACTACATGTTGCAGGCACACCCACAAACCTACTAGAGGGAGGGAGATCCAGGATTTTGAGCCAAAAACAGTGAAGGAACTATAATGCAGTTCCAAGTCAGGGTGCAGTGTAATGGAAGGGGATTTGCAGCTGGTGGTGTTCTGTGTGTGCTGCTTTTGTCCTTCTAGTTGGTAGAGATGGCAAGTTTGGAAGGTTCTGTTGAGCTATTCAGTGCATCTTGTAGAAGGTACATGCTGATGCCCTTGTGTGCTAGTGGTGGAGAAGTGAATGTTGAAGCAGTCAATGGGGTGCTGATCAAGTGGGCTGCTTTGTCTTGGATGGTGGAGTTCTTCAGTTTTTTTGGAGATGCACTCAAGGCAAGTGGATGTGAGCAGTCCTTCATACTCCTAACTTGTTACTTGCAGAGGATGACATGCTTTGGGACAGGGGGCGTGGGGTGTCAGGAAGTGAGTTATTCGCAGCAGAATTTCTCTCATAACTACAGTATTTGCAGAATTGTTTCAGATCCATTTCTGGTCCATGGTAACTCCCTGGAATGTTGATAATGAGGTAATAGTAGTGCCATTGAATGTACAGGTGAGGCGGTTAGCTTCGTAGAGATGGTCATTGCCTGATACTTGTGGTGGAAATCACAAGACAGTTACAGCACAGAGGAAGCCATTCAGCCAATCAAGATGCTGGATGTGGTGGCATTGGTGGTTAGTGTGGAGTGAATGAAGGGAGTCGTGGACTGAGTGGTCCCTACGAAGGGCAGATGGGATTGGGAGTAAAATATCTTTGGTTGTGGGGTCAGATTGTACATGGCAGATGTGGCAGAAAATGATACGCTGGATGCGGAAGTTAGTGGGGTGATATGAGGACAAGGGGGATTCTGTCTTTATTTTTGTTGGGGGAAATGGAGTTTGAGGGCAGAAGTGTGGGAAATGCAAGAGATGCGGTTGAGGGCATTTTTGATCACTGGAGCTGGGTGGTGAGGATGGAATGCTCCATCTTGGGAGCAGATACAGTAGAGGCAATGGAATTGGGAATAAGAGATTGCATTTTTGCAGGAGGGTGGGAGGAGAGGAGGTGCAGTCCAGGCAGCCATGGGAGTCAGTGGATTTGAAATAGATGTTAGTGTTGAGGTGGTCACCAGACATGGATACATAGAGGTCGGGAGGGAAGTATTGGAGATGGTCCAGGTGAACTTGAGGTTGGTGTGAAAGGTGTTAGTAAAGTTGATGAACTGTTCAAGCTCCGCGTGGGAGCATGCTGCAGTGCTGATACAGTCATCAATGTAGCTGAGGAAGAGGTGGGGGAATAGTGCTGGTGTAATAAGAGAAAAGGGACTGCTTCACGTATCCTAAGAGGCAGGCATACCTCAGACCCATACGGGTGGCTGTAGATACCACTTTAGTTTGTAGGAAAGTGGGAGGAGTTAAAGGAGAAGTTGTTCAGGGTAAGGATGAGTTCTGTTAAGCAGATGAGGATGTCAGTGGAGGACTGGATGGGCTTGTGGGAGAGGAAGAAGTAGAGGGCTTTTAGGCCTTCTGCATGGGGGATCAAGTATATGGACTGGGTGTGTGTGTGTCCATAGCGAAGATGAGGTTTTGGGGGGGGCCAGGGAATTGGAAATCTTGGAGGAGACAAAGACGCCACCCACAAACTGGAGGAGCAACACCTCATTCTGCCTCGGGATGCATTTAGCCCAATGGCCTTAACATTAAATTCAGCAGTTTTAAAATCTCTCTCCCCACCCCCTACCTGTCTCATCCCATGTCCAAACCTCTCACTCATCCCCGCCTCCTTGACCTGACACAAGTTGTCCATCTTCCTCCCCACTTATCCACCCTACCCTTCCCACTGACCAATTCCCACTACCCCCAACACCATCCCACCTACCTTTCCCCAGCCCCACCCACCCTCCCTCTATTTATTTCCCAGCTCCCTTCCCCCTCCCCATTTCTGAAGAAGGGTCCTGACCCAAAACATCAACTTTCCTGCTCCTCTAGCTCCACACTGTTGTCTTCGACTCCAGCATCTGCAGTTCTTGCTGCCTCCAAGCCAAGACAGCACTTTCTTATTCCCCATCCGAGTATGTAAAGAACATCAGCACCCACAGACTGAGAAGAACTTCCAACTCAAGCATAGACAGATGTCCAACTGAAGATCTTCTGCAGTTGACAGTGTGACATACTCACAAAAAAAAAGACATAAGGAGAGGAAATCACCTCATTTCATCATCATGATTTGGAGTCTTGATCCACAAAATTTGTTCCTTATGCCTATGCTTTCCATCCATGGTATCTCTGCAGAACATCTTGTCTTGTCTGTCCTACGGGTGAATAAATGTGTGAACTTTAGATTTTAAAGGAGATGCAGTTTAAGTGAGCCCAGTAGTAGTCAAGTATCCATTTTTACATTTCTTAAAAGGAAATGTTTGCTTATAATAAATACATTTCTTTAGCTTTTTGATGAAAGCCTGGATTTTTGTTCTAATTGTCGGTCAGGTAAATTAACT
Source organism: Ginglymostoma cirratum (assembly GCA_024137785.1). Lineage (NCBI taxonomy): Eukaryota > Metazoa > Chordata > Chondrichthyes > Orectolobiformes > Ginglymostomatidae > Ginglymostoma > Ginglymostoma cirratum. The sequence goes on along the minus strand of JAHRHZ010000030.1, from coordinate 5,509,832 downwards.
GTCTTGGTGATTCAGTTGATGATTTTTACAATGGTTGTGCCTTGTGGGGAAAATGGGGCTTGGATTGCCAATGCACTCTTCCCAGCATTGTTGTGACATGTTTGGAGCTTCAGAACTGGACATTCTAAGTGCAGACAAGATGTGATTGGGCATGCAATAAGAATCAATGGTAAACGATAAAACAGCAGATACCAAGTTTTATTATTCTTTATAATAAGATGGCATTTGAAATAGAGAAAATAGTCCCGCTGACAGAGGTGGTATCTCTGACTGTCTTACAAGGATTTACCAAGCTAATGAAATAGAACCGACAAGGTCAAATTTCCTTAAAAAGCTAAGAAGATGGGGCTAATTAAAATATTGTGCAGTAATTGGGAAATGTGGAAGTACGAGAAGGATTAGATATACCAAGTGATAAGTCTCAAGTTGGCAAGAATTCATTTGCAGCTAAAAACAGCTTGACCATGAGGACAAAATAATGCAGCACTTTGAAAAGAAAAAGGAAGCGAAAAATAATTCAAAGGAGGTTGGAACTAGAGATTCAGCAACAAGAAACTAAGAATACTGGCTTAGGAAGGTGGAGATTAAAGAAGAAATCTCCAATGCAGAAAAATGAGAAAAACCCCTAGCCACGCTGTAAAGGAAGTGTTTAAATTCATACAGACACCACCAAATTTTGAGGGAAAAATTGCAGTCATTCTTTTCCATTTGTTTTACCACATTTTCAAATGACCAGGCTGAAGGAAACCACACACTACCAGTACAGAGCTAGTTGACAGGTTGACCCTGAGGGATAGCACATTGGGAGCCACAGTATTAGTAAATTGAAAAAGAACATAGACCTGAACAGCACAGGAATGGGCCCTTCAGCCCATGATGTCATGCTCAACATGATGCCAAGTGAAACTAATCCCTTCTGCCAGCCATTGGTCCATATCCCTCCATTCCTTGCATTTTCATGTGCTTATCTAGAAATCCCTTACATGCCCCTATCGTATCGGCCTCCATCACCACCCCTGGCAGTGCATTCCAGACTCTTACCACTGTGTAAAAAAAATTTGCCCGTCATGTCTTCCTTGACCTTGCCACCTCTAAACTTAAATACACGCTGCATAGTAATAGACATTTTAGTTCTGGGAATAAGATTCTGATAGTCAACCCTATCTATGCATCTCAATTTTATAGACTTCTATCAAGTCTCCCCTCGGCCTGTGCTGCTCAAGAGAAAACAACCTGAGTTTTTCTAGCCTCTCCTTGTAACTCATGCCCTCTAATCCAGGCAGCATCCTGGTAAACCTCTTCTGCACCCTCTCCAAAGCCTCCATATCCTTCCTGTAGTGTGATGGCCAGAACTGAATGCAATGCCCTAAGCATAGCCTAACCAGTCTTATAAAGCTGTAAGATGACATTCTGACTCATGTACTCCATCCCCTGAGCAATAAAGGCAATAATGCCATACGCCTTCTTTGCCACCCTATCTACTTGCATGGCCGCTTTCAAGGAGCTATGGACTTGAACCCCAAGATCCTTCTGTACATCATGTTCAGGGTCCTGCCATTATCTGTATACTTTTTCTTAACATTTAATCTCCCAAAGTGCAGCACCTCACACTTACCTGGATTAAACTCCATCTGCCATTTCTCTGCCTATATCTGCAACTGATCTATATCCCACTGTATCCTTTGATAACCTTCTACACTATCCACAACTCCCATTTTGTAGACAATACAATGCTTACCCACGCATCTACATTTTCATCCAAGTCATTTATATATAAACACAAACAGCAGAGGTCCCTGCACAGTTCCCTGCAGAACACCACTAGTCATGGACCTCCAGCCTGAACAACATTGTTCCACCACTATCATCTGTCTTTTATAGGCAAGCCAATTCTGAATCCATACTGCCAATTTACTGTGGATCCCATGAATCTTAATCTTCTAGGTGAGGAACCTTGTCGAAAGCCTTACTAAAATCCATGTAAACAATATCCACTGCTCTACCCTCACCGATCACCTTCATCACCTCCTCAAAATTCTATCAAGTTAGTAAGACATTACCTGCCCTGCACAAAGTCATGGTGACTGTCCCTAATTAGGCCATGGTTTTCCAAATGTGCATAAATCCTATCATTAAGAATTATCTCCAATAGCTTCCCAATCACTGATATGAGACTCACTGGTCTGTAATTTCCTGGATTATCCTTATTTCCCATCTTGAACAGAGGAACAACATTAGCTAGTCGCCAGCCCTCCAGGACTTCTCTGGTGTCTAGTAAGGATACAAAGATCTTGGTCAAGGCCCCAGCAATCTCACTGTGCTTGCCTCTCAATAATCTAGGGTAGATACCATCAGGCCTTGGGGACTTATGTACCTTAAATGGTCTGACAGAGATCCAACACTTCTTTCTTGATCTCAAAATGCCCTAGCATATTAACATGCTCCACACAAATCTCTATCCTCCATATCCTTTTTCTGGGTGAATACCGATGCAAAGAACTCAGTTAGAATCTCACCCAGATTCTCTGCCTCCAAGCAGAAGTTCCCACCTTTATCTTTGAATGGTCCTCCTTTCTGGAGCATATATAACCCATTCCTTTGAATCCTATTCTGAGTGTACTTTGTACAATGGTAGTCAGAATTGTTTACTAATTACCCATGGACAGAGTTGACATACTTTTAGTAATCATTTGGCCAGAGTCAGAGTCAAAGTTATTACCTTTGGCTACATTTATAGAAATCATAAGTGAGGTTAGAAATGGAACAATAACAGGAAAAAGCTCCAAGTACTTTTCGCCACGTGTGGCGATTGGGGACCAAGCCTTTTTTGAATTCACTCATGGGACCAATGCATCGCTGACTGGACCAGCCTATGTTGCCCATCCCTAGTGGCTCTTGGCTAGGTGCTTTTTGAAGCCCTGCAGACTATGTGCTGTAGGTAGACCCATGCTGCTGTTCAGGGGTGAATTTCAGGATTTTGACTCAGTGACAGCGAGGGATTGATGATATATTTCAAAATCAAAATGGTGAGTGGCTTGGAGACGAACTTGCAAGTCATTTATGTTCCTGTGTATCTGCTGCCTTTGTCCTTCCTGTTGGAAGTGACTGTGGGCTTGGAAGGTGCTGTTTAAGGATAAACTAAGTCTGTCACTAGAGGCCAGAAACAGGTGTTAAAGTAGTTGAAATTTTCTTTAAGGATGGGGATAATTCAAAAGTGTTTTGTAGGTCTTTGTTAACTGAAGTTCAGAAAGCAGATCTGAAGTTAAACAAGCTAACGTAATGAGCTCACACTAAAGTTGAGGCTGAAAGAGTTTCAAAGTGTTATTATATTAAAAGTGGAGTTCTGAAGAGCTGGAAACATCCTCAAAAGGCCCTCAGATGAAGAATGAACAGTTTTTCAGATAATGGCACCACCCAGATATTGTAAGGAGACATTGCAAGGAACACATGAAATTCCTATCGTTGAACATGCAAGAATATGGAAAGCTCATGTATCAATAAGCAGGCATTTTATCTGGTCAAGAATTTATAAAGATGTAATGCAGATCTATTAAGAAAAAGGCCGTATATGTCAGGTAGTGGGATACCTCAATGTCAAAATGGCACCTTTAAGCCTTATACCAGTTTTTGACAAACCGTTCTACGAGCGATCGTAGTTTGTGTAGGACCTGTTTTGAAAATGAAAGTGGGACACTAGTATATCCTTACAGTTATGGATATGGCAGTTCTATTTTCAGAAACTATTCCATTGAGGACAATTACAGCTAAAGCAGTTGTGGAAAACTTTTCTTACTCGTTATAGTCTACAACTAGAAGTATAGCTGGACCAGGTTCCAACTTTGCCTAAACATTTCAGGACATAAAAACAGATCATGGGTATGAAACAGTCAGAGTCATACTATCATAGAGATATACAGCACTGAAACAGACTCCTTGGTCCAACTTTGTCCATGCTGACCAGATATCCTATATAAATCTAATCCCATTTGCCAGCATTTGGCCCATGTACCTCTAAACCCTTCCTATTCATAAACCCATCCAGATGCTTTTTAAATGTAATGATACCATCCTCCACCACTTCTTCTGGCAGCTCATTCCATACACGCACCACCCTCTGTGTGAAAATGTTGCCCTTGAGATCCCTTTTATATCTTTCTCCTCTCAACTTAAACCTATGCACTCCAGTTTTGGACTCACCTACCCCAGGGAACAGACCTTGCCTATTTACCCTAGCCATGCCCCTCATGATTTTATAAACCTCTAAGGTCACCCCTCAGCCACTAACGCTCCAGGGAAAATAGCTCCAGCCTATCCAGCCTCTCCCTATAGCTCAACCCCTCCAACCCTGGCAACATCCTCAAATCTTTCCTGAAACCTTTCTAGTTTCGCAACATCCTTCCTCTGGGAGGGAGACCAGAATTGCACGCAATACTCAAAGTGGCCAAATCAATGTCCTGTACAGTTGCAACATGACCTCCCAACACCTACACTTGATGCACTGACCAATAAAGGCAAATATACCAAACGCCTCCTTCACTATCCTGTCCACCTGTGACTCCATTTTCAAGGAACTATGAACCTGCACTCAAAAGGTCTCTTTGTTCAGCAATACTCCCAGGACCTTAACATTAAGTGTATAAGTCCTGCCCTGATTTGCCTTTCCAAAATGCAGCACCTCACATGTATCGAAATTAAACTCCATCTGCTATTCGTCGGCCCATTGGCCCATCTGTACTCTGGAGATGGCCTTTTACAGTGTCCACCACACTTCCAATTTTGGTGTCATCTGCAAACTTACTAACCATACCTCTTATGTTCACATCCAAATCATTTACGTAAATGACTGAAAGAGTTCCATAGTGTTAGTATGTTAAAAATGGAGTTCTGAAGAGGTGATGGCGGCATCCTCATGCTCGCAGATGAGGGATGAACAGTTTATCATCAGATAATGGCACCACCCAGATATTGTAAGGCAATACTGCATGGATCACATGAAATTTTTATTGTAGGAAATGTAAGAATATGGAATGCTCATGCATTGCTAAGCAGGCATTTTATGTGGTCACCATTTGTCACCTGCAATCAAATGAAGCTTTAGAGGGAGATACCAGACTGTCAAGACAATGATGAAGGCATATTGTGACAAGTATCCCAGGATTAGTACAAAGGTTTGGATTTTTTGATGCTTGCCACCAGAGATTCCTTGAATTGATCTAACATGCTTAAAACATTTAAAATGATCTATGGGTATAAGATAAGAGGTCCATTAAAATTTGACTAAGCTAAAAATACAAACAGACAAATCCTCAATGTTAGATTATGTGTCCACATTTCTACAGAAAGTCACAGGAGCATTTAAAAATTTACATAGGCAAAGATGAATAAATGAGCAGACAAATACACTGCAGCTAGAACTTTTGAAACAGTGAATGAAGTATTATTGTTAATACCTTTACAAGATGAAACTCAAAGTAAGATTTGGTGGTCCACAGGAGATGATTAAGAGGGTCATTAGAATAGAAAAGCCAGGCAATTTTGCTAAAACTATAAAAGCAAAAGTTGGATCATAGCTGGAATACTGTGAACAGCTTTGGGCCTCTTATCTAAGGAAAGATATACTTGTAAGTGGAGAGAGTCCAGAGAAGATTCCCCAGGCTGATATTAGGAATGAAGATACTGTTTTATGAGGAGAATTTGAGTAGGTTGGGCATGTACTCTTTAGAATTTAGATGAATGAGAGACAGAGACACGGACAATCTTATAAATACAAGATTCTTAGGGAACTTGAAATGGGTAGACGTGGAAAGGTTGTTTCCCCATTTGGGAGGGTCAAGGACCAGAGGGCATAATCTCAGATTAAAGGGTCACACATTTGAGACAAAAAAGGAGGAATTTCTTGAGGGTTGTGAATTTGCGGAATTCTTTTCAGCAGGAGGGTTATTCAGTTGTCAATTCCATCAAGAAATGGAATTAATTTTAATTTTAAGAGATTTTAACCAGCAAGGGATTCAAGGGCCATAGGAAAATGGCAGGAAAGTGGAATTGAGGTTTATCAGATTAGCCATGATCTCATTGAATTGCTAAACAGACCTGGTGTGTTGAATGAGAGATAAAAGGTACTGCAGATGCTGGCTTACTTCTGCTCCTACATCTTGTAAGGTAGAGCAAAAATCCCTATCAATTTATGGACATACCCTGGATTTAAAAACCCTCCAAAAAAGGCACAAATTACATTAAATTCACTGAACTTTTGGGACTCCAGAACCATAGGCTGCAACTGAGCTAGCAAAAAGCTGGCTGGACAGACTGGGAAATATACAAGCCCAGGGGCAGATATCTGGGACAGTGATTAGCATGCAGAAACAAAAGAAAGATCCCCATTCATGCCTCAGCTAAAAACAATGGAAGCCCATCTGCGGGAAACAAGCAACTTCAGACCCATCTGAGCCTACAGAGATAAAAGGTACTGCAGACGCTGGAGAATCCGAGATAACACGGTGTGGGGCTGGATGAACACAGAGGCATTATTCAATTCCCAATCAGTGCTTAGGCACAAGAATACTGAACATTGTGTTACATGCAAACCTGTTTCACCTTGGATGTAAAAACATTCACACCAACGTGAAACTGAACAGATACTCATCCAAGGGAAATGCTGGACATTCCAAAACCATTCACATTCAGCCTGGGTGGTGTGGGGGTGGCGGGGGGGAGGGTGGGGGAGCAGAAAAGGAGGGGAGGAGAATGGAAATAGAGAGAGAGAGTGTATCGAGAGTCCTGCACTGTAAGTGGGTCACTGCGAGTTCAGGCTCTGTGAGGCCAGCACCGCAATACTAACCACTGAACACCAGCAACTACGAACCTTCACTTGACTAAAAGGCATCCAGAGACACAAAACACCAACTGGGGTAACAGCAGCAGCATCCACAACAACCCGCTCAGAAGGACCACCAAGAGAAGAGAAGAAAGAAAGAAAAACCAATAAAAAAGGCACTCACCAGGCTGGTCCCACGTGTCTAACTGCATCAGTGGATGCCACTAGACTTTTTTGTGAAGAAGGGTCTAGGCCTGAAACGTCAGCCTTCCTGCTCCTCTGATGCTGCTTGGCCTGCTGTGTTCATCCAGCTCTATACCTTGTTATCTCAGATTCTCCAGCATCTGCAGTTCCTACTATCTCTGATGCCACTAGACTGACTGTTACGAGTACTTGCAGCCATTCACAGAGTCCCAGCCAAGGCAAGAGACTATAGACAACAGCCAGTCAAAAATCATGTTTTCATATCAGGGATGAGCCTAAAGTCATTGAGACCCTCTAACCCAGGTTGGCTAGTCTTAGATAGGGGAAAGTGGGATTCAGGAAGCTTACTGGTATATGGTGCTGGAATAGAACTTGGGATCAGCAGGTAATCTCTCTGTCTCCCTCCCATGTTAGGATAAGTAACAGCCACCTACTGTATCTATTTACCCACTGTATCAAGTCTTAGCTGCAAAGCTTAACTGGGGTTTAAGTTAACTGGGAGACAAGGTCTCAGTCAGAGATAGGTGGGTTTTAATATTCTCCTTGTTTTTTGTAAATACACAGAATTTGCTTGTTTGTTCAATAAAATCAGTTTTCTTTGCCTCTAAAGCAACCACCTCCTGTGTTTTTCACCACACCAGTGTCAGAACCAGGGAACTGGTGAACAACAAACCAGGCAGCTCTCCCCACAATCTGTTTTTTCTTCCTTCACAGATGCAGCAAGACCTGCTGAGTATTTTCAGCATTATCTGCTTTTATTTCAGATTTCATGATCCACAATATTTGCTTTTGTGTTAGTTCTTTACCGTTTATTACGTACGTGGAGGATGAAACTTTTCTGCCTCAAAATTTCAAAATCTTTATACTTTCCATTATTTCCTAAATGGCAATATCATTCACCTTAAGAAGCTTAAAAAATTAAAAATGCAGCACCTGAGCTAGCAGGAAAGCTCCAAGATTCCACATTGGGTGGGATCATCATTGATTTATCAGTTATACCTCCCTCCACTCCGAGCACAAAACACTGCAACTGATACTGCAGTTCAATCAAAACAAAGTCAGCAATTTTTCTTGCAATGTTCTACAGGTATGAGCAATGCATTTATTGTAGCATCGCCTCTATATGCTGTAGCTATATGGCCATTCTGTTCGCCGAAGGTCTTTTCCATTATTGTTTTAACTTTTGTAATTGCGATTCCTTATTTTCCAATATTTTGCTTGGCCTCAAATCTGTTCTGTTTCAATCTCAAATGCATTTTCATTATGTTCCCTGTTCCCTGTCAGTTATTTTTATGACCCCCTTAGCAACTTTTCTATTCTTTACTGGAATAATATTTATTGATAAGTCAATCCTTTCTTCTTCCGTCCTGCTTTCCAGATGCAGTCTAAACCCCCTTATTATAAGTAACCATTCAATTTATTTTTAACTTCATGTATACAAAAGAACATTCTTTCAGTGACCCACATTTGTCATATCTATTTTCCCCCCTTTCTACCCCCATATCCAAAAGTGCTCTTACACACAACTAAACTTCCTGCCCCTGCCATCACCTGTTCTTGTCATAGATCTCTATTGTGTGCCTGAACTCAAAACAGCTGCTTCTGTCATTCTTCACATTACTATCATGGCAAGATGACTATCTTCATAAGCTGAAAATATGTACCCACCCCAAGGACCCAAAGTTTACCTGTTAAAAGAACTCAAGAAATCCTGAGAGCCATTCAATATGATCACAGCTGATCATCCGACTCAGTGTCCTATTTCTGCTTACTCCCCATACTCCAAGGGCAAAAATCAAACCTGATACTTCAATGCAAAACTGAAGGAGCACTACACTGGTGTAGTTGTCACCCTTTGGATAAGACATAAAACCAAACTCCAATCTGCCTGTTTAGGTGGATGTAAGAAAGATGCCATGGCACTAGTTCAAGAGATGATTAGGGAAGTTATCCTTGTCCAATATTTATCTCTCAAATTAACATCATAGAAGAAACAGAATATCCAGTCATTATTGCATTGCTTTATGTGGGGGTTTTGAGTGCATATTGTCTATGGTGTTTCCTACATTTCAACAGTGACATTGTCTGTGATGAGCCTTAAGACATTTGGTGGGTTTGGAAAGAACTGTATAAATGCAAGTTTTTTTTCTAGGGTTGACAAAGTCTCATATGAGGCAACATCCACTTCATATGAATGTTAAACTTATGTTAATTTATCCTTTACACGGTTCTAAAATCACTCCTAGGTCTTACTTCACGTTTCCATTTTAAAGAAAAAGCACATTAACATTCAGGATTATGGACTGCTATTAGAATTAGTACAATTATTTCCATACACATTAACGATAAAATAATTAGAAACTAGTAGAAAAAAATTCCTAAAATACTAAAGACAAAGCAGGACTTCGATTTGTTAACTCAAAACAAACAAAACAGTCTCTAATTAAATCCTAAGTCACAAAGTTTTTCTAATTGGCCTGGGAAAAATAATACAGAACATTGCTGGTAAAGGTGAGTGTAGGTGGGGGGAGGGGGGTGGTAGGGAGGAGATAGGTCAGTCCAGGGAGGACGGACAGGTCAAGGGGGCGGGGTGATGTTAGTAGATAGGATATGGGCGTGGGGCTTGAGGTGGGAGGAGGGGATAGGTGAGAGGAAAAACAGGTTAGGGAGGTGGAGATGAGCTGGGATGGTTTTGGGATGCGGTTGGGGGAGGGGAGATTTTGAAGCTTGTGTA